>VZRH01007267.1:42873-82184 GCA_013397555.1 Urocynchramus pylzowi | reverse complement strand
ATTATTATTAACAACTCCCAGTATCAACCTCAAAGAAAAACAGGTAAGGAACAAACTGCAGTGGATAAAAATACTCTTTAGGGTTTTTTTCTGCCCAAAGCGAGCCAGAGCTAAAATATGGCTTTCAAGGATTTAGAAAAATCCAATTCAAGCTCAATTAAAACCCAATTCAGCACATACTTAATCCTCAGCTTCTGCAAGTGAGCAGTGATAGGATATCCCAGCTTTCCTGGACTGCTTCATTAAGGAAGCAATGAGAGGTACCTTAGAGGGCCTTAACAGAAAATGTAAAGGGAAACTGGTTGTAAAATGAAAAAGGAAAGAACTCAAGATTTTTTTCTCATTCCCTGGGTTACTTTCTTGGCAAAGATTTTCCAGAAAAATAATTTCAAACACAGCTTTTGTCTAATGGAAAACATAATTGCTGATGCACTCGAAATTTCATTTTCTGAACAGTGCACCAGGTTCTCTTGAACAGATGAGGCTTTGGGCATCTCCATGCACTGCAAGAACAACAATCAAAGAGAGAATCATTCTGCCAAGGCAGCCCAGAGCTGCAAAGCCACATCCCCTCCTGTGCACACAAATGCTGATGCTGCACTTCGTGGCCATGCAGAAAGCTCAGCAGTTAATTACTGTAAATTACAACCTTAGATTTCCCCTAAACATACCTGAAAAAGCAGATTTAAAAATTCATTGGCAAGAGCACTCTTCACACTCCATATCTGGTAGTCCTCCAGAGTGAGGTGCCCAAGCTGGAAGGGAGGAGAAGGAAAGGGAAGGGAAAAACCATCAAAACACGAACCTGGTTCTGGTAAAATGCTCATTACCTGTCTCATGCAAGGCAGGACAAAACCAGGGAATTGATAGAAATTGGCATCCATCACTATTTAAATAAAATTTGATCCAGTACAAGAAAAACATTCCAGTTCTAGCATAACAAAGGCAGTTTAGAGAACTGAAAGCTCAGAGTGCAGAGGGTGAGCAGTGCCCAGTGTGGAACCTTTCCATCACTCCCATCCAGTGTCCATCACCTGCACCCCCTCACACACCCACATGCTCCTCTGAGGAGAGGAAAAACCAGTTTGGGTCACCAAGCCCCTGTGATCTCACCTAACAACACAAATCCCATTAATTGCTCATCACCTGCCAAGTCACAGTGGTGTAACACTGACAATGTCAGAGGGATCTCCGATTTAGTGAAGGGATCAATCTGATTTTTTTATCTGGCAATATAATTCAGAGCCAATTTTACAGCACTGGCAGTTACTCTGCCTCTCCTTACAAACCATTTTCTCCAGAGTTAACCCAGGTCAAAGCTAACACATGAAAAGAGGTTAAATAATTTATGTAATTACTGCACCATCAGCTCTTTCCAGCACTACACTGATGATGCCACTAAAAAAATATTCTGAAGACTGAAGTCTTCTTTTTTAACTCTTTATGGAATCAGGACTGCTGTACACTTGCTTTAACCTACACTTCTTTCAAGAAGCCAAACAATAAAAACCTCAAAGGATGAAACAGAGAGAAGCCAGAATTTCCACTGCTTTGGCAATTAAAGAATTACAATAAAATATTTGCCCACCACTTTGTTGGAGTACAAGCAGGCAAGACAACTATTCACACACATAATTAAGCATTTCTAGACATTCTTTATAGTTTTTCATAAATTATTTATCATTTCCAGACACTCTTCCCAATTAGTGAAGCAAAGGATGAAATAATGGAAGCAACTTCAACAATATTTTTTGTGGATATCACCAAATCTCCTATTTCCAAAGAGCAAGGAGGAGAATTACAGATAATTACAGATTTACACCCAGCTACATTTAAAGCACAATATAAACTACCAGGACTTTCTGCTGTGTCATGACAGATGCTTCCACAGGAGGATAATGTGTCTTGACACAGCATAAAATATAAGACAAACTTCTGCACTCTCCCTCAAGATCAATTTTAACAGGAAACAAAGAACAGTTTCCCCAGAACAGAAGTCAAGCATCAGATTTAAAACTGGTGTTAGTTATGCACAGCAGAGCCTTGCAAACAGTGCAGGCTTGCAATTAATTTCATCTGGTTATGCATTTTGGGTTTAGCTTCATGTATTAAAATGGCTTATAAAATTCAAACACGTTCTTTCTTTCACAGAACAATGTGGTAAATTTTAATGGAAAACTGACATTTCTTGAAAAAGATTCTTTTATTGACACAGCTCTGCTCCAAAGAAAGCACTTCCTTATAAATAAACTGAAGATGCTGGGGTATAAAAATGACAAGGGAAGAACAGCAAATTCCTACCTTTGTGTTATCATGCACATGTAAAATATCTTCCACGATTTCAGACAAACCCATGTCCAACTCCTTCAACAAAAGGATTAGAAATCAGAGTTAAAGTCTCCCAGCAGGATGTGCTCAGAATAAAAATAAAACTGTAAGAGATGCTGGAAACTCTCAGTAATTCAAACCAAGGGCTCCCAGATAGAAAAACTGTGCTTTTGTACCTTTCTTTATGTGAAAGAACACACATTATAGACAAACCACTCAGCTTTGGGCAGGTCAGGAACACACATTTAACCAAACCTTGGGATTTGGACAGGTCAGGAACACACATTTAACCCAACCTTGGGATTTGGACAGGTCAGAACACACATTTAACCAAACCTTGGGATTTGGACAGGTCAGAACACACATTTAACCAAACCTTAGGATTTGGACAGGTCAGGAACACACATTTAACCCAACCTTGGGATTTGGACAGGTCAGAACACACATTTAACCAAACCTTAGGATTTGGACAGGTCAGAACACACATTTAACCAAACCTTGTGCTTGGGGCAGGTGACAGCTCTGCAAGGCAAGGGACAGCCACCTGTCCCCCTCCCCAGCTGAGGGGCTCAGGGGAGCCTGTACTTCACTGACCCTCACCCAAACAAGATGCACATTCCTCCTTTGGAAGGAAGGCTCAGGAAACAGAAGGGAATCAAGCCCCAGACACCACTCACAGGAATTTTGTCTGTCCTGTTGTCTTTCCAGACCTCTAAAAGTGCCACCACCATGTCCTTGAGCTCGGTGCGAGACAAGACCCCATCGCGGTCCACGTCAAACACCTTGAAGCAAACTGAGGGAAAAGGGAATGACTTTGCTGTTAGAACCATTCCACAACTCTTTTTTCTTTATTCCTTGCAGCCCCTGAGCCTGCAGAGCAGCTGATTCAGTGCTGACAGTTCTGAAGGGGGATGCACGTGTGGAGGTGAGGAAATGGAGCAGCTGTGTTTCATAAACTCAGATCCACATCCCTGCAGTCCTCTGCTGTGTTTGCTGATGGGACCTAGCAGGGAACATCTGTGCATCCAGAAATTTCCAGGGAATTACAGCTTGGAAGTTGCAACAATGTGGTTTTGGAGAAGTAGGGAACAAAAAGTGTTTCAAAACACAGGAACCTTGCAGGGAGCCAGCTGGGAACTGGGCAGTGAAAAGCCACAACATGCTATTTACCACAAGACAATCAAATAGGACATTTGTTTTCTATTATAGATAATGAGTAGCTAAGTGTTTGCACTTTCTATATTGAGATACACACTTCTGCCTCAAAATGCAGAACGCTGAATAAGTAACTTCTGAAATGTAGTTTTTCCCAGTTAGATAATTTACATGGAACTACTGATAAGCTGTAAAATACATGGAATTAGGTTTAATCATCCTTTATAAAAGGAAATCTTGATATTTAAAATTCCTCTGGTTTTTTTAAACTTTCAAAGTCACCTTTCACAGACTTATTCAGTGGGAAAAGAATCTCAAAAGGTGAAAACAACTAAACCTCATTGTTCAAACTGAAAAACTCCCAAATTAACAGTTAAATTTTGCATACTTACACTTCTGTCTCTCTGCCAAGGGTCCCCTGCAACATGCTGAGAGCCCACAGGAAATTTCTTTAAAATCTATGTGATTGTCTCGGTTTTCATCAAAAGCATTAAACAAACCTGCAAACCACAAAAGCATCTCCTGTTACAGCACCTGAGAGAGCCACCCTGCACCTCCACGAGGGGTTAATGGGGAACGTGGACAAGGAGAAGTACAAACACTTGTCATTTATTCTCATTAAGTGCAATAAAGGTAATTAAGCACTACTAAGACCATTTAAAGGTGAATTAGATGTCTCAGGGATGGCTGATCCAGCCAGGGGTGGGGAGGGAATCAAGAATTCTGAACAACCCTCCCTGTAATGATTGATTGAGAGTGGAGCTGAACCTGTATGGCCAGACCTTCCAATGTGCCTGACATTGGAAATTCCTGTGGAAATCACTGAACTGCACTGCAAATTTGGCCCTGAATTATGAGCTGCAGCTACCAGCCTTCAAAGCATTTAAGAGTTCATATCATTCAGCATTATTTATCCCATAACTTATTTTTTTTTTAGCAACAATGACTCTACATTAGGCAAAGAATGACTAAAAACCATTCAAGTTTCCCCACAGCAGCTGTGTAAGTTTAAATCACTAAGTAGATAAAAGACACTCAGGAAAAAAATGATGTGGGGATACATCCCTACAGAACTGGACATAAATTCTGATTTTTTACCATTGCTGATGACTTTCCCATTTGTTACTTACTGCTTATCAGTAAAGCCAACCTTTTGGTAATAATAAAATTGTCACTGCATGACTGCAGACCAGAACTGGAGTGCAAGTGGAATGTCCCTGAACGTCCCCATGTCATGCAGCAAATGGCAATTGGACAACTCCAGTTATTACCAGAGTGGCTTCAACTGGACAGACCAGTTTGGTTGTCAGTAGAAATAACAGCCTACAAATCTCCTGAGTCTCCTGAATAAAATCTTCCTTAATTTGCACTGTTAAGGAGGAGTGCTTCATTGGCTGCATGATACAACAGCTGACTTGCACACTGAGGTGTCATGCAATAGATGAAACTCCCATTTGTCAGTTTAAAAATGCCTGATTTTCTCTCATTCAGGCCCAGCAGTTTATTTTGTCTTTACAGAATCTTAAGAAAAAAATTTAAGCTACTACAAGGCAACTGCTACATAAAATCTGATGTATTTCCTGCCAACTGATAACAATGCAACACCTCCTTCAGCCCCCCAGATTTCCCAGCAAACAGAGATTTTCCCTCTTTTCAGAACTCAGTGAAGCTATTCTGTCCTTGAAGCTGAAAGGACATTTCAGGACAGACCCTTCCAAAGCCATCACAGCTGTAAGCCAGCAGAGCAGCAGAGGCTCCTCCCTGATCTCCCTCCATACCTTCACTCAGGGATTGATGGATTGGGGGGGACACTAAGGGGGCAAATGTCTCCAAATCAAAGCGTCCAGTCCTGGACTGAGCTTTCAGCAGCCAGTATCGCTTCTCCAGGTCGATGATGTCGGATTCTTCCACTGCAGAAGCAACAGAAATAAACCCAAATTACCTTCTTTGGCCACAGAATCCTCTTACCTACTCACCATCGAGGAGTTCACCATCAACAACAGCATCACAAGTGTGTAGAAACCCAGAAATCAACTTTTCCCACTGGTAGAGCCTCTTCATTTTTCACCTATTTCTGTTTGGTGATTTGAACAGGCAGCTTGTATGTGCAGTCTTATTTTCCCAGGGTATTCAGTATTAAAATCCTCAAAAAAGATGTGAAGTAGCATTAAAAAAAAAAAAAAAAAATCCCAGATCTTTTATGGAAAAGAATTATGTAGTACTTGGCTGCCCCTAAAAAACTCCTAGTTGAAATTTTTAACTTTTTTATACAGTAATAAGGCTAAATTTTAATGTGGCATTTTAATGTTGTATCTCAGCATTATTTTTTTTCTAAGTATAAAATAGTTTGCTTCACTTTATTATTTATACTATAGAATTATTTATAATTTTTTAATTTACAGTAAACACTGGGGAGTGGTTACACAAAACTACAATGCAGAGGAACTTAAAACGCAATTTAAAAAGGGGAAAAAAACCCAAACCCAAGAAATAAAACCAAACTCAAGAAATAAAAGGTGCTAAGCGAGGATGGATAAAAATAGCCAAAGGAAGACCTTGTGTTTTCCTTCAAAACACTCTATACAAATGCTCTCTTTATGCTTTATCCTTGAAATTAAATATATATATATATAAAAAACAAGATTAAGTTTCTGCCCAACAATACTTTTAACCTTTTTACATATGCAAGTGTGTCACAACAGTGCTTTAGGTCAGTGCCAATTAATTGGTTCTCAAATAGATCTGTAATGACAAAGCTGTCTATATTAAGAAGCACTACGTGTGATCTCATTCCCAGATGGTTCTGAGCCTTTAAATCCATGCCAGTTTTCTAATAGGTTTAACTTGAGCTATTTGGCCTGGTTTAGTCCACAGAAACAATAATAATCCTGGAAGGCTTAAGAATTGAAGGGCTCCACCTAGAAAGTTGTGTCAAATTGAAATTTTATTGATTTCTTTGCCCGTTTCTGTCATTAGTGGCAGTAATTTACTTAAAATAGTAACTTAGGTAACCTGCAGCGAGTAGGAAGTGTTTGTAACTGCCCAGCAGGAGCATCACATGATGGACCAAAACTTACACAACCCTTACCCTCAGCAGCAGAAAGAGTGGAGAAATCTGACTGAAATATCTGGAGTTGGAGGAGTGGAAAGGGTTTGCATTTTCTGTAAGGTGTTTTTAGACAGCCCAGCTGGAGAAGTGACATCAGTGGCAAATGTCCCTTCCCTGAGTGCCTTCAGAGCAGTGGAGCAGTGACAGAGGTGACAACCCAGCCCTGCCTCCCCAGTTCCTCAGGGCATCGCTCCCAGCTCCTGGGCATGCACACAGGGAGAGAAGAGCTGATCCAGAAGAAAAACTCATTTCCTTTCTCCTCTCCCTTCCTTCCCAGATGGATCAATCCCCTGATCTGTTTTACCATCCCCTGGCCCTTGGCTGGGGTGCAATCACAAAGTTACTTGGGTTGGAAGGGACCTTTAAAGGTCACCCCAAGCTCCCCCATGGACACCTTCCACTGGATCAGGTTGCTCCATCCAACCTGGCCTGGAATGTTTCCAGGGATGAGGAATCCACCACCTCATCACAAAAACTTTCTCCCTCATATCTATTCTCATTTTAAACCCATTAGCCTGTGTCCTATCACCCACTGAAAGTCTGTCCCCAGTACGTGAGGAAGCAGCAATCCAAATTTATGAAGGCATATTATTCTTCTAGAAATCAAGAAAGAGGAAGAGAGGAGTTATTTCTTCAAAGATCAGCACACAGAAATATCACAGATGGGAGGAGAATCCCAGGGCTCTTCCCCTTCCCAAACAATGGGAGAGGGGAGGTTGTGCTGCCATTTACAGCAATTCCACTTCCACATTACTGCTCTCATTAGCAAACACAAAAGATTATTTATGTTCTCTTGTGCATGACCATGTAAATCACTTTGCTTCCTTTTAATCCACCTCTGTAAGTAGGAAGAATAACAAATGTGTGAGCTGCACTTCATTCTTCAAGTGATGCAACACTGAGAATATTCAAAAGCCAGCAGGAAGCTCAAATTGTCCTCACTGAAGAGTAAATCTGCAGAAACCTTTCTCTGGCAGGTGCAATATTTATCTTTAGCAATTAAGAACTGAAAGAACATTTTGCCAGAGAAGCTCTCTCAAATACCTATAGTAGAACTTAGTTGTATTCTGATTTTTTTTGCTTGTACTTCACAGATGTTTCTACAGCGGTAACTCCATTGTTTTATTATTTCATCTCAGAAAAGAAAGGTTATCAGAAAGCATCTTGTCTGTGTTTGTTCACAGTGGTTGAACTGACATCATGGTCACTTAAAGATAGAGAATTTTCAAATAATCACCTTTGAAAGAACAGCTGATAAGTGTTAGCACAAGTGTTACATTTTTATCCCAGCCCAAATGCACCGACTTTCTGCACAAGAGCCAAGCACTTCAGGAAGCAAAACCACGTAGTAAATAACATTCTTAGTACTGATTAGCCTTACACAAATCAGGTTGACCACGAGGAAGAATGTGACAAAAGAATATTTCTCATTCCCAGTTATAACAAACTGCAGCCCAGTGCACCAGTCCGGTGAATAAATGGAGCAGCATTTCTTGGACTGCAGCACAGGGAAGTTCAACTGCAGCTGAGCAGCAGCTGTTGTGTAATTTGATTTCTCCAGACTAAGTTTTCACATAATCTTGTAAATCAGTCTCAGGATATGCAGTGCACCATCTCTTCCTCCATGAGTGCAAACTAAAAGAAATCTCTGGCAATTTGTGATTATACACATAATCATATTTGTTACTTAAGTTAAATGAAGCATGGGAAAGGCACACTACACTCAATACCCAAACATATCAATGTGCATGACAAATCACCATATTCCACTGAGGTTTTGTACAGATAAAAGATTTTATCTTTTCAAAATACATACTTTCTTCCCTAATGTCTGTTCAAATCACATCAAACTGTAAACTGGGCTTTCATTCAGATTACTCGAAAGGATGTATTTTATATACACAATATAGGCCAAAACCTCAGGACACACAGGCTTTCTAGGCCAAGTCATTATTCATTTTGGTAATTAAATACATGATATGATTATTTGAGGTCACATGGACATGATGCACCTGAGAAATTTAAGCAGTTTACTACCACATGCTGATTTATGTCTCCCTCATCACTTGCCCATTAGAAATACGAAAAGTTTTCAGGTCTATAAAACTATGAATACCTTATTTTGGTTCAATTCTCTAAGAATTAGACCAATATAATCAGGGGGATGATAATATGTACAACTGAAGCACAGTCCTCTTCTTGTAAAGGAAGAATAAAGAAACATTTTCAATCAAAATATCATCTAAAAACTGTCAAACTACTAAAAATTAGTTACTTTAGAATGCTGATCAACAGGCAGGTGCATGGCAGTGATAAACACTAAACCCCCATGTTACATTTTAATGCCATTCCCACAAAATGCCCCTCTAAAATATTCCATAGATACCAAGCCATGAATAATCTTCTGCCTTAGAAAACAGATTTAAAAGCATGTTTTCATTTCAGCCACTGCTTATTACAATTCTTTATACAACCAGAATTCACCAAGTATTCCAGTACATGACAAAAGTTCAATATTTACCCACCTATGGGTACAATCCTGTCTGGCTCACAGCAGCAGAAACATACCATATTCCCAACATTTTACCAGGACTTGGATTGTTTCCCTGCTCACCATGACGTGCTCCAGGCAGCCCCCAGCCCCTGCTGCCAGGGAGGGCTCTTCATGGCCAGGCAGGAGCCCAAACTGACACCAAACACTAGTCCTCACTAAAAACTCTCCTTTGTGCCTTTCAAATTAACCCCCAGAAGACTCTGGGACTGAGAGCTGCTTTGCAAGACATAAAATAGCCTGGAACTAAGAGGATAACCAGTGGCAAAATACAGATTAAGTGACACCGAGGCTTTTACTTATTGGCCTGGGCTGCTGTCAGACTTTCATCTTTGCTAATTAAAAACAAACACACAGGGAAGGGAATGTTAAAACCCCAGCCAAGAGAGATCCTTGTGTGTGTCAGACATGGCCACCCAGGTGTTCATGCAGCAGAATCAGGACTAGCAGTGCCTCAAGGTGGGAGCAGGGAGGTGCCAGCAGCACAGCTCCTCTCACAGCACAGGGAAAGGCAGCACAGAATGGAACCAGCCCTTCAAAGCAGCCTGCACAGAGCCAAAATCTCCAGCATTGTCTTCTAGTGCCTTCCACACATGCCTGCTCCCAGAGTGGGTGCCCCAGCTCCAGAAAATGTATTTAACACCCAGCCTTTTAATGCCAGCAAAGGGAAGGGATCCCCTCTCTGCACTTTGCTCCCAGCCTCCCATCTCATCCTCCCACAGAGCTGACAATCCCAGCCTGGATTTTGGGCTGTTTCCAAAACTGCCTCTTCCATTTCAGCCACCCTGCCTGGTTACCCAGGGCTCCTCTCTTTACTGTACTGAACAGTGATAAATGTCTATTCTAAAATAGAATTATTTGTACTGATTGCAGTCATAACTGCAGCTGGGTGGGTGAGAGCTGTCAGAAAGAACAGGGTGACTTTTCCTGACGACACAGGAGTCTCCTCCATTCAAAGGGGAATTTGGATGTTATTTAATCAGAACTCAGTGACACAAGAACTGGGTGACAAAGAAGTACAAATTAAACATTCTGGCAGTTCAAAACCAGCAACCTGATGAACAGAATTATCTTCCCCATGGAAAAGGGCTGAAAACCTGAGTGTCTAAGCCCATTGCATGACACTGAGTCACACCAAAATGACACACAAAAAAGGCAACCAGCACCTATGTTGCAGCAGAAAAAACATCTCCAGCTAAATGAAGGAAATCAATGAGGTGTCCCCTGAGTCAGTGTGACAGAAATGTGGGATTTATAGGCTCCATATCACATTGCTGTTCAATGTGATGGCTTCAAAAATATAGATATTAAATGAATTTAAATGCATATGACCATACTACAGAACTGAGAAAATCCAAACTACTGCTACTTGGTCACTCCTCAGGTGTAAGACAAATCCATATCCCTGAAGCTGCTTTTTTAGGAACATAGGCCAGTTATTTTGGCAGCTTTCAAATAAAATTACTCATATTTCTGATTTAAGTGAAACGAAACAAAATTTGATTAAAAGCAGCAAGTGTGTGCAACTTCCTGTAACTTTAAAATTTCATTTCTAATTATGTGTTGAGAAATGTAATTAAAGTCATCTGCACACCAAAACAAATGCTATTTACAAATGAAAAATTAGTATTCCTTTGTTTCCCTGATAGCCTGGCTCATTAAGCAAATTTAAATGGAGTCACTGATGCCTTGCATGAAATGGGGGCTGTTTCTAAATCAAAGGGAATAACTTTCCCTATTTTTATCACTGCCATTTTTTATGGCTCTGACATATTGTCCAAGAAGTTGGATGGGAAGCAGAGTGTTAGGTAAGGCTGGGGAGGGGGTCTGAGGAGATGCCAGGAGATGCAGCAGCACTGAGAAATTCCTGATTGCACCAGGGAGTGGCACAAATTACTTTGCATTTTACAACAGAAGAAAGGGGAAACCTTTCCCTCAGTCTCTGTATTATTGTGTTTGCCTCAGTTTACCAAACATTGTCTCACTTCCTGGTCCTTCCAAAGGCAACCATTCTCCCAGGAAAAATACTAAGAACAAGCCTTCAACAGCTCTCAGTGTTTTACACATTCAGCTGTGTTAAAAATACTTCTGTACTGAATTTCTTACTCTTTGGAGTGACCTGATTAGGCTGAAATTACTCCCAAGTGCTCAAGCACTTACATTTTCCTTAGTTTTGCATCTGTTGGATGAAATTCCTACACTGTTGTAAATCACAAGGGAATTCAGTAAAATTTAATTTTATCCAGAGGTCCAAACATAACTGTCACATGAACTTTCCAATTCTGTGGACAATAACCACATCACCTCCATATATTTCTGGAATTCACTGAAAAGCTCAATCCTAGCTCTGACATGATGGTACCAGTGACAGGGATATCAAAACCAGAACTGAGAATAAGAATAAATATTAAATAAAATCTATTAAAACAGTAGCTGCTACATTTCAATTATTTTTTTAAATTCCAAACCTCAGTTTCAGTATAAATAAACTTTCTGTGAAAAGCCCAGTAAAAACTGTTCTGAAAGTTTCAATTTCAAAGCATAAAAAAGAGTAGATCTCAGTTTGACATAGGTCAAGATCTTTCCCAGAGCTGAACTCCAGAACACTCAGAGGGTTGGGGTTTTTTTCACATTCCTCTTTCTCTACCTTGTCTGTGAGACCTCAGAATATTCAGTGGTTTTCTGTAACCTCAATGTCTCCTGCAGCCTTTCATGTAATGCAAATAAATTACCTGTTCATAAACTCCTGACTTCATTATTCATTTTCATTTCAGATGGTCAGGAAAGAGTTTGAATGCTCATATTTAAACCAAGAGGATAAAAAGGGCATGTTGCTTTATTCAAGTAACTCACCCATGAGAGGATTAAATGCCACCCTGACACCAGTGAGGAAAATCCATGAGAGCACATAAAACACAACCAGACTGCTCAGGTCCCTGACACTCCACAACCAACTCCCTCCTCCCAGGGATCCTCAGGGATGCAATGGATGTTTGCATTACACTGGTGCATCAACTGTCATTTATCAGCCTTTTGCTTTTGGATTTAATTTAAAAACCAGCTGTTCCTTCTTTTACATTAACATAGACATAAGGAAGCACTTCTTCTCTGGAGACAATTTCTGAGGATGCTTCTCTTTAGTTAATTCTACCACATGCCAGGAATATTATTTATTTTACTGGAGAAGCAAATTAAGAGGTAACACTTATTTTTGAAACAAATATTATTTTCTCAAGTCTCTCAGTATTTTTACAACCCACTATAAAGACCAAAAATAAACCCAGTATTACCAGCCAGCCACTTCAGAAGATACTTTTTTTTTTTAGCTTGCTTGGTAGCAAACTCTAGAGAAGTGTTGTAGCCTCAGCATTATTATCTCTTAAAAATAACAACCCAGTGTCCTTGTACACAACATTTTACATCCCAGCACAGAAAGCAGAGAACAGATGAGCTCAGAGAAGGAATTTCTCTCACTGAACCCAACGGGGAGATTCAATGAACAACGATTCTGCCTGTGAACTCTGGCAGGGTTTTTTGGGTTTTTTTTAAGATGTGCAGGACAAGAAGCACCTTTACTCACAGTGTGTGACTCCAGCCAGGGTCTGGTAGAAGGTTGGGGTGTCACTGTCATCAGTGAGGGTCACGTAGACCCCTCCTGAGAGCAGCCACCGCGAGAAGGTGAAAGCGTCTTTGTTGTGCAGCAGCCAAACCCTGAACTTCTCATAGTTCACCTTCTCACCCTGCAAGACAAACCAGAAAATGGGAGCTGTTTTTCTCACTGCCAGTAAACAGGAACCATCCAGCTGTATGAACAAAAAATTGGGACAATCTCCTAGAAAAATAAGTGCTAATGTAATTTTTCTGCTTGGAGCCATGCCTGGTTTTCCCTTTTCTTTTGAAACAGCAATGGAAGGGAAATTAACTTTAAGTTCTCTCTGCATTTCAGCCACCTACTCAATGTGGCCTTTGGAAACTCATTTACTCTGAACCTCAGGTGAAAGGGATGAAAAGAAAAATGGTTACTTGCAATTCAAAAGAGCAGAGGTGATTTTGATGAATTTAAATGTATTATTATAGATACCAGCTCTGCTGCACCAAAAAACAGGTGCTATAAAATCATAAACATTCTGTTCTATCTGTGCAGGTATACAAACAACACAGAAAAATCAGATTTGGGAATAACTGATGCTGTGACTAATTACTGCAGGAACATGTGGACTTGTTTGCCTCTACTGGCCAAAACCCACCCTGGAGCATAAAAGTGAACATGACATTCCCAGCATCCCCTCACTCCCTGTCTCCTGGAGCTCCCTGCTCAGGAACACATAAAAACTACACATTCACAGAATTCCAGTGCTGTTTAAACCATTTATTTGGGTCCTTGCCAAGCTGTGGCCATGAAACCATAGGGATCAGCAGACTAATTTCTACAGGACCTACAAAACTACCTCAAATAAAAGCAAACCCATTATCAGTAGACAAACTCATTATATGGAGATTCTCATCTCCAGGGGAAATAAACAGGGGTCTGCAAAGTGGAAGAGGTTTCAAGTCATTGATTATTTAAACTCCCCTCATATCACAGACCATTAAACTTCACTGAATTACATCTCTACAGAATCCAACAATTTGCATTTGGCCACGGACTATCTGCAACTGCCAAGTGCAGAAAATTGAAAATTCACTATATTCCCTTTGCCAGGCTGCTCCAATGGTTCATCACCAGCACTGCTGAAACATTTGCTTCCTATTCCCATTGCAGGGGGGTGTTTCAGTTCCAGATATTCATTCTTTTTATGCCTCTTTTTCTAGACTAAAGAGTTTTATATTTTCATCCAACAAATCACAGCCTGGTTTGGGTTGGAAGGGACATTAAAGCTCACCCAGAGCCACCCCTGCCATGGCAGGGACACCTTCCACTGTCCCAGGCTGCTCCAAGCCCCAGCCAGCCTGGCCTTGGGCACTGCCAGGGATCCAGGGGCAGCCCCAGCTGCTCTGGGCACCCTGTGCCAGGGCCTGCCCACCCTCACTTTGATTTCTTATTCCTCCATTTCTCCAACAGTTTGGATAAGGAGAAAAGAACATTTTCTCACTCTCTGTTCCACCCTTTCCCTCTACTTTTTGCACTGTTCTTTGTAAAGGCAGCAAGAGCTGGGTCATTAAAAGTCCAATTTTCCCTGGAAGGACAATGAAGAGGAAGAGAAAAACTTTGGACAGGAGGAAGAAAGCATTTGAAGCAAGCAATGATTACAGCTGAATTATGACAGAACCTGAGCAATGCAGTTATCACTGAATTTTTTCCCTGTATTTCAGAAACAAAAGGGAAACTCAGATATATCCTAAAGCTTCTATTTCTAGCTGAGCACATGCAATAATTCTGATGAACAGAAGTGCCTATAAACATCATCCTTGAAATCAAACCCATCCTCCATAAGGCAGGCAGGAAGGCCCACAGCAGGAACATTAAACTTTCTCACTCTCCAGCAATGACCGTGGATGATTAAGAGCCCAGTAAATCCTGCTGAGTGGGTTATTACACTATTTTCATTTTAAAAGAAAAATCAATATGCAGCATTTTCTTGAACAGGAAAATGCTCTGAAGCCCAGATTGATACTCATCTTCCTGCAAGGCTTCATAAAGTATTTCTGGATTTCTTGGACAGTGTGCAATTAACTTGCAGGGTGCAATTCATCACACCACACTGATGGGAAATTATAAATAGGAAATGGCACCAAGGGTCAGCTCCAGAAGCTGGAGAGCAGTGGACTCAGGATTTATGATTGCAGCCAGGACTCAGGAATGCAATCACTGCCTCCAAAGCCAACAGGACACCAGGGCCTGATCAGAGTCTGGCTCAGGCACTGCCCACAGCCAGAGCTGTCTCCAACACAGAACAATAAAATCTGAAGTAATTAAGTAACCTGATAGCCACAATTAAAGCTTCCAGTCAATCTGGTCAATCCTTTTGCCAGAGGAATATACAATGATATCTCCATTTTGTTGGTCTTAGTCATCTGATAACAAAGCAAGCAAAAAACCCTGAAAATTCATCAGGATCCCTGGAGTCCAAGAATCATCTCTGAATATAGCAAAGTACCAGTGCCCTGCTTTGGAGGAGGACTTCAGCAAGCTCCATAAAGATTACATCTCTCAAACAACTTAAAGCAAAATTAAATGTTGTAGCTCCTGGCAGGAACAATGATACAAAAGCAATAATATAAAACTATTATTTTGAAGCAACCATGGCTGTCAGGCATTTTTAAATCCAGTCTGCAGATTTCCTTTCTTCTCAGCTCTGTGTTCTAGATTTCTTCCCTGATTGCAATAAAATGTTCACACTAATGACTAAGTTCCCACCAGCAATATTAGTATGTAAATTCACCTGATGACATGATTACCATTGGGAAATGATCTCTTTCCAAGCAGCACAGTGAACACAGGAGCACAGAGAATGCCTGCATTTATACACCAAACACTCTTCCCATCAATATAAATTACATGGAATACCACAACACAAAAACCCATGAGCTTTTACCCCATTTAAACAAGGTCAATTTGTTCCCAAACGTGCATGAGCATGAAAAAGAAGCTACTTAATGTAATCTTGACTATTTTGTAACTGCAACAGGAGGAAAGGTGCATGACATACCTCAGAGAAGCATTTCTTGAGTGACTCTGGGACTTTCCCATCAACCACATGCAGCATCTTCTCCATCTCTTCACGGACAACATAACTCCCAGATTCATTAGAGAAGAGGCTGAAAATATCTGAGGAAACAGAAATATGTGTAAACATCTATGGCAGTGACATTTTTCAAATTTAAGGGTTATAACTGGCTGAGAATGTCAAAGGCTGTGCAACAACTAAAGGACTAAAAACTTAGGTTGATCCAAGTTCAATATAGGTCCACAAGGTTTAGGTCAAGACTTTTCTTTTACCATTGTAATCAAAAGGAAAATGAGTATTATCAAGTCAGATTAACAGAGAAGACAAAACAACAGAAGTCAGTAGGCAGATGCTTTCTATTTTTTTTGAAAAATATCAATGCCATCCTCCTTCCTCTGCCCACATACAGAGACCATCAGGCTTTCTGTAGGATCCCAACACTGACATTCATGATGACTTGGCAAATATTTCATTTTGATGAATGTAAAAACAAAAGTGCAGTTAATTTCCAAAAATACAGCTAAAAATGCTTCCAAAAAATCTCTTCTTCACTGTAAAATGGTCACATTTTACACTCACAATCCAATGTCTCATTGTTACTAAGTTACATCACTTACATTTTGTTTTCTCCTCCTCTCTGCCTCTTGTGAGTAGAACTAATCCAACTATCAAGTTATTGAAGTGCAGCCCTTTGGATATTCCTCCAAATGAACAGTAGATAACCTAGAAGAGTGAAATAGAGAAGTTAACCAGAACCAGGGCAGTAAAAACAGCAGCTTATACTGAGGCTCCATCTTGTGTGGTTTTTAGGGTCATCACCCCACATTCAGCTACAGACACTTCAATTATTAATTGTGTTACCCTTTTGTAGCTCTTCTGGTGCTGAACAGCCCTTATTTAGTGAAACACAGGTACAAGTCATGAAGAGCAATATAAAAACTCCACATTAGAACCCTCCAGTGAAGACACTTCTCACTTGCTCGTGGTGGTGTTTCCCCAAATTTCTTTATCAAGGCTGAAATCTCCTCCAGGCTGGGCTCTGATAATCTCAAAGGCATCAAGGGGATGCAGCAGGAATCCCCAAGACCAGGCTGGCAGCAGAGAGGGGAACACCAGAGCCCCGTGAGTCACTGCACCATCATGGGGTGGATTCCACTGCAAGTCAAAATTAAGCCAGGACTGGGAGTGCCCAAACAAAACCAGTTCTGGGCCTGGCAAGGCTAGACCTGGCCAAGCCACACAGTGCTGTGGTGGCAGGAAGGTGATAAGGGAACACCTGAGTGCCTACACCAGATGTACTGCTGCTCCTGCAGCCTGGCTGCAGACACCTCAGCAGTGCTGTGCCACCTGCAGAAATCCTCTCCTTGTCCTTCCTTCCATCCCTCCCTCCCTCCCTCTGGACTACTAAAATCTGGCTGCAGGCAATGGCAATGTCAATCCATGCACAGCAGGATCTCATTCTCCACAAAACACCCTGGCCCTCACTTCCATCCCACCCTGAGACACAGCATTGCCCAAATACTTTAATTTCCACAGAGGGCTCAGATCAGCCTCTTCTGTTACTAAACTTTAATCCATTTACAAATGCTTGAAGGGCTGAATTATTAAAACTGAATTTGTGCTTCATTTGGACACAACAATTGTAGAAGCTTCAAGGCAGAGATTTGAATTCCACACTTTTTATGTCTAATCCTTCTGTCTTCACCAAATGCCTTGAAGGCTACACTGCCCACGTGAACAATTTACCTTCACATTACACTGGAATCAGTATTTTTTTAAAATATGCAGCTGAAATATCCACTCACTTCTGCTGAACTTTGTACATCTCAGCTGCAATACCAGATGAGCACCAAATATTACATTTATACATTGTTTCAACACAACACAAAGATTGCTCATGAGATAAACAGAGGAAAGGGATTCTATGGATAATGTCTAATGTATCACTATTTAATATATGGAATTGCAACCACAGGCAGCTGGCATTGCTTGGAGTTTAGCTGCTTCATCACTCCTTGGGAAGAGTTTATAAACACTGAATAGTCATGTAACACATCATTTCTCCACATTTTTTCACGTTGGTGTGGCATTTGGAAAACTTCTACTAACATGCACCATCAAAATGTGATGCAATTTTGTGTCTTCCAGAATGACTTAATGCTGTTGCAGCTTTACTTAAAACAGCCACACCCAGGCAGAACCACAGCAATCTGCATTTCAGAATGTAAAACTCACTATCATTATAAGGCACATAGTATTTCTCAAAATAAAATTTAAGCCTGACATGTTGTTTCATGGGCAACTGAAGAGCACAACAAGATTTAAAAACCAAAGCTGTGCTCATGCTTCCCACCACCTGAGCAGCTTTCCTGCAGTGTAACACAGACACATCTCTAAATTTCCTTTTATTAACATCTTCAACCCCATTCTCCCAAGAGATCCTCCCAGAACATTACTGTCCTAAACATTTAAAACATGTTTTGTGTGCAATCACCCAAATTGTTGGACCAAAGGTCCACTGGTCTCAGTTCTGTTTCATGTCCAGTTTAAAACTCCTGTTTTTGATTTAACAACTTCCTGAAGGCCTCTCACTCCTCAGATATGAAAAACCATTATTCACAGCATGCAGAGCACACAGCCCAGCAACCCAAGGCTCCAAATGATCTGTTTTAGTGACTGAAAGGATGAAAACTCAGGGGTTTTAGCTGCCTAATGACTTTGCCTGCCTCTCCCCTTCCTGAAGCCAGGAATTACAAAGCATCCCTCGACTCAAATCCCAATTTTGGCCCAATTTACAGTTTTCAAGCTCACAGATTTGATACTGCACTGCCTGAGTATGAATGCTACAAGTACATCATAATTTGTACTCCAGTTTTGAGATGAGTTCTGATGAGAAGCCATCAAAAACCAATTAGGAGTCTTCCATTAATTTTATTTCACCACCTGGAAACCAAGAACTGCTCTATAACCATCATGAGTGTTAAAAGAGAGAATCATCACCAAAATTGTGTCTTTAAGGACAGATTTTTAAAAAACATAATAAAAACCAGGCAGCAGACATTTCAAACCCCAGAATCTCTATTTGTGACCAAATCAGTAATTTAATCCTTAATACTGACATGAAAGGGACATAAAGGTACAAGTTAGCACAGAACATAAAATTCTCAATATTTTATACTATTTCAAACCAATAATGCATTGTGAAAGATACATTTTTTGTTTAATCTTAGGAGTCACCAACTCTCAAAGCATCCAGAAAACACTCAAAACTTCATACTGAAGACAGGCTTTAAGCTCTGGGCAAATCAGACCCCTCCTTTTCCACTGCAAATTCTCCTGCTAAGCCTTAAACACCCACATAAAAAGCCAACTGTTTACAGAAGTAAAGTAGTATCATCCTCTTTGCCAAAATTTAGGAAAAGCAGGGGGAAAAAGAATGGAGAAAAGATTAAGCTGAGGAAAAGGAACTCTGCCAGAGTGTAAAACCTTCAGCAATGCAACACTTCAGCACTCACATTATCTAAATAAAACTGGGGGACTTGCACGCTGCCTCTGAGGTCAACAGCTCTGAGGATGCCAAAAATAGAGGCTGTGACTGGGGATGACATGGAGCAAGAGATCATCTGAAAGGTCTGCCTAATCTTTGTCTCTCTAGCAATAATATTTTGATCTCTCTCTCAAGAAAGGGGCAACTCTATAAAAGAAAATAACTTTTTAAACATGCATATGTGTAGGATGGTGTTACTATTTTTTTTAGATGTATACACATTGATATATGTTTATATCCATGTTGCAAATTTTGATTCTGGTTATTTTTCAGCTTGTTCATACATCTATTATGAAGAAAATTATTTTTAAGAGCTTGCAAAGATTCATCTTTAGAAAACAAAGTAACAGCCAATGGAATCTCAAAGGAACCAACAGCAAGTGCACCTATGGAGTAAATAAAATCTGTTATTATGGTTTTGTTACAAATTCCCAATCTTTAAATTGCCCAAAATTACATCTGGATATTAAGGTTTACTTCAAAGTCATCTACCAGGTGTTAGGAAGGTTGGGAGCACGTCTCAGCCCAGCACATCCCTGGCCACCCACAATCCAAGACTGGAAAACCATTTCCAGGCAGAGAAGGTGCATTGTGATGTTGTTTAAAAAAAGGGAAGCAATTCAATCAACTCCATAAACATTTGTGTGTGCACAACAGCATCCAGCTGCCCATTATCCACCTCTTTTGGCTTCCCAGGAAAACAGCAATTCACAGCTCACCTCAGCAACCTTGGGAGGGACCCCATCACCCAGAACTTCCCTGATGAAGCACTGCTGGGTCATATAATAGGAGAGGCCACAAGTTCTCTTGAAAGCATCTTTGAGCCTCTTCAGTTCTATGTCTGTAACTGAGAACAGAGGAAAGAAAAAAAAATGTGGTCAATAAAGATGTTACAGAAAGATAATAGCTTAAGGAATCTCAAAATCCTCCACTCCTTATGTTTACCTTTACAATAAAAAGACACGAAGAAATGAAACGCATGATTTCCCCTAAAGAGTGGGAAAATGAGATCTAATAATCTAATCTTGCTTGAAAAGAGAGAAGGGAAGCAGACCTGTGGTTACCATCAGTGTGAACAACAGCTCACTGCCTAAGTTTTCTGACTACAATAGTGGATTGTAATTTGTTCTAAATTCAGCACCATTCTTGTCACACAAAGGAAAATGAGGCAGCTTTATGATCAATTTTGCATTGCATGTAAGCCAGGGAAATTATCTGCAACCAACAGTGGTGAATATTATTAAGAGCAGCTCCAACAGCATCTTTCCAGCAGTTTCATCTATTAACCAGTCTGCTTTTCTGTATTAAAACAAATAAAACACTTTATCACCACTGCAAGTTCATGAGACAGTGCAGTGAGGTGTGATTTAATAGGAATAAAATGTTGGACTACATGTAATTCTTCACCCAAGATCCCCTTGCACAGCCAAAATCTGCTTGCCAGCTACACCTGTTCAAACTTGTTCCTAACTGCAAAGGTGGAAAATGTGAAGACATCCCACTCATCCTGGCCTGGAAGCTCCCTGGAAAGCAGTGCTGCCTTCAGATTTTACAAGCACAAAGCAACTTTCTAAGAAAGTGTTTAAGAAGGGAAGGATCTCATGGAACAAAACAAGCCCTCTGTCCAAAGCCAGGCTGTAGGGAATGGCACAGGACCCCCTGGAAGCTCCTGAGTGGTGCAGAAAAAGCAATTTACCATGCAGAAGCCCAGGGAAATGATGCTGCACACAGGAGCTGTGTCACTGTATTTATAGCAAGGCATTTTCCTTACCCTGCTATCACAAGCCAGACAGAAACAACAACACTGCCATGGCCAAAGGCTTGTGGAGCTTTTTGTCAGCCAAAATAAAAGAGAGCACTTGAGGGCTTAATCCAGCACTCAGTAAAACTTCTACTTTTCAGTTAATTCATTCATCAAAAGCAAAAATCAATCCTTAAAAGTAAATCACATTAAAACATTCCTCCCTAATTTTAATCCGAGTCAACACTGAAACAGATGTTGGCTACACTTAACAATTGTGTAAAACCAGAAATTGGGTTATATTTTGTCATGAATTATATTACAGATTCTGGGTACTTCTAACCATAAAGAAAATAAAAATAAAGCTCAAAGTATCTAAGAGATAAACCTCGAGTGTGACCCACACAGCACCAGAGCTAGCAATTAGCACAGTGGTGATTATCATTAGCACATATCTTGTTTGACTAACACGAGCCTGCTTTAATTACATGGCAGAAGAATGTTGGTCTCATACTGTTACCTGGCTTATAAGGTGTTTAAATTCCATTATTTCACATTAACCTCTACCCAGAGTCACTGGGTGCCTTTACAGGTGGTGCCTTGATGAACACCCAGAGCAGGAGGAGATGAAGGAAGTGCTTCACCTCCTATCACCTCTAAGCACAACCTCACTGCAGCAAATCTTCAGGCAGCAGGGACAGCTCCCCGTTTTTAATGTGTGCTGGGATTGCTCAGGGATCATGGAAAGGGGAAGCTCCTGGCTTTGTAATTTTGGCAAAGCAAAGCAAACAACCTGGATCCTAGACTAAATCCAACAACAGTTCTGGGATGAAATTATTCTCATTTTTTGCAGTTTTTATATGCCTGCTCATACACATATATCTTTAACAAAAATAAACTCTGTGCTCCGGTTTCTTCTCTCTCTCTTAATTCTTTGATCCCCCCCCCAATTCATCCAATCTGGTTTGGGGTTATTTGGCAAAAGTTTCTATGCAAACACAGCATTTGATAAGCTGATGCTTACAGCACCCCTGACTGCCCAGTGTGCACTCCAGGCAGTGCTCAGGAGTAGGAAAATCCCATATAAATGAATCTCCCATAATCCATGGGAGTGACTGGAGTGCCAGCCAAGGTGAGGTCAAGGTTGGGAACAAGACTTGCCAAGCAATACTCCCAAGATCTTCAAAAAGAACTGCACTATCAGTGTATTTAACAGGGGTGATAAGTTGATACTGCCAGTCCATGTTACATTTCAAAAGCAAATTATTATTGCCAGAGCCCACTCAGTATTATTGTTTGCATACAGAAAGTACAAAAAAGGTCATGGAATAACAGGAAAGGTAATTACTTCCATTCCTTCCCCAGGAGCCATTAAAATGACTGATGCTGCCCATTTAAAATCATCTGCAAAGCTTTGTAAAGATAAGTTCATTATACATTTAGATCCATGCACATGAAAGTACAACTGAAATGAGCAGAGTATAAATCAAAGATATTATCAATGTTTACTAAGAGTCTGGAAGGCAAAATATTTGAATTCAAAATCCCAACACCAAAGCACCAATTATTCAACAGAGATAGAGCACGATGGTGTTTTGAGAGGAAATAAAACTAAGTCTTCAATTATTAAAGGAACATTTCTAGAAGCAATACATCTATTACTATAATAACTATAATAATTTTAGAAATTAGAACACTCACATCCCCAGAAGCTGCCTTTTTTTTCTCTCAGTTCCACAAGCCCAACACACAGGAAGCATCAGAGAGCACAGAGGGGTTTTTCATCCTGCCTTTAGACACCAGCCTGTCTCCCACACTGACTGAAGTCCTTTCATTAGGAATATTCACTTTTTCCAAAGGCACAGATTCCCCAAACGCTTCCAGGAGCCAGTTGTCTACAAACACCTCTGAGAAGAGCATTCACAGGCTGCTGTCATTAGACACAGGAGACAGACACCACACTATGGGGTGCACCCTTGTTGTACTGACAGCCTGACAGGGGAAAACAGACACTGCCAACTTCCCAGGAGGAGTCTGTGGTAGTGAACACAGCAAAAACCATCTTCACATCCCACCTGCCAGTAACAGGTGGCACAACCTCAATATTATTGCAGGGAAAACGACTCAACTGGAACTGCACATTTCATTCTTTACACCTCCAGAGCACACAAGTGACCTTTTGACTGTGAGGCTGATTCAAGGTAACAAAACCAAGTTTCAATACTTAGATACCTTGTGATAATCCTTAACAATCTACCTGCCCACTTCCAAAAACCACCAGGAAAACAAAGTCCCGGCCTGTCACTGTGCCTATGGGAACTTTGCTAACAAAAAGCTCCTGTGCCACCTCAGCTGGAGGGTTTCCAGTAAAGCTGCAGACAGTTTAACAGGAGATTAGTGCTGCATCCAACTCTCCAGGGAATATTCCAGCTCCAGTTTGTTTAATAAAGTTTAAATGAAACCACGCAACCTCAGCTAAAAATGTCACCCGGCTTAAAGTAATTGTAACAAACCTTCAGCTCACCAACTGCTGAGGGTATTTTTAGTTTCCCAGTGTTACTTAAACTTCAGGCTGTTTATATGGATGTACTACTCCACATTTTTGTCTTAATTCCCATCTATCCAGGTAATGAAATGTGTAGTGCCTTCCAAAACTGGGCCCTGCTGGAAATCACCTCCTTCTGCTCTGCTTTCACATATCTGTCACCAAGTCATCCTGGACTTTTCCTTTTGGACTAAAACTGTATCTGAAGCTCAGATTATGCAAGCCCAACTCTAGACTTAAACCTTGTTTTGCCACCCCTATAAAACTGTTCAAACCAAGCTGGAGGAAATCAACCCTTCCAGTGGAGCTTTGCAAGTTTTGCTGCCACATTCTCCATTCATTTTAGAACCTCTGTTCACTTGAGGCTTTTTTTTTCTTTCCACATCCTGTAGCTCTAATCCCATCCCCACCTTTTCTAAAATACCCTGTGAGCAACGAAGGGTTTGGGGTAAGGCACCACCTCTGTCCCTTCCAAAAATCACACTGAAAGGACAATTTTTGACAACAAAAACTGGGCAGCAAATACCTGCCTCAGCAAAAGCTGCTCTGCTGTTACCAGGCTGCTAGTGAAAATTATTTAGAGTCATCATAAAAAGATAACTGCATGGCTAAATACAAGTAATATTGATATTTTTGCTTTTTCATGTCCTGTTTTGGAAAAAGAGAGAGGAAAAAATGGTTACATCAAAGCCAATTCCTCACTACTCAAAGTATCTACACTGCATCTTCTGTGATACTTCCTTGGAGGCCTCTGAATGTGAGCTAAGGTTTGCAGAAATTACTTCAATAAAGAGTTTTATTCAAATACTGTAAGAAGGAACTTAGACTCTTCCTTAATTATACATATTTTTGATGATGTAACTACTGAATATAAGGAATATAAAAACTTCCACACTCTACAGTCTCTGCTTAAAGGTTAAAAGGAGTGGTTGGTCAGGCTTAGTGGAGTTATTACAGCTTAGAAAAAAATTATACACCTTACCTGTGATATATGCATCAAGAGCAAGCACAAGAAATGTACTTAAAATTCCTATTTAATATTTATTTGCAAAGTCAAGCCAGCCACAAAAACACCTTCCCTTGCAACGCTTTTCCCCCATCCTTCAAAATTAAAGCACACTGATGTAAGATACTGAGAAATAGAGCTCGAGAGCCAAAACACAGCTTTCCAAAGCAGCCACTTGTCTGATGGAGCAAAGGTGACAAATAAAAGCATTTGAACTCTTAGCACTGCCTGAGACATGCAGGCAAGAGACACTTAACCTCTCCATGTCTTGTCTCAGCTCTGAAATGGATATAAATTCCAGCCTGCATCAGACAGATGCGTGATAAATGAGCTAAGATATTGTGTAAAAGCACTATAAGCTACTACTAAAAAGCTGATTTAATCAATGAAAAGGGCAGAACTCCAAGTGTTTAACTGAGGGCAAAGTGGAATTAATCTGTCCTGGCTGCTATAAACTGACCAATTAACATCAGGTAGAACTAATTGGACACAGAAACAGTTCCAGAATCACAAAAGCTCCCTGCGAACCATCACTGCCATTAGGAGGAGCAGCAAAAAGCTGATCTTTGTCCCAAAAGCCTGAAATACTTCATTTGACTACGTGAAAATAAAGGATTTATTCTGGTTCACAGGTTCCCAGCACAAAACCCAAACCAGCCCAACCAAGGGAGAAAACCACGATGTATCGACAACGCTGAAAGTCAAAACAGGAAACAAAACATTGCATAAGCAGGAAGAGAAAATACAGGATAAAAAGGTCAGTCAAGGTGAAGGGTCAGAACCTTTCCAGCTCATCTGACTGAAGCACTGCTAATTTCCCCCAGAAATGGAAGTATCAAAATGCCCCCATTACTCTCCAAACACACCCCAAAATCTGAATTTCCAATGTCACTACTGGGTGAAAAGCAGCTTGTTAAGTCAGTGCCTTAAAAAACAAAATCCCACCAGCCCTGCACATCACAAGTACACAAAGCAAGCAATAATTTGCAACCATCAGCATAACACTGCATTTATTCTTTACTAAAAATAACCAAACCTGAATTCTAATAAAACTGACAACTTGCTCATCCTTCAGAAAGCAAGAAAAATTCACCTGTCTCAAGCTCTTCCTCACTTCCAGCTCAGGTTTTTTCATAATTCTAATATTTTGATTTTTAAGTGACAATTTTTGAGGTTCAATATCAAACTCACAGGGCATATAATTCTCTAACCAGACAATTATCTTCCCTGTAATCACTCGCTCAATATTTCCCTTAGGAATCTTCATCCTAGTTATACATGGAAATTTTATTACTTTTTTCATTAGTCTTTATTGTGACTTAATGGCTGTGGTTATGAAGTTGTCAAGAACCAAAGCAATTACTAAAAAGCTTCAAAGAGGTAAAATGTGCAAGTGAAAGTAAAGTGTGTTTGGGAACAACCCCAAATTGGAGGAACCAACTGCAAAATACAATTGAGATAAATGAACCAGCTATGACTAAAAAGTCAACCTCCACACCCACACACCCTTGCTAAAAAGGAATCCATTTGGGAATATTTTGGGAGAAAACACAGACTAAAAATTCCTGCCTTTCCTAATGGAAAACTGAACCCACTCCTAAGGAATCTTTCATAAGTGGAATATCAGAAAAGGCACCACTCAGTTTTCACAGGGCACCTCCATAAAGGCTTCACACATTTACCAGTAACAGGAATTTAAGGATAACAACACCACGGTTTGGGTATTTAAAAAAAAACAAAAAAAAAAAGGAATTATTCAATCCAGCTGTATTTTTTTCCTCCCACCTATTCTTTGTTTTTGGTAGCAGTGGCTCATCCTGTGGATAAAGCTTTCCCTGGTTCTATCAGACCTTCCCCTAATGCATATCAAAGGTTTAACATCTCCTGTGCAGGGACTGCAAGGAGATTTAGTCATTACAATAGGATTTGCCAATTTTCTGTACACGAATACTTAGCATTTATGTGATGCTTTTAATCTTCAAAGAGCTTACTCCTCACAGTTCCCATTCCCAAAAGAATGCCAGCATTCCCAGCCTGTTTCATCCCTCTCTATCTCCATCAGGGCACGTTGCTGTTTGGATTAACTCTCCCAGTAAGCCCAGTGTGGAGAGCAACTGGTACATAACAGCCAGTGAAGTAATAATAATAATGATAATAATAACAACAGCAGTGGAATAATCCTCCCACAATCTGACCATGGAAGTCTTATTAGCCATATTTTAGATTCTCAGGAATGAAAGGAGCTCCCTGGTCCATCCATATGAGCCATGGGATAAACCTGAAAGAATCTGAAAATTCACAAAACTTCGCAGATCAGCAAAATCTATTTCAGCATTTTTACAACTGCAAATTTAAGCACAATCAACTGCAATATTATATATTAGGGACAAATAGGAATTCCTGTTATCAAGTAAAGAACTGATGAACTCATTCTCCAGGAGCAATTCCTAGCCCTGGATCATCCCAGGATGTCACCTTTCCCACCCATGGGCCCCTGTCCTCTGCTGACTGGGAAAAGGGGCAAAAGGGGGAAAAGTTTTAAATGGTTTTTAAGTAGTTTTAAACAGAGCACACATCATCTTGAGCAGCAGACTGAGAGCCCTGAACTACCCTCCAAAAGATAACATGGACTAAAAATTAATCAGGAGTCTGGGATGCCCATCTTCACCTGAGTTCCCAATATTTGCTTTCCTTTTCCACTGCTCCTTTCCTCTGATGCACCTTCATTGTTGTGGTTTGTCCATGATTTCCCAGGTGAATGTTTTAGCTCTCAGTCTTTCCAACATTTAGAATTAATGTTTAGTCCTGTTTAGATTAGAAACTAAACTCTACTTTTCTGAGCTGTCCCTTCATCAGTTTTCCTGGCAAACACACTGAAAGTTTGTGTTGTTATAGGTGAGCAGAGCAGCTTCTGTCACAATTCAAAAAAGCTGCTTCTGCTTTATTACCACCATGAAAATGATCGAGACATTTATGCTTGTTAAGATTCACAAAATTACAATATAGAACTCATTTCCAAGAAATAAACACCCAGCTAAAATGAAAAGCAAGTGCCAACTATGTAAATGCAAACACCACATAAGGACCGTGCTACAAAATAAATTGAAATATAACAAATATTTCACATCCTGTCTCCCAACAGTGCCAAAGATACTAAACGCAGCTGTAATATGAATTGTTCTTTAAATAAAAAATTACAGTCTGAGCCTGAAAGTTAAACAGAAGCTACAACTTCTGCAAAGGAAGGCAGAGCTTCCCATCACCTTCAGTGAGGATGAGAGGCAAGGAAGGAGTTCTAATTTGGGATTGCTGGCATAGTTTTGATCAAATATTCACTCCAGTGTTGGCCTCTGGCAGCCAAAAGAGCCAACTCTAGTAAAGCACAGTACTTACACACTACAACACAAAAAGATTCAGATCATATTTACACATTGCTACATCTTAATTTCTAAAGTCAGAGGAAAAATATGACTCACTTGCAAGTCAAGTGCTCTGGCACAAACACTCCACACGTGTGTATTCACACGGCCAAGAAAAGGCTCTCTGCTTCCAGCCTCCCTATTCCCAACTCTTGGGGACACATCTGTCTAAAATATCATCTCAAACTCAGCTGTAAAGGGAATATTTTAGTGTCAGGTCCCAAATTCCTGTCTCCTCTTGAACTGCTACAAACACATAATGACAAGCTTGACATACAACCAGTGAAAGGTTGAAAAATGCCAGCACAGTCACAAACACAGACACTGGACCAGGGAGTGAAGAAATAAAATAAAAATCACCATGTGCTTAGTTCTGGGACCCCATTACACGTTTGGTAGAACACCAAGAACTGAATCAGAGCTTTATTTTTTAACAGACAATAGCAAACAATTAGCATTACTATTTCCAAACTCCATCCCCACTGCTGCATCTCCTGTTTAGAGAATCTCCAATTAACATCCCAGGATTCATATTTAGGATTGTCCTGAAAGATGCCATGCTAGTTTTACATTAGAAAATTCCTCACTGCAGATATTCAGCATTAGCTGTACATTATTCCTAAGGCCCTCCATGGGAAGGATGAAGCAGCATATTTAGATCCACCCTGGATCTAAATGGGAAAGCAGCTGCATGGGAAAGCAGCTCCCAGTCCCCAGTGCCACTGAGCAGCTCAGATGGATGGGATGGCTCCAGTTCCAGAGACTGCTGTGAACACCCTGCCCATTGTTCCACAGAAACAGAAAAGGTGTCACAATGACTTCACACCAAAGAGCCCCAGTGCCCTGAATGGAGGCAGCAGCTGGAATCTCTCCCTGAATCCCTGGAGAGATTCACAAGATATCCTCAAGGACATCACAGTCTCTAGTAGCAGCAGTACATTTACATAATAAATTATGAACATTTTATGATTCTATATTTATCAAATATTTTCTATTCTGCTTTTTAACCTCTAGCCCTGTAACACTGTGGCCTCTGCAGATCTGCAGATATTTATCCTGTGTTCTGCACTGGAATTAATGCATGTTGTGGTTTCTTCCTGCTCTGCCCTATCAGCATTGCAATCTACTCGTTATTTTAAAAATAACATTAGTTCTCACAACACATTTACACCACAATTCTTTAACCAAGGTGATCAGAAGACAACGTTGAATTGCAGGCAACAAAAAAAAAGTGGGGAATTGGTTGATGGCAAGAATATCAATTACAATTCTTTAGGCAAAGACAAATCATGTTGTTAGCCGCAGGATTGGAAAACAGGGACCAAAAAGTTCTGACATTACTGTTCCACTGATAACAACCTTCCCTGAGATCCTGCCACAACACAGACCAGGCTGCCCTGACTGCACCAACTGCTGCTCATTCATCCTAAAGCACTCCTGTTTCAGCTGCACAAAGTGCAAATCTACTTTTTCAATTTTTAAACTGAAATCCAGGATTTAACTGTATCACATCACGAGGGAAAACGTGCTAGAAATCTTGACAAGACTAGGAAATTTCCAGAGTAAGATTTTGCTTCTGGATAACACCTAACAGCTAGAAACAGGGATTGAAAAGAAGTGCTTCATTCAGCCCAAAATACATTCATGATGCCACATTCAAGTTCATTTTTAGAACAAATTCAATCTGCAAAACTCAAGTTCTCATAATTACTATCCCAATACTTTCAGTTCTTTTTCCCCCACATCCACAGACTTATTCAATCTGGTACTTCCTGTTCTGTTTAGGGCTCTGTGTTTCTTCCACTTTTTTATTTCATTCAAGGTCTCAGAATTTTAAAAGAACAAATTTTGCAAACTAATGGAGTAAAATTAACCATCTGAAACAATTCCAGCATCTGAAGGGAGCTTACAAGGAAGCTGGAGGACTCTTCATCAGGAACTGTGGTAGTAGCAATGGGTTCCAACTGGAAGAGGGCAAGCTCAAATCAGATAGAAATTCCTGTTAAAATATTTCAGCTCAGGAATCTGTCACAAACCCTGAGCACTGCCATTGTCACCAGATTTGAGATAAGGAACATCCATTCAAAACACAAAAGAAACATAAGCATCCATTCTATTTAAACACTTAACATGAAATTAAACTGTGAGTGGATGACAACTGAAAGACCAGCTAACAAAAAGAGAGACACAATGAGAATAAAATCACTGGTTTTGAGGAAGAATTCCAAGGGGCTTGTAGTAGGTTTCATTTTGAAAGGATGAAGCCTACATTTTTATACAGGATGTAATTCTCTCTCATTTTGGCCGATTGACATTGCCTCTCATAGCTTGTAGGCCCAATTCAGACTCTAACCTAAGTGAAACAGCTTCAAAGGATTTGGACATTTAAAAAAAAATCCTCAAAATAAACGTTAAAGATTCCTTTTGCCTTTGTAGCTGCTGCTGGAAGCAGTGCCTGGCTCGGAGCAGCTGCCCCTGCCCAGCCCTGTGGCTGCAGAGCCTGACCAGGAGGAAGTCAGAGCTCTTTTTAAGGTACAGACTGTCTCAGGGACTATTTAAAACCACTCCAAAAGTCAGACCCGCAGTGTCTGACAAGGCCAGACGTCCTTTCTGCCCATCTCAGCCTGCCCAGTGTTTCCCACCAGGAGGGAGGGCTGGCCCTGCTGGTTTTTCAGGAGCATCCCTGTCCCAGGAACTCTGCTTTGCAGAGAAATCCTCCATGGTGGGCACAGGAACCTGGGCACTTCATTAACCCCACCATGAATACCTTGTTTTGCCCCAAACACCCCATGAGAAGCACAGGTGGCCTCAAAAGCCACATTTCCATGGGATGGGAGAGGCCTGTCCTGGGTTATGACAGGTTACAAGGAGGATTTAAACACCCTGGAGATCAGGGCACGTCACTGCATCTGCCAGGTCACCCCACCTGTGACAGCTGAGAGCTCAGGAGAGGCAATGCTTCAGTGAGGAACTATTTCAGGGCTTGCACCAGTCCCACATTAAATAGCTTTTATATGGGAAATAAACCCTGCTCACTACAAACTGCCTGATTAGCCCTTGCCCAAACCTTTCTCAGCCAGCTTCTTTTGTTCAACACCAAATAAAGGCCCTGTTGCAAATGTTACCATATGTTTATAAGAAAAATGGTTTTGTTAAACTTTTAGATTATTAAACCAAGAGTCTCACATCTCTAGGACTTAGGCACGTGCCAGTAATACACTAAAATAATTAAGGGATTTCCTTTAATTGCCATTCTAATGAATTAATTAGTAGGCTACAAAGAAAAATTCTGATTGATTGTAACTCGCATCAGTTTTTAAGCAGATTTGGTGAACTACTACAAAACCCACATGCAGGCACACTTAGTGTCAAACCAAGATCTGAACTCAGTTTACAGCCATTAAAAATCAGAAAAGCAGAAGAGATTTTACATCATTTAATAAAGCAGCATTTCAAAGTGATGCCCCAATAAGCCCCACCTGCAGGGACCACGTCAGCCCTGCTCAGCTGTAAATACAACCCCATAAAAATCCCCATTTCTCAGAGGTGTTCAAATTCATTATATAAAAAAAGAAATGAAAACTACTATTAGACAGCTTAGCTGCAAACATTAAAGCCACAGAGCCTATGAGATATGGAGTCATCACTGACAAAGGTAAGGTGTCCCTGAAGAAATCACAAAAGAAAATGTGCATTAGGATTTTGCCACTCTTTTTAGGCAAGCAGGGAATTTTATTCCAGTAAGTGCTAGCAATAATCCAGCATTCAAAGTTTGGTGAATTAGGCCCTTTCAAACTCTTAGGCAGAATCTACCTTAATGGATTTTTCTTCTACATTCATCTTTGCCCAAAGGCTTCATTGTCTCATTATGTAAATGACCTTTTCATATGAAAATTAAATGTTAAAGATGCTTTTTGTAGTTTTTCAATACTGCAAATATCACATGGACACTCACAATAATTCAGACTAAGTACAACTTATAGAAAAAGCACCTGCTTCAAGGAATGGAACAAATTAAGAAATAACTTGGTTTTAAATGACTAAGAATTGAAAGTCTTAATTAGAATTAACCCACAGAACTTTCTTTTCTATACAGAAACTCAAACTAGGAAACCATCGGGCAAAAGAGGAGCCCTGAAGGGGGCCTGTAGGAGGCCCTAAAAACCCCAGCTGGGCAGTTCTGGTTTACATCAGGCTTGGAAATAACCAAAGTCAGTGGTCAGAAACAACTCTGCTGTTTGAAAATGCCACACTAGTCCCACCCTTCCTCCATCAGCTTTCTGTATGCTCACAGTATTTAGAACTTCTTCTTGGACCAGAACAGAGCAGGATTATTTTAATAATAATGAAGTCATGGAGATGTCATAAGAACTCTGCACTCATTAGACCTCCCATATAGCAAATGATTTATACCAATGTATGACTTCACTACCCAACCAAAGACACACTCAATTTTCAGAAGATAGTGACACTTTTTGAATGACAGATATTAATAACATCTGGGTTTTTAGACACAGAAAAACCCTACCCAGTCCTACCTGAAAGCAGGAGTCGTACAATAATCCTAATTTACAGAATTCAATAGACACTTCATGCCTCACCTCATCACATTACTTGTTAATGCTGTGTTCTTCTTCATTCTCACAGGCTTGTCATCCCTTCAGAGGCCCATTTTTTGAATCTGATTTCATTTTCTTGAGTACTAAAGAACTGAATGCCTTACTTATTTTATGAAAGGAGACAGTGGGCCGAGTTCCCTTGAGCACAGCAAAGGGGTGAGGGTTGTTTTACTCATTCCTGCCACAGTGCCAGCAGCCAGAAAGCCTGAAACTGTTACAAGTCAAGTAAACAGGATTCAAAGTAGTCCCCTGTTATTTTTTTTCTTTCACATTTCATTAGAGATGCTTCATCTCACACTAAACAACTTCCTAGTTTCTATTTTTGTCCTTTTTTTTTTTTTCTCTGTAGGACACTGTCAGGTAGGTTTAGGACTTCATCAAAACAAGACTTTACAAAATTTAAGCTGAACAGAAATATTTTATAGAATCTATCAGGTTGGAAAGTACCTCAGGAGGTCACTTGGTTCACCCTTGTGCTTGAAACTGGGTCAAGGCTGAACTCAAACCAGCTTCCGGAGGGTTTTGTCCAGGCAGAGCTTGGAAATCTCTAAGGATGAAAGTTCAACAACTTTCTCTGGATATGTATATTTTTAAAAAAGCCTGGTGTTACAGGAGGAAAAACTAGGAACTGATTAGAAACTATAAAACAACTGATGTCATTGATTAAAATGCAAGAAATAAAGCTCAGGTTTATGACCTGTGAGATACATAGGCATATGATCTATAATCCAAATAAATGTTTTGAGGACTCAGTTTCAGTCTACATCAAGATAAGAAAATGTATTACATATAGAATAGCCACATGATAGTGGTCTTTTCACTTATATCAAGATATTTAACACTCAAAATGAGGATTTGTTCAGCTTATCCTGTGACCTCCAGCCCCATGGCTGGAATGATATCTATTTAAACTCCCCTGGCAGCTTTCCTGACTGCTTTGATTGGAATCTCCAGTAACATGCTGACAGGACAAAACTGCAGCTAATATTGTGAGCCTGCTCCTATTTAGAGACATGATTCACCTGAGAAGTGAGAAACCAGAGGATTCCCAACATTTACTGAATCATAATTCAACTTTTTGAGGGTTTTTTTCCTTTAACATGATCAACTTTTTCTTATTTATGAAACACCTATGTTCTTAAATCCTCTTTTCTCAGACTTGCATCACTCTCTGCACATTCAACACTTGTGCAATCACCAAGTTTCTGCCGTGCTTGGGAACCATCTAAGAATTACTAAAAACCTACTAAAAAGATGCAATCATCTCCCACAGAACCACAGCACTTGCAGCAGCCTAAGCAGGAGGCAATATTTACCCCTAATTTGTAAGTTTTCAACTGGTATTTCATAAAGAGCCTCTAAAGACCACAAAAGGTATCTCAGGAAAGGAAATTTACTGTTAGCTGACTTAAGTTCAGTCCACCAATGTTCCTCATTTCCAGCAGGAAATAACTTGGGGAGTCCTAAGCAAGAGGCTGAAACCCCCTGAGCTCACTTCCCTAAACCTGGAACCTGAGGTAAAGGAGAAAGTAGTGGCTGCAATTTAGCAGCTGAAGAATGACAGATTACAAACCAACCCTCTTCCAACAGATCAAGTGCAGCTGTAGGGAGAAGGATTTGGTGGGTGAGAGGCTGGACATGCCCTGTGTCCTGGGCTGACCCCACAGCGTGGGCAGCAGGAAATGGGGACTCTGCTCTCTGCCCTCTCAGTGGGATCCCACCTGCAGAGCTGCCCCAGCCCTCAGGGGCAATCCAGAAGGAGCCAGTCCAGAGGAGGCACCAGGATGATCAGAGGGATGGAGCAGCTCTGCTGGGAGGAAAGGGTGAGGGAATTGGGATTGTTCAGCCTGGAGAAGAGAAGCTTTGGAGTGACCTAATTGCAGCCCCCCAGTACCTGAAGGAGCTGACAGGAAACACAAGGAGAGACTTTTTACAAGGGCCTGGAGTGCCAGGATAAGGGGAGTGGCTTCACACTGACAGAGGGTGGATTATATGGGATATTAGGAAGAAATTCCTCCCTGTGAGGGTGGTGAGGCCCTGGTACAGGTTGCTCAGAGAAGTGCCAACCTGGTCTCATGGAAGGTGTTCATGGCAGGGGGGTGGAACAAGATGATCTCTGAGGTCCCTTTGAACCCAAAGCAGTCCATGATTCAAAGGAGCATCTTCTCATCAGTTCATGGAAGTTTCAGTAGAATTCCCCAAGTCACTCCTGCCTTTGAAATGCATGTTCAGCAGAGACTGCTGAGGTGCCCTCCCAAAACAAGCACCACAACTGAATGCCAGAGTTGTGAAATAATTACTGCTCTGTGAATTTGAGCGGCCACTTGCAGCTCTGCAGCTTTATAAACAGGAAGTGTGAAGCTCTGCATTCATACCTGCTTTCATCATATGACAGAGCCCTGAAGCCATCAAATACTGGCTGACATAACAAGCCTCGCTGTAGAATCTAGATTGTCTCCACAGTGGAGTCTATTCATTCTGATAGCTAAAAAAAAAAAGGCTGAGAGACTTCTAGGCATTTTCACCACATGCCTCTGGAAACTCAAGGCTCAGAAAAGCACAGGTTTGTACCCTTAGAAAATAACATATCCCAAAGAACCTTCACCTCCCTATCACGGTCAAGCTCTGGTTTTCAGCTATGAGAGAAAATAAAGTAGAACAATCTCCTTCATGGAATACAGAAAAAAGAGAATAAACCACTAAAATGGTTCCCTGACTGTTTTTCTTAAAAGATGTCTGGGATTTAGAAAGTTAATTTCATAATCTGGAGTAATAAAAAGCAGTTTTCCATGGGCTGAAGGGCTGAGTCCATGGATTTGTCACCAGGCTGAGATCGACAGCCTCAACTAGATGATTATATATTTGCACAAGTTTTCCATCATCCTCTTGTCAGATTTATGACATCTGTACGCTTGAGGATGTTAATGATCAGACACCAGATATATTTGCCTTGATTTAAATAAAACAAATGTAGCTATTTTTCAAATTCAATCAAGACACAAAAGGTCATTAGCAAGATTTATCCTCTGCCCATCACACATTAGTCATTACTGGCACACGCTCACCAAGCTCCTTGTGGCTTAGAGAAGGTTTTTGTTACTTTGATGTTCTCCAGTTGGTGCCATCTCGGAAACACACAACCAGGGAAGAAAACTGCCTTAAAAACCACCATGCCACGAGCTCTCCAGAGGCAAAACCTGTGGAATTGGTACACCTGCAAGTTTTGCCTCGCTGTTAGCTGGCATTTTAACTGCATGTACATTTTCCAACAACAGCACCAGTTCTGTGCTTTCATTTTGCTCTTTTTCTCAGAGATCACTGAGCACAGGATCAAACACAATTAAATGGATTTATCAGCAGTCACTCATTTCTCCAAATTCTATGCTCACTGACCATGCTGATGTTGTGGCAGTTCCCCTTCTTCCACCCTGCACACAAAAATTTTACCTTGCTTTGAGCAGAAGTAAAACTATGCCTTCCTCTCTGGCCCAAATTTGACAGATCCATGATTATGCACCAACATTTCTTTTAAGTGGTTCCCTGACTCAATATTTAGCATAGATAATTTAGCTGGAAATGGCCTGAATTACACCTGCTCTAAGTAGCATTCACAGAAACTTTGACTACAGAGTCTACAGTTTCATAATTCACAAGTGCCTGCATAAATTTATGCTCAGACTACGATTATCCTCTCAAAGTTACTGAAGCAGAACACATTAACAGCCACTGGAAAATACAGTCCATAGGGATCTGAAATAAACTGGCCACCAATATTACAAAGGAATCTCTTTCCTAGAATTCTTATGAAAATATTCCATATACAACACAGGACAGTGCAGGAGCTGCTGTGTTAATACAGGGGCTAATACAAGTGACAAAAAGTTCTTCTTTTTATAGTTTTATTGGCCCAAAGACAGCCCTTTGATGAATTGGGTGTCAAGACTGGCAGCAGGAGAAGTAAAAGATAAGGCAGGCTTTAGAGCAGCATCTCCTTGGCAAGGCCAGAGCACCCAGACAGCCTGATGGACACAGGAGTGGGAAATCACAGACAAACATTGGAAAATCCACTAGAACAGGACACTGGCTGACTTGTAGCATTGCCCTAAACAGAAAATTGCTGTTGGAGCTTAGGTCTAAGAAAAAAGCAACAAGCTCAAGAGCCACAGTACCAGTTCATGCCACCACAAATTCAGCTTGATAAAATAACTGACAATTTTATGCTCAGTTTGGAACAAAGCACTTCAGACTTCACCTCTAATGACCTGCCCAAGGATTTCATCTCCTCACAAAGAACCCATCCTCAGAAGGAGGTCTGTGGGGTCAGGAATAGCTCTCCTCACTCCCCATCTCATACCTTTTCCACAGCAACAGCACTTTGTGCCTCTGGCTACTATAAATAAGATGACCACAATTGGCAAAATTCATAAAAAGAGATGTCTAAAATAGCATCCCTTGCTTTCCACTGCCAGGCAGCTCAGGCAGACACAGATCTCAGGGAGGCTGATGAGACTCCTGTGACCTGCACTGGTGGACACAGGACAACTTCACCGTGCCCATCCACACGGCCACGTCACCACAGCAGTGTCAGCTGCCTGTGCCAAGGAAAAAGAGGAAAAGAAAACAGCAGGACTGTCTCCTGTTCAAGGGTGGAAAAGGCCATCAGCACCAGGCCGCTCTGGCACTTTCATCTCCTTGAACAGAAGTTACATTTTAGCTACAGCTATTTATATTGTGAGCCTTTAACCACAATTCCCCTCACCTTCACAACCTTTGGTTACTACCAAAATGGAATTGCAATAAATGAAACTGCTTAAAAGCCTCATTTTCCAAAGCTGATAAAAGCAGCATTTTTTCCCAGATATTCTGAACAACTGAAATTCAAACTGGTGACTCAAAAATACTATCACAGCATTCTGAATGATTACCACAAGTACAGGTAACCAGTACTGATTACTCATAAACAATTCCCAGCAGAAAAATCTGCACAAATACCACCTAATACAAAACTTTCTCACCATTTAAGAACCAGGAAACAGAGAAGGTGGATCTAATTGGAGATAAATATATTTGGCTTTCTTTTTTTAACATTTACGTTTATGCATTATCTCTGTTTGTGTCCACAGAAATGCCACAAGTACCAGCAAGGTTCTGTGGAAGTAGGAATGGTCTAACAAATAATGTTTTGATAACTGGCCTGTTTTATACATACACTGATTCACTGGTTAAGTAAACAACATAGTTATTTAGCAAAACATCAATTTATAACAGAGTGCCTAAAACAACCCTTCTGGTCTCCTACAGAAAAACAGTATTGAAGGTCTCATATAGAGCAGAAAAACATCCAAAAAAACAACAAAGAAAAGCATTATATTCGCAGTGCAGAAATAACTTCTTATGAAGAAGAAATCAATCTTATTACTTATGAAGCATCCAGATCAACTGCCTTGATTTTGAAGCAATGTAAGAGTTTAAATCTAACTTTAAAATTCAAAACACTTGTTTTTTCTTATTTAGGAACTCTGGAATATACATCGTGACCAAATGACTGTATTCTCCACCAAACAGCTTATTTCAAACACTGCCTGATATATTTAACTTCACACCTCTACCAAGCTGCATTTATAACTCCAGCTCTTCTAAAAATACGTGCACCGAAGCTTTCAAAGACTTCCTATACTTTCACTAGCAGTGAAAATCCTTCAGGGCTGTTATGTTTAAAATCTGTAACAAGTGACTTTGAATCATACGTTTGTTTCTCCTGCTTGACACTACGTTGCTCCATTTCCTATCTGACATGGCATCCCTCAGAGGCTCCACCAGAAAAAAAAAAATTAGAAGACATTTAACAAAAACCCCATTTCACGTCAATTTGTTTCTTTTTCAGTTAACACCCAGTGGTTCCTCCCAGTTCTCCCTTATCACTCCTGACATGCCTCTCACATGCAAGAAGGAATAAAAAGGGCAGCCATAGATTGGCTCGAGCTTGTGAATTTTATCAGGGCTTTAAATATCAAACAGGTGAGCTGCTTTACCTGCGCTGCATCACGTGAACGCACAATAGGGCAACAATTACAAACACCTGTCCTCCCTGCAAACCATTTACTGCCGACAATTCCTGTCCCTCTTTGTCCTTGGACTTGGCTATCAGTTCCAGAGCCACGGAGCTTCCAGGGTGTAGCTTTGCCGTCGCCTTGGAGCCCTGCAGCTGCAAGCATTCACCATTCAGCTTGTTTATGTTTTCCCTTCGCTAGTTCCTCTTTAAATCCTCCGGGAGGACCCTAAACCGGGCTAAGGCAGCGACATCGAGCCCGAGCCACATCCATCTTGCCATGCGGAGCTGCAGATGCGTGATCCCCGAGCACGGGGAAGTAAACACGAGGAGCGGGAGGGACGGCAGAGCCGGGAGCCGGGTGACAGCCCTGTCACACCGGGATGGCAGCGCTTCCCGATTTATCCCGGCTGCCCGCGCACAGCCGGCCGGCCACAGGCGGAGGCCGGGCCGAGGGGCGGCGGCGAGGGGACGGCACCGGCGGCGGGGACCGGGCCCTGCTGGGGCCGCGTTAAAGAAGGGGAGAGAGATAAATAAATAAACAGATAATACAGATAAATAAATAAACGACGGG
>VZRH01007267.1:20310-42735 GCA_013397555.1 Urocynchramus pylzowi | reverse complement strand
TCCCGCCGCCCGCCCGGCGGCGCCGTCGCGCGTCCCCTCAGGGGCGGCTGAGGGGGAGCCGCAGCAGCGGTCGCGGCTCTCTGCAGCGCGGCGGCCGCGCCGGTGCCTCCTCGGCTCCGAGTTCGCTCCGCGGCCGCAGAGGAAGGAGTTGTGACCAGGAAGGATCCGGCTCTGCCCCGCCACACGCGCTTCGGAAGGTGTCGCTTGCGAAAGCTGTCAGCGCTTCCCGTAGCGTGCACCGGCGAGAGGAGAAAGGCTGCGGTGCGATGGGGCCCCCGGCGGAACAGCCCCAAGCTCGCTGCTGTGGGAGGGTGAGAGTCGCAGCACCCTCAAAGGGCACAGAGAACAGCTCCTCAATCCCCTCGATCCTCACAGGGGATCAGCCCTCAGCCCCCTCAAACCTCACAGGGATCATCCCCTCAATGCCCTCAAACCGCACAGGGAACAGCCCCTCGATTTTCACAGGGGCTGAGCCCTCAGCCCCCTCAAACCGCACAGGAAACAGCCCCTCAATCCCCTCCATCCTCACAGGGGATCAGCCCCTCAGTCCCCCAAAACCTCACAGGGATCATTCCCCAATATTGTGGTTCACCCTCAATGCCCTCAAACCGCACAGGGAACAGCCCCTCGATTTTCACAGGGGCTGAGCCCTCAGCCCCCTCAAACCGCACAGGAAACAGCCCCTCAATCCCCTCCATCCTCACAGGGGATCAGCCCCTCAGTCCCCCAAAACCTCACAGGGATCATTCCCCAATATTGTGGTTCACCCTCAATGCCCTCAAACCGCACAGGGAATCAGCTCCTCAGCCCCCCAAAAAATCATAGGGGATCAGCCTCTCAAACCTTACAGGATCAGCCCCTCAAACCTCTCAGGGGGAGCAGTCCCTCAGCCCCCTCAAGCCTCTCAGGGCACGGTGGTTCTCCTCAAAAAGTCCTCTAAGTCCTCCAGGGCTGCAGGCATGGGGTGACAGTAGGAGGTTCCTGTTCCATTAAAATGTCTTTTCACTGTCTGAAACAGAAACACGGGTTGAATTGTAAAAGGATCAAAACCACCCCTGCCCTTTGCTGTTCTCCAGCATGTTTGCTTTTAGTATTCAGCCCAGGACTGACACAGAATGGGAGGATTTCCCAAATGGCTTTGTTACAACATTAAGCCTGGTAACCTACCCTGGGTCACTCCCGAGCAGAAAATAAGGAGTTTGAAAGAAAACACTGATTTCTAAGGGCAGCTTGTTCCAAGGATTGTTCCTGCCCTGAAACAAAGCCTGTGAAAACACCAGTTGCGAGTCATTCCCTAAGTTACTGTTTCCGCACGGAATGATCTTGCCACATCGGAGCTGCAGAAAGGTCAAGCCAGAGTTGCTTTCTCGCTGATGTAAGTTCATGCGTAGGTATTTTTATAGCAAACATTCCAAACAAATTTCATATCTGATATGCAAAGCCAGGAATGCTGCTTACAGAGACACGGGCTCCAAGGCCAAATTTCTCCTCATGTAACCCAAGTGCAAACACACTACAAGTGCAATAAGCTCCATAAAGCCTCCTTGTATCTTTTCTGAATTGTTTTTTTAATCTTAGATTTGTGGCATATCAAAAGAATCATATCATTTTCAGGCATAAAATATGCTACAAAGGGAGCTTTTACCTCTCTGGAATACAGGCTATAAGGATGAAGGGGAGAACTTCAGTGATTTTTTCAAATATAAATTAAATTCACCCATCAGCCACTGATTATGTATTTATCATTTAAAGAGTAAAAGGTAAATGTAAAGGTAGCAGAGGAATAAGAGGATATAAGCTCCCTTGATATATATATATATATATCCTCTTATTCCTACCCTACCTTTACATATCTGTTCTCAACATAGTTCCTCACCAAGCAGCTTTCAGTTTAGATACAACATAAACTCTTTAAAACATTTAAGAATGAATTCCACAAACATGGCAACGTGTCAATCAAAAACCTAAGTTGGCAATACCAGAAACAGCTGGAGAAATCTGTTTTATCTTGTGATTAAGTGAAATATTCCATGGCATCCCTAGAGCCATGCTCTGTTTGTGATGGATCCCTTTCTTAGAGTATTAACTCTCAGCTGAGGAGATGGGGTTTAATTCCTGACTTCTCTGTTATGTTCCTGTGTGACCTTACATCCAGTAATAATATTTTAATGTTTTGGTTTCTCCTCTGAATTACAAAGATAATGACCGAGTCCCATTTTGCCTGGAACGAGCAGCACTGGGACACAGCCAGCCCCGAGCTGGCAGAGCAGTTAAAGAAAGCAATTAGAGCAGGAAGCAGCTTCAGTGGAGGGGTAAGGCAGCTCCACACCAATTCCTGCTGGTTTTCGGGCCAGTTTCTCCAGGACTGTTTATCCTCAGGCTCTTACTAGAGAGCAACAGCCAACCCCCGAGTACCAAGGCTCACCAGAGACCTGACACGACACTGCCAGGCCTGTTTTGTCTCCACCCAGCAGTGAGGGACCCTGCCAGGACAACTCTGACCCGATGCCTCTGCAGCCACCACAGTTTGCAAAATTATTCCATTTTTATCTGTGATGTCGTGACAGAACCTCTACTTTCAGTTCACACAAACCCCGCTGTCAGGCAGTAGAGATTATCTGGCAGTATAGGGGGTTTAATGACAGCTAAATCATGAAAAAAATGAATGACTGGAATTATAATTACAAATCTGAACCTGCCACCAGCTTATAGTCACAAACAACTGACTGGGTAATTGGTGCAAATGAGGAAGCAGAACCCTCTAGTGAGGAGTTCCTTCCACTGTGGGAAAGAAAAGGGATTGGAGTGATGCTTCTTAATAATGGCTAACATTTCCTATTAACCAAAAACCCAGACCTCTTTCCTAAGAAAATGTATGTCACTTTAGGAAAAACCCAACTAAAGTGGCATCCCTCATGTCCCAGAGATACAGATGGTGTCCAAGAACCAGCAGAATTTTGTTTGAAGAGCACTTCAAAATCATTTACTGGATCCATTGTACACACGGTGGCCTGCACCAAATTTAATCACAAAGATACTCTGGGTTGGAAAGCCAGGCTGGAGGCTCCCGATGGCAGTGTCTTTGTTCAGATTAAATTAAGCATGTTCTCAAAGGCACTGAAGCAAGAACCCAGAGATAAGGCTGTGTGTGCTAACCCTGGATTAGATCTGGCAGTAAGTTTTTACTGAAGCCTTATTGGGGAGCACAAGATTAGATGTTGCTGCTATTTAAATGCTGTGTCAAAAGTAAATCAAATTAAGATACAGCAAATTTAGACTTGCATTAGATGAATTGAGCTCCTCTCTTGTCCCAGAGAAGTGCTACGTATGCAAATCGAACTGGGCACGTGTCCTTTGGATTGCTTGAATTTATTTAATTATTTGCTAATCAAAAACTAATTCACAAGCACTTAGCAAATATCTTTAAGTGTCTCTGCATCACTGTCAAGGATGTGAGGCAAAGCAGGTATTTACTGCTGCACAGGAGCAGCGGGAGCCTGGCAGCACAGCCCTGTCGGGCTCTGCGAGGCTGCTGCAGTCCAAGGCTAAGGCACAGGGAATGAGCCACAGCCTCTGGCTCCAGCTCAGCCTGCAGCAGGCATCTGCAAGGAGAAGGGGTTTGGAGCCACACTGGAAAGGCCTGAACTCAAAAGGGATGAGCCAAACAACAGAGGAACTGCTGCAGTGACTCAAAAACACTTCTGAGAAGAGTACTGTAAGGCTTTAGGATTTCCTGATTCATGTTCACTAAAACAAGCCAAAAATGCAACTTTGTTGTTGGCCTCTAAATCTGTGCCTCTGGCCCCAATACCTGTCTCCCCACCCTGGGATATTGTTATTTTTTAAGGACTGTTCTTGGCACTGAACAAACACAGGACAACTTTTACCCCTTCCTGCTTCAGACAGCCCTGACAGGGGTGCAGCAGAGCACATCCCAAATATTTGAGAAGAGTAGAAAGTGGGAGAGAGATCAAGATGCAATGAGAGGATTCAATCAGGTCTGCAGTGGTCAGAGCTAAATGGTTTCATATCTAATTACAGTGAACTGGTGAATGAGAAAAATACCCCGAGTCATTATCTGCCAGTCTGATTCTGATGTTATCAGAGAGAGAGGAAATACAAAAGGCTTCTTCAAAGAACAACAGAACAATATTCAAATTGTAACTTCTATCACATCCCACATTTTCTAGGAAACAAGTGGCTTGGAGTGGTAGCAGAGGGTGACAGATTTATACGAACTCGGGGGAAATAAAAGGAACAGATTCTTACCAGTTCCCTTCTATTGTTGTCATGTAAGCTGCACTCCCACACTATTGCCAGTATGAACTTTGTAGTGGAATACTGCAGGGGAAAATGAAAAATTTAATTTTAAAAATAAGATTTAAAAATGAAATTAAAATCATCCCCATTGTTGAAGGGATATGTTAATGAAGGCAGTGCTCACCAGGGCTGCAGTGTGGTGTAGCCAGGGAACTCTCAAAGTGAGATGATTGGGATTTTTTCCTTCATTTCCAGTTTGAGAACACTTCTCTTTTCACACCTGCCCTAGAGATCCCTTCTTCCTAGTACTCTCATGACTTTTTGGAGCAGCTGCCCATCTCCACCCCCCTGACACAGCTGCCCCTGCCCTAACAGCCGGGCATCATCCCCTGCTGCTTCCCGGCAGCAGCGGACACCTCATCCCCTCCTTTTTCCTGGCGAGTTCCAAGCGGGGCGGGGACACGGGAGAGAACAGCGCGTCCCTCTGTCCCAGAGGGCTGAGCTCTGGTGACAGTTCAGTGTGGGGGTGACAGCCACTGCTGCGCAGGCAAGAGTGACAGCCCTGCTCGGCACACCCACGCGTGCCAAACGCCAGACCTGTACATCAGGTTGTGGCAGGTACGGGAAGGGGGTTTGGAAGCACTGCCCACGCTCCGGAAAAGGCAGCAAGGGAAGCGGGAGCATCCCTCAGACCTCATGTGAGCTGTGGGCTACCTCTGTTTAATTCTGCCTCCCCTTTAGGAGAGAATTAATAAATGTTTCTGCTGAGCCACTTACCCCTGGATGTTTGTGTTCAGGGAGCCCGTGACAGGTTTAAAGCTGCTCAGAAGCGCTGCTCACATTACTGCTCAATCCATAATTTCAGCTCCTGTTATTAATAGTAGGATCTCCACAACCCAGGAAAGTGAGGCACGTCACATGCGTTCACAGCTATTTTAAGGTTCGTGGGTAAGTGGTCCCCCACTTTTCCTGCAGTTGCCTTTGAAAGACAGAGAAGAAAACACCATAAGGCACCCTCCACTCTTGATATTCTCCAAGCAAGGCTTCCCTGTGCGTGGAAGGGTGGCACGATCACACTTGAGGCCCACAAAGAACAGTGACAAACTCTTTCTTTCCTGGCAGACTTTGCTGACGCTCCTCCAACCCAGGAGTAACAAGGTGCCACAGCTAATGGCAGTCACGAGGTAAGTGTAATGCCTTGGATATTTAAAAAAATATCACGTCCTTCCCGATTTTCTATCAACCTGTTTGATTATGCCTTATACAGGGAAAGTGTGACAGAATTAATCAGCCTGCTGGAGTGCACACTAAGGGAACAGATGAGCTTTGGCAAGGCTGTTGTTAGCACTGAAAAACTGTGACAAAAAAGAGGCAGACTGCAATCCAGACACGTGTCATTCAGAAAATGAGACATGCTATGATTTATCAACGTACCAACAATTGATGGGAATAGAGATCTCCCATTTCAAAGTGTTGTCTCTGTGTAGATTAAGAGTAGTATCTGTCATCAGGAAACAATGGGAGAAGAAATGTATTTGATAAAAGCAGTTCTGTGCTCTCTTGTAGACAGAAACCACTGTGGTGTTGGAATGGAGGTAAAGGATTTCTCTGGAGTTCCATCCAGGCAATAAAAAACCACCAGCGTTGTGACAAGAGGAAGTGCAAATAATTAATACCAGAAGATCAAATGAAAGGAGTGGCTTTGCAAGAAGTGACTAATGTTGACTGTGCTCCGGGAAGGCCCAGATTGCTTTGTGGAAAGAGGAGCCTGCACGGCCCCCAGAGCACGGCACACAGCGGGCAGGGACTCGCCACGGTGGCACCACGGGGCACCTCTCCCCTGCAAAGAAAGGGCTGCTTTCTTCTCAGCTCAAAGGCTGCTGCTCACAGCGTCCCCAGCACTGCAGCAGTTTGATTGTTGTGTACAGAGAAAGCAACACCAAAGCATCAAACACGGACCAACTTGGGGAACATTTTGCCAGCAGCTGATACAGTGGGAAGCGCATCTCAAAACAGCAGGGCAGCAGAGCAAAACAAAAGCCACAGAGGCAGAACTGTTGTGTCATTTGGCACATCCTGGCACTTCCTTTAATTCTGCTTCAGAACTTGCAAGGGAAGGCCAAAGCTTCTTATTTGCTAATTAAGGTTTCACACGATTCAAACATTGAACAAAGGACATCCCCAAACAGAGAAACCTGCCAGCCTTCGTGCCCCTGCCAACAGGCTGATGTCTCAGTTCAGTGCTCTCCCAACACAGAGTGAAAGAGCTCTGGACAATGGCATATCCAAATGTGCACACACACACACATTTTTATGCTGCCATGCACACATTACCTCTGATCAGGTTCTAAAAGTTCCACCTCCCTGTTTTTGTTAAGGACTCCAGACACCCTACAGACAGGGGTGAAACAGGCATTAAAACAGCAGACCTCTATTTTATGGTGTCAAATGGCAAATAATAGTAATTAAGGATCTTAAAGTCCTTTATCAAGACACATTATCTAAGATGGCATCATGCCTGTAATCAGAGTCAATGAAAAGCTGTTTGATCAAGCCAAGAAGGCAACTAAAACAGTCTGATGAGTTGCCATCTGCTCAAGCCACCCCACCCCCTGAATCCAGCAGTGAGCCACTGCAGGACACTGACAACCAGGTTGTTTTCCTGTCATTTCAGCTGAACACTCGGTGCCTGTCGATGTGTTCCAGAGGATTCCCAAACCCAAACATGACAGATCTCTGCTGGACATGTAGCTCTGACAACATTTTGCCTTGCCAGTCTTGTGGATTGATTGTGCCCATGCAGCAAGGTAAAGCATTAGGGGTTAATCAGAATTTTGCCTACCATATTAAGTATTTGCATGTATATTTATTTTATAAAACAAATTATTAATTGATCCGTAAAAGCTTTGATACTCACTCAGCCTCTGGGTGAAAGTCCAGCTACTCCCAGAAAAGCTTTTGACCCATCAACTGTAATAAAATTTAGGCCTGGAGTACGAAGTAAACTCTTGATCAGATTCTTAGCAATAGAAGAACAAGTTCAGGGTAGATGAAGGTTGCCAAATTGTCACAGTTTGAAAAAGAAAATTGGTATATTCAAGGAAGGAGCAATTTGAAGTTCTTATAAAGCACTTGGACACCACAATGATGGGCAAGAGTTTCTTCACTCATTTTGCTTTCTCTTATCACTTCCCAGCTGTTTCTTCCACTTTCAGGTAGTTTCAATTTATCCTTCTATTTTTACCCACACAGTTCACTAACAGCCTTCGAGTTGAGATTCTTCTGGCTTTAGTGATGAGGTGCCAGCTGTGCATCCCTGCAAGCTGGTGCATGTACGACCTTGAAAATTTTTGGAAGCCAATCAGGAGGTGCTTTCAAACAGTTTCCTATCTCCCAGAGAGCATCTCTCTGTTTTTAGCTTTAGATATATATCACATTATAACATCCAGAGCATTGTGCAGACATTACCCAGCTAATGCCAGCCCAAACCCCTCCCAGCCTGTACCCTGTTATTGCCCAAGTAACAGCTCCTCCATTCCACTGAAGCCAGCCCAGGGAGTTCTTTCTGCTTCCTTCTCTGCAGGAATATTAAACCAGAATGAGAATGAAGAGAGCTGTTAATTTTATGTCACGGCGAGGAAACTGAAGGTCTTCAAATCACACTCTCTCCTCAGTCTTTTAATTGCAAAATTATACTTCAAGATTTGACACAAGTTTCTCACCTCCCTGTTTTCAAGCTACTAGCAAGCAAAACCAGACAAAGATACTTCTTTTTTTCCTACACTGCAGAGCCTGTTAATTTCAGATAGGTGAAATATTGCTAATTAGTAGCATATTCTGACAGAACTTGTGATTTCACAGAGAGATATTCAAACTAAACCAGATTAAGGGTCAGAATGTGCCAATCTTTTCATTGTTGTCACTTTGTGATTTATGTTCCCCCTCAACATGTGCCCTCCCAGGTTCTTGGAGCCCTTGGCTAGCACTGCTCAGCTGCTCCACTGTTATTCCTCACACCAGATCCAGCAACAAGACATTCACAGCACGCTTTTCTCACATTTTCTCTAAACATTAGGTACAATAGCAGAAATAGAAATTGAAGATTTAGAAGCAAGAGACATGAGAATCTGGGTGGAAACAGATGACTAACACAATTTTTGCTGAATAAAAACATGAAAAGGGGTAAAAAAAAGATTCCCGAGCAGACATAATACCTTTCTTTTTCTGGATAAGCACTGATCTAGGCCCTGGAACACTCCCACTTCTAGATATGATGCTTAGTAACATGTTTCTAACTTCAAATTAGATTTTAATGAAAATAATGGGAATACTTCTTAAATAAGTTAGAATGAGACTTCCTGTGGTCCTCCTCCAGGTCCCACACTTTTTACCTTTGCCATGAGACTAACTCCACAATGCTTGACCAGCAGTGTGCCATGACCCTTCCCTGTCATCCCTACAGCCATCCACAGTGTCTTTCCTCTTGACTAAACTTCACCTTCCAAGGTGGAAATTCATGCCCTGCCTCAGGATAACACTCTGCACAATGGGATCTGAGCATCTAGAGACCCCACAGGGAGTTACACAAGCAATAAATCTTCAAACCCCATTTTTTGTGCAGATTAATGTTCTCTAAGTTACTCATGCCATAAACTATAAACAGCAGAATATGCACTTCTTTGCATTCCAGCATGTTGTGGGAGATCATAAAGGCACTTAATATATTATTTAAGCCATTTAAGTGAGATAGCACAACTGCTGTAATTAGCAACAGTTCTCCAAATCCCCATATGCCAGACAAAGGCTCACGTTCAGCATTTCCAGGCTGGAATCAGAACATCACAGAAATAAAATCCATGGCCTGCTTTTTTTTCCTCCTGCCAATCTCAGCAGAGCCTACATTTCACTACAGCTACTCCCCTGCACCACCATACAAGAGACCCAAAGCACAACATAAAGAAGACTGCCCTTTTTTGGGCTTATTTTAAGAATAACAGGCTACTCAAAGATTTAAGAAAGAGAAATGAAGCCACTTCTCTTGACAGCTACATTCTGCAGGCTGGAGGAAAACTTCCTTGCTTTTTCTTTTGAATAAAGCCGAAATACAGCAAAAGCCAAAACTTGACTTCCTCTAGAAAATCCATGAACTGAAGTCAGTGTTGAGTGGGAATTTAGCAGCACCCCAAGCAGCAGCCACCCTTTGTGCATCCAGGGTCAGGCACAGGGCAGTGTGGTGGGAGGCACAGGTATGAGAGGAGAGAGGCAGGATGAGCACGCAAAGGGCAGCAGTGACAGCACAGGGAAAGATCTGAATGCTGCCACAAGCCTGAACTTCACTACCCCATGGAAGCCCAGGACACATCACTGCCCAGAAGCCTCATCCCACCATGTGCTCCCTGGAATTGCAGCCAGTTGGACACTCCTGGGCAAAGAACACCGCTGGGACAGACTCCAAAATCTTCTAAAGGAGCAGGGAAAGGAGACACAGAACTGAGAGCCTCTGCCACCAAGGGGGGCTGTGAAATTGGGGGTGCCATGGCTCAGAGAGGGGAGATGCTGTCCCCTGCCCCATTCCCCAGGCAGCACCAACTGGGAAATGTGTACCAGGCTCATCATTTTCCAGGTATCTCTGACTCATTGGGGAGAGGAAGTGACCAAGGCTGGTATCACCTAGAGAGTTCATATTTCATCATCCAAAGGATTAACGAAAGAAGTCAAATTATTTTCAGTACAAAGAGATACCTAACTTGTTACAGATTTGATTTTACAAGTAGCACCTAAGGGATGGGCTCATTAACATCTCATTAATAATGCCTATTTTAATTTGCATAAACCTCTAAAAACTTACAAAGCACAATAAAAATAAAAGTCTTTAACTATCCTGTTTCTCACAGGCTGCAAGTTGAAGAAATGTGCAGGAAGCTGATAATGCTCTTTCAGTTCCTGAGGACTTCAAGCAGCTATAAAAGTTATAGGACATTAGCAAACACCAACAATCAGCTCACAAACAGCTGGCTGAGAAATTGAAGACAAACATCTACAGAACCGTTGAAGCATAAAACAGTGCAGGAACACCAGCACCAGAGGTTGGTCACTGGTACCTTTGGGCACTCTGGAAGGTTTGGCTGCCTGTGCCTCCCAGTCTGGGAACTCTTGGAACACACCTGATTTTGCCAGAGGTGGATGAAAGAGATGCAGATGTGTTTATGGTTTCCCCAAACCACTGGTCACCAATCACACTTATGTTTAGACTGCATTAATTGCAAACAAGTGGTTAAATGAGCAGCTCCCTACAGGTACCAGAAATAAACTCCTCTAGCAGTTCAGATGCCTCTAATGATGCCACACAGAAACAATAACTGGCCCAAATTCTCTTTCAGATCCCTTCCCCTGACACAAGATTTGTCAACTGGAGCCAATAGCACCCAGCTGCAGAGAGAAGATCATCTTCATCACCGTTAAGCACCAGGAATTTCCAGATGGAATTAGCAAAGCCTCCACCCCTACAGTCCAAGCAGTTGCTGAGTATCATTAATCATTCCATCAAATGGAGCATTCACCACCCTCCTGGTAAGAACAGGTTGCTGGAAAACATTCCTCATTACAATTCCTATTTGGCATTGCACTGTAATACATCTGGCAACAGTGTTTGGGGTTGATGTTTAACTAAACCACATGTACAGGCAGTTGGTTTAAGTACAATGCAGAATACCTGTATGTTTATCTGTGTTTATCAGCTCTCCTTCCTGTGACCTATCAGTATATAAATAACATATCAGATGTCTGCATATATTATATACACCAGATTCATCACATTACACGTGGTAATCATGGTAAATCTGCCCAAAGCAGCAAATAACATCCAGCAGCAGACACAGAACATCTTCACAACTGCTTCCTTTTTGGCTCCATGCCTACTCTGCACTGCAAGAGCTGCTGCACCAGAGGAGTTGGTTAATGTTTGCACTTGCACAGCTCCTGGAAGATGAAGGCACTCAAATAGAGAAATTAATATTCACAGGAGAGCTGTCAGGGGAAAAGGAAGAGTTTTCCCTAAGGTGCACTGTTTCAGTACAGTGTGTTTGACTGGCACTTGGGCTCCTTTCCTTCACAGGGAGAAACGGGAGAGGCATAATCTGTTTGTACTCTGGTTTTCCCCATCCAATTAGAACACTCTTTCAAAGCATTCCTGTTGTAGGTAGGCAGGATAATCCGATAGATTTCCAGAGATGTGGTCTGTCTTATGCCACCTTCCAGCAGGAGAGGCTGCCCAGGAGAAAGCAGTGCTGGCTCCCAGAGGAGGGGGAAGGACACAGCCACAGACCTCTCTCATGCCTGATCTCACAGGAGTGAACCAGGTTGATGGACAACTTCTAAACACAGCAAGATCCTCAGATGAAGGCTGGCCAGAGAAGTCCATCTGTGCCTCCCACTTGCATATCCCTGGCTTTGGCTGAGCTCCAAGTGCAGCCAACACTGAAAGGGAGAACAAAGCCTTGGATTTGCTAGGGGAACTCAAGGCCCTCTCAATCCTCTGCAAAGCAAAGTGTACACATGATAAGCCAGGAGAGCCATTCCATGCTGCAGTCACATGCCATGTGGAAGCTATAATCTCACAAGGACACAGATATGGCCATGCAAATATGGGTTATGCCTGTGCTAACATCCAGCTCATGTCCCTGGAGCTCCTAAATGGCTTTAACCTGGCTGCTAATGCAGGTGAAAGCTTGTGCTGGAGAAGCTTCATTTCTGCTGGCTCTGATCAGCCAGGAACATGCTACCCTTTGGCACCTTGACTGGAGAGGTGGGGACATAAGCTGGCTACTCCTTGGTTTCAGTCTTTGCAGGTGAGGAGGAGAGGAGCTGCCTGTCACAGTGGGGACAGGTGACATGACTGCAGGCACAGTGAGAGGGTGGTTGGGAACAGGCATTGAGAAGCCAGCTGCATTTTCAACATCCACTTCAACCAAACCACTTCTAACAGAGTCCTCACAACAACCAGGCTGAGGCAGCACGGCTACACTCACAGCTATCACCTCTGCTTCCCTCTGCACAGCTTATCTTGTGTAAAGTAACACCTAACACTGTGAAATCCTAGCGTGGGTTAAACAATTGTAACGTACCTCAGATGGTCCAAGCAAACCTCACTGCAAAGTTAGCAAGAAATTGCCCTTGCATCTGCTCAGCACCTGCCTGTGAAAGGCTCCTGCATCCAGAGCTGGCAGTGACATTCAGACAAGGGGGAGGAAGAAAGCAGACACAGGAGGGAAAATGCCACAGATGTCTTAAGGGGGAGGGCTTGTCTTAATGGATTTTTGTCATTATTGACTTGTATCAATACACTGGTAAAAGCTAAACTTCCCTAAGACAGACTGAGAACAAGAACCTGCCTGTTTCACCTCACCTGTAGGTGTCTTCCCAAGGTGATACCAGCTCTGGGCATTTGGCTCAACAGGAGCTCAGCACCACCAGCTGCACAAGGAATTCCTGACCAAGATCATCCCAACTTCTGCCAAGAGCAGCGCCGGGCCCTCGGCACAGCCGGGCCCGAGAGGCCTCAGAAAGAGAGAGAGAGAGAGAGAGAGAGGGGCCTTTGTGCAGCCCTGGGGATGGCTGTGGGTGCCAGAAGCGACCTGGCACAGGAGCACAGCTGAGTCACAGCTGCAGCAATTGCACCAATTGTCCCAGGGACACAACAATTGCACTTGTCTGACTGGTCAGGCCATGACGGCAGCACAGGGCAGTTCTCTTTGTGAAAGCGTTTCGCCTGGAAATGAATTTCCAAAACAAAATCCCTTTAACTCCTAGCCTTTCCAGGCTTCTCCCTGGTAAGAGCAGTTTACTGAGAGATGTCATGCAGGAGAAAGAAATCTCACTGCTGTTGGCTTTCACCATAACCTGTGAAGGGATAACCCTGAATTCCCATTACACTGAGATGGAATTGAGGCCTCAGCTCCAGCCAGCTCCCTAAGAACACCCAAGGTGCGGGCCAAGGTCCCTGTTCCCCATCAGAACAAAAGCTGTGCAAAGGATCTGTCAGTGGTTACACTCCCAAGCCAGACCTGGGGAGCAGAATGAGGAGGAGGATGAAGTTTGTACTCACTTGCACAATCCACATCTTGCCTTGTGCTCTTTGGGGGGAGCTTGTCTCCCTCTTCTCAGGATGGACACAAAGCAACTGCACAATCTGTAAAAGCACATCAAGAACAAGCAAATGGATGAGAAAATGGGAAATTTAATCCCCAAAAGGTGTTCCCGCTGTACTGATTTAAGGTGATGACCATACCCTGCAGCATCTGTGGCTTGATCCATATCAAAGCAGAAGCCTGTTACTGAGAAATCTGTTTATCAACAGTACTTTCCCTGCTGCTCTGGGTGGCTGAGTGCAGTTTACAGTCTTTAGAGCTGTTTGCTCATCCCATGCTTCCACTCATGCTTTACAGATCCAATCTGAGCCATAGCTTTATCTGATTCTATAGGAATTAAACTTTGACACAGGCCACAAGATCAGGTACAGCCTGGGTTTGCCAGCAGTGATCTCTGTGCCTGAGCATCACCTCTACAAGGGAAGGAAAGTACATCAAGTTCCCTGAGAACACAAACCCCAAAGGGTTAACTCAGAGCCAACCATAAACATATCTCCTGAGCAAAGGCTGGGTGCACCAGGAAGTTCAAAGATCCACAAGAAACATGGACTTTAGGGAGTTCATTAAAAAATAATTAGAATCAGATATGCACAAAAAAAAAAAAAAAAAGCGTCAACTAAGAAATTGTTTTGAGGAAACCAGAAAATAGGGACTACTTTGTTGGGTTACTGGGACATTTGCCTCACATTTAGAAGAGAGCTGTGGTCATTTGATAGCTGGCAGTGATAAGGCCACAAAAAGTGTGAGGCCACAGGTAAACAGCTCTCTCCTCCAGCTAGAGAGAAAGGGGAAGCCAGCCAGCTTTTGTTTTTAGTTCCTGGGGAAACAAGACCATTTATTTCTTTTTAAGGCTCCAAGAAGATATTCCACCCAGGAGGGAATCAAACCTACTGTAAAGATAAACCCAAACCCGAATTCCTGCTGGTAGCAGAGACACTCGAGATTAGAGGAGAGGCATTAGAAGAGCAACTGGCAGCCCAGGGAGGCAGGTGGTGACAGATGTTCCTGCTCCCTGAAACTTGTGAGGGCTGCCGAGAGGAAATTCAGCTCCATTTCCAGCACAGCCCTTCCCGCAGGCCTGGGACACGACCTCAGCTAAGGACAAATCCCACTGCCCCCTCAAACAAGTATTAAAAAGCAAAAAATCCCCCAAACCCCCTCCCAGCCTTTTGCTCCCCTAAAAACCACCGGCAAAGCCCACAGCTCCACGTCTTCTCGTACAGGGAGGGGAAAAGGCCAGGCCAGGTGCTGGGGGCAGGATCCGCCCCGCGGGAGCTGCGGGGATTCCGGGGATGCTCAGGAGCGCCCGGCGGGGCTGTGCTGGGCCGGGAAAGGCCAGCGGGAGCAGTGACAAACCCCGCCGTTATGTAACGGGTGACAAATGCCTTTTGTTATGCAAGGCAAGTGGGAGAAAAATCAGCATTTTCGACTCCCTGCTCGAGCACAAACAACAGGCTACGGCTCCGGGGGGCACCGGCACGCTCGAGCAGCAGAAATAGATGCCTTGGAAACGCCTCCTGATTCGCATGAGTCAACAGAAAAACACGGAATCAATATTTAATTTTAAGGGATTGAGGTTGTCAGCGGTCATTTGATAATTTTGGGGGTTTTGTTAAGGAGAGAGGCCAGTGGGCAGCCATCCACCAGCTTTGCTCATCAGTCATCTAAAATGAGGGATGATCTAAAAGGACATCCCCTTTGCTCAGCATTTGGGATTCTAGGCTTCCTTAAATTAAAAATTTAAATTGGTATTAATATAATTTCGTAATAAAACTAATAAATCAAAAAACCACACACATCTGAATTTAAGCACTGGTCCCAGCTCTGTTTTTACACTCGGTGAAAATCCCAGCTCCAATTCTCAGCTTCGAGCTAGAACAGAGAATCCTCTGCCCTCTCCTGGCTCCTGTACGTGGCTGAAAGCTGCAGAAATCAGCCTCACGTCTCGCTCTGGGAAAGAAATCAGGCTCCTGGGCTCCCTGAGACCCTGAAAGCGTTTGGTTAAAAAAATTAAAAATCCAAGCAGCGTGACCTCTGGCATCAGGAAGGTTTTTTATCCCCAGGGATTGCCCAAGGGATGCGCAGCTCCCCGTCCCACCCTGCTCGGCGCAGGGACCCAGCGCCGCCCCCGCCGGGCTCCCAGTGCCACACGGCGACAGTGACATCCAGCGGCAGCGCCCGCCCATCCGCATCCCCCCGTGAAGCGCAGGCAGCGAGCACTCCCCGCAGAGCCCGGGAAGTGCCAATGCCCTGTGCCGGGAAAGTCTGGGTTTAAAACGGGCAGGGAGGTGCTTGGGCAGCGCGGGCAGGGTGGCACCCAGCGAGCAGGGACAGCACGGCCGCACGGCTGGCACTGGCAGTGGCACTGCCAGCACGGAATGGAGCCCCGGGTCCCCTGCAGGGACAAACCCAGCACAAGGACGGGAGCAGTCACCCCTCAGCTCATTGCTGCTGCCGCCCCACAGGGCCGAGGTTAGGCAAGAGCTATTGCCCAAGCATGAGTCAGCCTGTGGTGCTCGTTCACATTAACACCTCTAAATGTGGGTTTATGTTCCTTTTTTTTCGTTTAAGCAATTCTGCTGTCCTTCAGAAAACCCCGAGTCGATTCCAGAACCCACAGGAAAGACTCTGAAGCAGCTTTAAAGCAGTTGTACCTTCAGGAACAGCCGGGTCAAAGAGACTGTCGCCTCCAACACCTGCAAGGCCCAGCAGGGACAGGTGAGACGCTCACACAGCCACTGTCACACTGTCACGGAGCAGAGGGAACATTTTCCTGCTCACACAGAGCCTTTACACCTGGAACTTTTACAGAAGGATGAGCAGGTGCAGATGTGATCAGTGCTGGAGGAGCTGGGCAGGTTGAGCTGCTGTCCCAGACATGGGAGCAGGGAAAACAGCAGCTGGAGAAGCTGCTCCAGCCGGGGAGGGAGCGAGGAATGAGGCATCGCTTTGTTGTCAGCTGCTGGTAATTAGGGTGTCCCTGCCTTGCAATCTGGATGCTCCAACATAGTTGTGGTTTGCTCTGGGCCCACCCCAGCCCAGCCACACGTTTGTCTTCCCGAGCAAAAATGCAGCCCGACCTGTAGCAGGGGTGTTTGTGCCTCCCAGTCCCCGCACTGGTTACTCCAGCACCTGCACACCCCAAAGGCGGAACGAGACAGGGACGGGAGAGGCAACTGCTGACAGCACCGGCTCTGCCACAAACAGGTGCCACAGGCTGCCCGGCAAGGAGCACTTGTCCCACATAAACCTATTTTCAAGCTGCTAAAACACAGCCACATGTCCTGTGGGAGTTTTCAGGCACTCAGAACCAGCTCGTTTCTCATCTCTTTTCTCCCCTGTCTCTCTCTCTTTACCTCTGAAATGTCCAATCTGGTCTGTAACAGCTCAGAGGGAGCGCTTTAAATATAAATAGATAAACTAAAAGTCAAAACCCAAGAGCTGCCAGACAACGTGATCCGGGAGGCTGAGTAGGAGTCCCTCAGTGCCCTGCCGGCTGCGCGGCTCCGGGCGATCCTCCCCCGCCTGGCTGCTTCCCGCTGGGCTGGGGGAACACCAGCCAGCCAATTCCTACGGAGAGAAAGAGACACAAAACGTGCGGAACGCCCCAAATCAGCGCAATTGAAATGCAAGGAACATCTCGAGGGGTTGGGACTGCTCACTGCCCAGAGCCTGGGGATGGGCCAGCAGAGCAGCCCGCCGTTCCTGCTGTTCCCTGTACCCCCAGTGACAAGGGAGCTGTGGGTGGAGCCACGTACAGAAGCCACCCAGCCAAACCCCCAGGGGACAGACTGGGCTCACCAGGATCGGCTCTGCCTTGCAGTTACTTGAAGGGGTTTTTCAGGTTCCCAGACACCATCAGAGTGGTCAATGGAAATGAATCGGTACAGCATCCTCACCTGAACAAAAGCAGGGAATCCAGACTGTCTCCATGGTTTCCCAGAACCACGAAGTCCTGCAATACTTGCAGTGTCATAGCAACAAGCTCCAGCCCAGCCAAATGAAAATTCTGTTCTTTTAGACCATGGGATCTTACTTATGATGATCCTGGAGATCCCTAAGAGTTGTGCATCAACACCAAGACTGGATTAAGGCTCTCCAAGTACCAGACCTACCTTCAGTACATCATTCCTCTTCTATGAGCCCCAGTCATGGAAGAGTAGCTTTTGGAGGAAGCAGCAGCTGCTCCTTTCCTTGCTGGGGCAGAAACTCCTCTTCCAGGGAATTGGTAGGGCTGGATCACCATTGGGCTTGATGATCCCAAAGGTTTTTTCCAACCTGAATGGTTCTGGGATTCTGAATGACTCTGGCTGGGCTTTGGGGTTGGCCACATTTGATTCATGGTTCAATCCAGGCTTTAAGGAAACATTAGAAATATCAATAATTTGTCCCAGAAATCTTTCAGTCTGACCAGCAAAACGCCCAAAGATCCTTCACTCCCACGTGCTGGAATGGGACAGCTGAGTGGGGGCTCAGTTACTGCCTTCAACTCTGAACTCAAGCAAAAAAACCCTCCTAGACCCCTTTGGGAGACCGTTCTCAGAATCAGGACAACAGATTTCCTTTTTAAATGTGGATCCCATCCCAAAACCTGGGCAGGGGCCTGGGATTCCTGGCTGTGCTGGCCCTGTCCTTGAGAGGCTGTGGGAGGATGTTGTGTCTCACCCTCCCAGGGCAGCAGAGCAGACACTTGTGTGGTGCAGACCTGGATCTTGAGGAATTTTTCCTGGATAACAGAATAATGCCTCCAGCTAAAGGTAAACTCAATGCAGGAGTGCCTGTGGCTGCTTTAGGAAAACGCTGTCTGCCCTCAAAGTGTCACACTGGTTTAAGAGGGAACTGAGCAAGATTAAATGCTGCTCAGGACTTGGATTATCCCACAATTTTTCCAGTAGGACTTGAGGTGACTTAGAAGTGACAGGAAAGCTCTCAAGGAAAACTGAGCTCTGCCAGAAATAACCTCAGTTTCCTGACCTGGTGACGTGGGCAGAGAGGAAAGATTTCACCTTCCAGGGTTCCTGCTCCAAGTAGGATCAGAAAATCTTTGGAATAAACTACAGGATGCAATGTTACAGGGATTGCCTTTCTTGCTGCTGGATTTTAGAAGATGGCAGAGGTAGCTGGACTTGCTCTCCCCAAAAATCAGCAGAACAGCCTCATTCATACCTCAGTTTTCCCTTCACCTGGGCAGAAGTTCCAGGGTTGCTGCTGTTAATTCTTCCTTTACACCAGCAAACAGAATTACTTTGGAGTCTACTGTTGTTGGCTTTTTCTTGGCAGTCTGGATCCAGCACTCCCCAGTTGTCATTTCCCTGAGGAAGAGGGGAAGAATTGAGAAAGCTGCAGGAGCACACACAGACACCCAGGGATATCCATTTCCATCATGGAACCCAGGCTACAGGAGCAGAGCTGGCACTGCCACAGCCCCAGGGACTCTGGGGTCACCCTCGTGAGCCTGGCCCCTGGCCTGACCTGGGCTCCCAGAGCCAGGGGAGGGTTCCAGGGCATTTTGCCTTCAAAAATGGAAATCTCAGCCCTGTGACATGAGGGGAGGCCTCTGCACAGCTGGGGAGCTGCAGGTCACACAAACCTGATGGTTTAAAAATAAAAACCCCCAGAAATGCTGACTTTTAACCCACTCTGTGCTCAGGCAGCCACAGGAGATGCTTTGGTGCTGCCAGTGCACACTTGCAGGAAAGAATTTGTGTTCCCACAGCTACTTAAGGGGGAAAAACCCAAGGAGTAGGGAAGGATCTGGGAAGGATCCACATCTTGCAAGTACCACGGGCTCCCCCTCCCACTGCCCACACTGCACAGGTACCAACACAAGCCCCATCCATAAGGATTTACCCCAAAGCAGGGATTTCACCTTCTCCTGGCAAGGACAGGCACTGTGGGAAGGGAAGTTGGAACCAATTCACTGCAGATACTCCAGGCTGCGGGAACACTCTATTTATTAGGTCAATATTTCATTTGAGCAATACAGTTACAGAATATCACAATGCTGGTTACAAACATAGGATGGCTCCGTGGGCACAAAGGATGGAGGGAGAAGTGGGGGACGAAACCTTCCTCCTGACACGACAGGGAGGAGGGCTGCAAGGTCTAGTAATGAGCAAGATACTTTTATATAAATGAACGTGGCACTACAGGTGGAGATTCTGGTTTAGAGGTGGGTTTGTGTAATTAGTTCAATTTATGCAGTTATACAGTTCAAGCAACATCTTTTTTTTTTTTTTTTTAAATGCTATTAAATTAAAATCCCCTGTAGTTCAATAAAGTATAAAAATAGTACTGAACCTGGTAATATTCAATAAAATGTAGAATTCATTCACATCATTAAGTAGTAAAGAAATTGTAAAGTTGTAGTTACCATGGCAACATTGCTTCCCAGAAAGGAATATACAGAAAAGAAAAGTTACACATATGGTACCTGCGACGAGTATTTAGCGATCCAACACTGAACTTGTGCACCACAAACCAAGTTTCTAAATATCTCTATATATTTATATAGTATATATCTTTTTCATCTTAAAATTTACTTTTGAAAAGAAAAAAAAATGTGCACTTCAACAAACTCACTAAGGCCACTCATGCTATAGATACCGAGGATTGCAAGGAGTAGTGGAATACGAGACCCTAGAGCACACACTTTACACCACCCAGGGACACCTGTGTCACTGCCCAAAACGTTCCTGAGATTTAGGGACAAAAGCATTCCCAGTGCTGCCAATTCTTTGTAGGTATTGGAGTTTATTTCTACATAAAGGAAATTTTCCCCACTTCTCCCCGAAGCCCTCCCGGGGCCCAGTGGCTCAAGAGCCCGAGGCCAGGAGTGTCAAACACACCCCACAACGCAGAGGCAGCTTTGAACTGACACTGGCCTGGAATTTTCTTAAAAGGGAACAAGGACTTCCAGATAAAATCAGGTTCTGCACAGGCAGCAGAAGGAAGGATCTGCTGAAAGGTTGGTACCAGCAGCACCTGCCCTGCACTGCCTGAGACCAGCCCACCCACATCACCCGAGGGAGGTTTTGCCAACAGCTTCCCCCGTTCAAAGCACGGTGAATTTTCCTTCCTGTGCTCTCCCACACTCAGGACTGAAAAAGGGAATGAACTTCAGTGTGCATTTTATACCATGAGAAGCAGCAACAGCACCTCGAGCAAACTCCCCCCTCACTGACCCAAACAACCTCACACAAAGTAAAATACTGAGGGTTTAACTTCATCAATAGTGAAAATAATTTACCTTAAGGTGACACCTGTGCTCACCACTTGCACCCAGTGACTCTGGGGTGATTCCTTTACTCACCTTCAAGGAAAAGATGCATTTCACAGGATTGCCACTCCCGGGTCTGCCCTCTCACTGCCAGCACCACACAGGCCCTGCGTGAGCACGTGGTGTGTCTAGAAATGCCAACCCTTCGTTCCTGGATGGATGTCCCGCCTGCCAGGCCCCCACCCCAGCACTGACCCAGCTGTGCAGGGGAGAGAGGAGCCACGGGGTGCTGAAAACCCCCCAGAGGAACAGAGGGCACTGCAGCCCCTGCTTCCAGCTCTGCCGGGGCAGACTGGGGCAGGACTGGAGTCTCGCTACAAGATCCACCCCAACGAGTCCTCTACCTGCCTCTGGCACCATCCCAGCAGCTTCCCACTCCTCAAAAGCACCAAACAAACTGTGAGAGCAGAGAGAGCAACAGAAACAGCGGCAGCACAGCATCCCAGACAGGCTCCAGGTGCCAAAAACAGCTCCACTGGGGAGACACGGAACCAAGCCCCCCTGGGGTCAGTTCTGTGCTGTCCCAGCCACAAATACAGGTCCTGAGTGGGGCAGCAGGGCTGTCCCTGCAGCAGCAGAGCTGTCCCAGGAGGCAGCAGGGCTGTCCCTGCAGCAGCAGAGCTGTCCCTGGCTGCTGCAGCATCCTCCTGCCAACCCCCATGCCCAGCAGTGTCAGCGGTCAGTCACAGCCACCCTGCTCCAGAAGGGACCTGCCCTGGCACGATGGAGCTGCAGGAGCAGCTCAGCCCCAGCCAGGATTCCCTGCAGGCACAGGAGGAACAGGCTGGAGCCCTCAAGGATCACCTCAACAGCCCTTGGCCAAGTCCTCTGCCAAAGGGATTCCCAGGGAGCTTTAGAGCCTTCCTCCCCTTCCTGCCAGCCCAGCTAATGCACGGGGCAGGCACTGTGCTGAGACAGCTCTGGGGAAGGACACACAGGAACAGCCACCAGAGCTGGACTGCAGCCACCAACACACCAACTGCAGGGATGTGCAGCACGGCTCCTGCCCAGGCCAGAAGCTGCCCTGACCTGAAGGCAAACCATGAACAGGGACACAACCAGGGCTGGAACAAGAGCAGTGGCTCATGCAGGCCACTGACTGTGGCAAACAATGCTCCTCATCCCAAGCACACCTTTGGGGTTCCTTAGCCAAAAGCTGGAGACCCCAAGACTGGGAACACGGAGTGGGTAAACCAGCCCACGCCAGTGTAAACCCACGCACCCAGCTGGGAGCCCTAACGCTTCTGCAGTACAGAATCACTCGGGTTCTTTAGGACAGCTTTAAGCCACTTTCCTGCCCAAGTTCTGACACTGTTATGTACTTTGTTTAACTTTAAATACCTTTTAATAGGATTTAAGAACTCATAAGAACTTTATAACTTGTCAGTGCCACAGGCATTGAGAGAAAAAGGTTTTGCCTTGTATAGCTGAATTTATCTGGAGCTCCTACACAGTCAAAAACAAAAACTGCTATAAATAAATCACATTTTAAATCCACACATAACTAAGTTGGATTTTCACTGAGCAGCTGTTGCAGACACACTGCAGTTAAGTCCTAATACCACAGGGGGTTTTATGCAAATACTTCTTTTCACCTCAATGAAGATATTCTAAGTATGCAATCATTAATCTGCATTCACTAATTATGTCATTGCATTTTAAAGTTGATACTACCCAGCCTTCCCCCCCCCCCAAAAAAAAAAAAAAATTGCAGCCACGAGACAACAAAAAAATGGCCCG
>VZRH01007267.1:3833-20047 GCA_013397555.1 Urocynchramus pylzowi | reverse complement strand
AAAAAAAAAAAACACTTGAAGGCACCAGAGTATGAACTATTGGCCTGTAAAATTTCACTTCTTAGAAGAGCCATTAAGCTCCAAGTCATGTCCAAAACCTCTATTTCTTCCCTGAAGATCATCCAGCAGCTTTCCCTGCCACAAACCAATGAAAACCCAGACCCCAAACAGAACATCCAGTCCCAGGCCCGCGGGAAGAGCCGGCCGAGCCCCAGCAGCGACTGGCCAAGGTACAAACCCTGAAAAGAGGGGGAGAGAAACCCCCAAACTGACAGAACCCACAGAACCCCAGATCCAGGGCACTGCTGGTGCCGCTGGCACAGCTGAGGTAACAGCAGCGAGTCGGTTCTAGTTTGTGTCACACAGACTTTCAAATACTACCCTACATTAAGAAATAAAACAAATCCCAAAACAACACCCAAACCCAACCCCACACAACCACCAACAGAAGAAGAATTAAGACAAGCTAGTGAGAGAGGCATTCTCAGAGGGTCTGTACAGCTGAGCTCTGCTTTGTAAATTAACATAAGGAATCGGTTTCTGGTTGTACTCTTGTTTAATGTAGAAATGAAGCATCACAAAGAAAAAGACCTGTTGTGCTTTTTGGCATTTTCCACTGACCCCTGCGAACTGTACAGTAAGTTGTGTTCTCCAGAAACAGAAAATGGAACTGGACTGGAATACAAAACTCTTCACTGGTATAAACACGGTATGGCCTCTGTTAGCAGAGAAAGAGCCCACGGGAGAGGAAAGGAGGAGCGGCTGCAGCAGAGTGGAGCGTGTGGAGCTGTGGCACTGCCAGGAATCTCTGCAGAAGCTCACTGGGCACAGACAAACCATCAATTCACTTCCTAGCTCTGGATCTATCACATGGATATCATTTGCACTGATCAGACACCTAAATGAGAGTTCTACTGTCAAAGTGAATGCAGGGGCAGAAATATTAAATTAAAGCCACTGGTCCAAAACCGGTTTCTAGCAGGCTGGTCCACTGTGGTGTCCTGGTCCTGCTCAGGGGGAGCACTGGTGGTGGCACCGAGGACACTGTGGTTGCTGGTCTATGGGATCTGTACTGGTCCAGTTCAGGGCATCCACAACAGCACAGGTGGCACTCACTGAGCGGATGGTGCTCTCCAGAGTGGGTCTTTGCCACTTTTCTTGGTAAGGCAGCAGCCAAGGCCAGCACATCCTCCCTTTGCTGGCTATTTACCATGAACTTTGCTACAATGGTACAGCAGCAAGACCTTTCTCCTACAGCTCCTCAGAGCACAGCTTTTTGTTTCTCTCGATGAAACCTTCCATCCGTAATAAGAATGCAACTCTTTTGAACTCAAACAGTTTTATTTAATGTTTTCTTGCAGACTTTCTGCAAAGTAGCTTCTTTTGAAAGAAGAGAGAAAGAAGGGGTTTTTTTTGGGAATACCAAGTTAAAAATGTGAGCCGAACTAAACATGCCATACACATGCTGAGAGGAATTTAACACACATTCATCCGTATGGGCACTCTTCAGTAGACTGGACCAGTGTTTCAACGCAAATTCCAGCCCCCAGAGAACTACATGGTTTAGATTTCACAGTATGACTTTTCCCCCTGTAACCTGGGGGACAAAACCTTAACTGGTTAATTGACCAAGTTCTTAGCTGCTCTGTCCGTCGAGGTTCTGAGACATCAGAAAAGACTGGACCACTTCTTCCGTGGACTGGGGGCTGGTGCTGACGTCCTCCAGCGCATCCGTGACCGAGAACTGCCGGTCCCGCAACCGGTTCCAATTGGCCAAAATGTTGTGGTACTCAAACACCTTCTCGTAATTGCCAATGGAATTGTACAGTTTAATGAGACCTCTGTAATCGTATTCAAGTCCACTGTATCCTTCACCAAAAAGCTTCTTTCCTAGAGAAACCCAAGAGAAAAACCAAGTTGAGAGGTAAAATATCCACGGGCTGCATCTGAGTTATCAGGTTATTTTTACCAACAAAATTTGCCTACATTCTCCACTTATGTTCTAGACACAGAATATTGTCTAGAGATTAACAGCCAAGTTATTTTCTAAAAACTTTAAATTTTCTGTAGTCACTTACCAATTGCTATGGATCTCAGATAAAGCTTTTCAGCATTTTCATACTGGTTCATGTCATAGTTGTAGAGAGAGGCGAGATGGCCCACGGAGAGGGCAACTTCATAATCCTCCTGCCCCAGGAGCTGCTCCTTGATCTGGATGGCCTTGATGTGCATTTCCTCTGCTTCCTGTCAGGGCCAGATTCACACAGGTCACTCAGACACCAATCACCACCCCACAAAAAGAGGGGAAGCTAGTTTAAATAAACTCAACTATGTAGCTGCTCAAACAGTAGTTTTTTGTAACACACAAAAAGTAACAAAGCCAAACATAAACCAAGTTCTCCAAATTTAGTTAAGTGGATCAGCAGATTGCAGCACCAAGCTCTCTGTCACCCTCTGAGGGCATCATCCATCTCCATGGATTATTTTTGCACAAAGCTTTTGGGGTGAAAGATAAAGCACAAGCTTTCCAAGCACAGAACCACCAACCAAACTTGGGAATTGTGGACATTGAAACCCCTCATTTGTAGTGACACATTTCAGCTGTCTTGCAGATTTTAGGTCAGGAGTAAAGTCTTACCTTGAACTTCCTCATGGACTGATACAGTCTGCCCAGGTTGCCGTAGTGTTTGGCTGTTTGCACGTTAAACTCCCCAAAGGCTTTTTTAGCCAACTGGAGCGAGGAGAGGTGCAGGTCATGAGCCTCCTGGAGCAGCCTCTGCTCTGTCTCCTTGTTGTGACAGTCTATGGCAATCTCCTCCAGGATAAGTGCTGGGGGTAGGAGACAAGGGACTGTTACTGTGCCCATGCCCAGCTCAGAGCCAGGGACCCCAGACACCGGGGGACACAGCCCACCAGGCTTTGTGTCTGTCACAAACTTGTCACACTGCTGTCTCAAGCTCCCAATACATTTTTATATTCTGTAATTTCTGTAATTTTATCCCCCCACTCCAACCCATCTAGCTATTTTTGGGGTTTTTTTGGTTTTTTTTTTGTATTTCACAAGTGTGCTGTAAACACTTCCACTGAAAAACACAACTCAAGCCACATTGCCTGGGAGGGACCAGGATGAGCACATGCAAGTGATTCAAACAACAAAGGGAACTACCTTTAACTCTCTTTGAAGAGGCCAAGAGGAGATGGTCTTCTGGGAGAATGTGAGTGATAATGCCAATAGCACGTTCAGCATGGAATCTGGGAGAGTTGAAATAAAAAATTCAGGATATGTTTATGTATGCCAGCAGTGGACTGATAAAAAATTAGAAATATTAATGTAATGAACATTTTTCTTCATTTACAGCACTAACTGTGCTGCTTTGTGTTGTACTCACAGTGCATTGTCAAATTTCCCAGAGCTGTACTGGTGAACATATGAAGAATAAGCCAAGTCTTCATGAGCTGTAGCTACGTGGATGTTTTTACCTCCAAATACTGACTGCCGGATATCGAGCGCTGTCTGCAAGGGTTCCAAACACACAATTTCATCAGTTAACATGGAAAAAAACCCCAAATTCATCTCTGTGATGAATCTACTGGCTCTGAAATTCTCTACATATTTGAGACACTAGTTATATAAAAGGCAGGAGTCAGAGGAAGACAAAGAAAGCAAAACTCCATAGCTGGCAGTGTTGAGGGTTTTTTTAAACATCATGATTGCAGTAATGAAATCAACCATTCTCTATCTCCATGAATTAACTACAACATCTGAGAGATTAAAACCATCAAGAGAAACAAGTCCTGCTGCCTACCTGATAGATGGCAACAGATTGGCAGATATTGTCTACGTTGAGCAAGTAAAATCCATAGTCTAGTAGCGTGTCAGAGTATTTGGGGTGCTTGGCTCCAAAATGCTCCCTGCATAAACACACTTCCATTACAAACTGAGGCAAGCTGAGTGTAACTTTAGAAGGGTTTTTCTGGAGTGGCCCTTACCTGGCAAGGTACACGGCGTGCTTTATGAGCTGCTCAGCCTTCTTGAACTCCCGTTTCACCACACAGGCCTGGGCAGGGGAAGGGAAGGGAAGCACGTGAGCAGCTGTGCACTCACAGCTCAGCCCCCCCCAGACACTGCCACACTTCTTGTTGTTTTTAATTTAAAAATACCATTGCAATTATTAAAGGACTTTTTGGTTATTTAAGAAAAGGAGCACAGCATTAATAAACTTCTCATTTTATCCTGCCTGACTGAAGGGATTGTGCTGTACCTAGTCCAGATCAAAGAAGGATCAGAGCCCTTCCAGGGAAATTCACAGGTTAACATTGTCACAATGGTCACCTGTGCAGCTCTAACCCATTTCAGAAAGACTCAAATAGAAAAACTCCCACACCCATTCTGAGACAAACACAACAATCCTTAGGGCCCCTGAGGAGAATTCTGGAGGTAACAACCTCTCCTCAGCCATTCTTAGCAGCAATTTAGTACCCAAAGCAATGGGGAGATTTCAGGTTCACCTTTGATGCTTGTCGTAGCACATCCACCACTACTTTTACAGGCAGCCCAACCGTGATCTCCTTCATGGCTTCGATGCACCACTTATAGGCCTGTGGGACAGAGAGGCACCAACACAATGGAAGCTGGAACTTCACAACATTGCAGCATTAAGAAAAAATATTACCTGCCTCTGAAAAGCTGGTCATTTACATACCAAAATTTAAAATACCCAGTTTGATTGTTTACATGTAATGAATTGTCCAGTTATGTCTTAAAAGACAGACTTAAAACCCACTGTTAAGGTTAACGGTGAATATGTAAGTATTTTATATCAATCTAATGTTTATAATATTACAATGACTTTTACAGGGTATTTTATAATCTTTCAGCCATCCTCACAATTCCCATTGTGCAGGACAACACCATGTCAGTGAACTTAGGGATTAAAGGAAAACCAGTTCATGGAGTAGTTACACTTCAGATAGAGTATAACAAACCAGGTGCAAAGACTGTTCTGCTATTCATTTTTAATTACTAAAACAAGCTTTTATAATATTCCATTTACAGGTGACCAACACACATGGGCAAGGTAACACCCGTATGTTCATGTTGGTCCAAGTGCTGTGAAGAGCTCACAGACTAACACAGAACCATCCATGGAAACAAGAGTGGATAAATGAATTATTGCTCTGGCAGTGCCCCACAGGTGCCAAGGAGAGCAGAACCAGGACTGGTGAGGCACACCCAGGAGGTGCCAGCGCCAGGAGAGCCCCCGCAGCCTCCTCACCTCGTCGTAGTGGCTCTTGGCGAAGAGCAGCGCGCAGAGCTCCCCGTAGAGCGCCGCCTTGTTGGCCTGCTGCCCGTGCTTGGCCAGCTTGTCCATGTAGGACTGCGCCAGCTTGAAGGTCTCCTCTCCCAGGTGGTACTTGCAGTTCCCGTTCCGAACGTGCAGCAACCTTGGGGCACGCAGAGAGAGCTGCTGAGGGAGCTGGAGGAACCTTGCCTGCAGCAGCACCAGGGAGCTCTGCCCGCCCAGCACAACTGCCCTGCCTGGGCCCAGTCACACACAGCTGGGCACAGGGCAGGAATTCTTCCTGCTGGAGATGCCACAGGATTTTACCTATTGATACAGTTTTGCATTGAACCACTCTGGCGTGGTGCCTTTGTGTGTTATTTTCCATAAAATCCATTCTTCCCAATACTGATGCAATTCCATTCCCAAAACCCTGCCCTACACAGGCTGAAATCCCTTCCACCTCCTTCCCAAAGGGTGGAACCTCAAGCAGCCACAGTAAGTACAACACAGTTCATTTTCCTGCATCCCTGTGCTTCCCCCTCAAACCCTGAGTAGCTCCAAGTGGGAATTTTTGTGCTTTGGGGTTTGGGGGAGGTCTTCACGTAAGATTTTGTCACATTCATTCCACATGAGAACCAGCTCCATCAGGAGAGACCATTTTATTGATCACAACTCCAACACCCCCTGCTCTTCCCTCTCCTATCCTGCTGCCTTCCCATCTGAAGGACCAACACCCAAATACAGCCAGTAACACCCAGCACTGGTGAAACCTACTCCTGTTTCTCTTAAGTAGTAACAGTTCCAGATTGTGGCACTTATTACAAATAAAAACAAAGAATTTGTGCATTAGTGCAGGCTGATGCTCACTGGCTGTAATGAGATGCATTTGGAATGGGTGTGTGTTGATATTCCAAGCCCCAAGGGCAGAGCTGGATTCCCAGCCAGGGCAGCTGCTCCTGCTCCATGGCAAACACCTGCCAGTGAGCAGACATGGAATTCTGGTGAATTAACTCCCCTGTCCCTGCTGGAAATGTGTCATTAGACAGTGAGTAACAGAGACTGAACCCACCAGGCAAGGCTTGGGAAATCAGGGCAACACAGCACAGGAAGAACTGCACAGAGGGAAGGGAAGCACAAAGTGAAGCTGCATTGCAAAGAGGCTCAAACTCTGACTCTGTGGGTTAATGCACAGGAACTGCATTTTAGTCCTGATATGACACATTAGGATAAAACTTCCAATCAGTTCTTAAAGGGGAAGGAATGAACAGTGAAATTTTTACTCAAGTTCTTTTCTAAACCTGTTTCCACTTGCTCAAAATAGAGATTTAAGCTGCTGCAGCCATTCCCCCACTAACACAGCTCAGCTCATCCTAAGAGCAGCCTGTCCAACACTGTCCCTCTGTTTCCCACCCAAATGCATCACCAAGCTCCAACAGTAACAAGAAAGGAAATAAAGTTTCTATTTTCCTAAGCAGGGCCTGAAGGCGGGCACATGACAGATGTGGATTTGCTGCACAAAGAGAACATCAAAAGAAAAGCCCTTCAAAACCCTGCAAAAGCTACACAACTCCAGCTCTCCAGTGGGAAACAGCACCGTGGCTCAACAACAGACAGCAAAAAGCAACACCCACATTTTTCCTCAAATAAAGCCTCAGAGCCAAACGCGATGTACAAGTGCATTGTGTGCCTGGTCACAGGAACATTCCAGCAACAAGAGACAGGAATTAGAAAGAAACGAGAGAAGAATTAAGTAAACAGTTTTCCTAAAGAGAAAACAACATTTTGCCAACACCATTCAGTTGGGAGCTGCTCTGCAACATCAAAACCACGGAGCCCAAATCCCATGTAATGGAATAAGCCAGTGGGGATAGCACTGCAATTTAGATAAGCTCCTGGGAAAGATCATATCCAGTGTCTGGATGCTTCAGTGATAGTGTCTAGAAACAAAGAAATCTCCCCAAAACCCAAGCTAAGCCTAAGCCAATCCTCTAGGATAAGCAGAGTTTATGTGATCCAGTTCTGAGTAACAAAAAATCCTTTATTAATCCAAAGGAATCTTAGGAGATAAAGCCAAGAGGAAGAGAAAAGGCCTCAGGACGTTTATGCTAATGGCTCTGAACCTCCTTTGATGTTGGCAATAACAGCTTTTGGGGACTAACCTCCCCCAACAAACTCAGTCTCTCAGAGCCAACACAGCAGCTTAGGAAGTCTAAAACCACCAGAAGAAAACAACCCAAGAATCAGCCAAATGTGCAACAATGAAGTGGGAGAACCACATATTTGTGTTATGCATTAGTACCTCTTTGTTTAACACAGAATAATGAGAGAAGGCAAACCAAAAGGAGCACCACACTCCCAGAAAAGTAGGGTACAAGCTCAGAGAAACCTCAGACCTTCCCAGCTTCTCCACAGAATTTACTACTGCCAGGACAAGGAAACACCAAGCTGTGCCTAAAACTGTGTTCTATTAACACTGCAATGTATTAATTCAACTCCCAGAGGTTTGACTTGCCAAAGAAAGTGTCATACTTTCAAAAGCTGGACTCAAACTTTGTTTCCTTAAAACTTCCCCCAACTCCAGTGCAAGCTCAGTGTGAGAGCCTCCTGCAGTGGGACCGGGTGCTAACACCACCATTTACTCTCAAGCTGAAAGGCAGTAAACTGAGCCTAATGACTGCTCTCTGCCACACAAAGGCGTTCAGATTTTACAGATTTAGCCCTTCTTAAAGTGTTTGACATTCTTTCAGGTTGATACAACTCCAAACACACGATGCTGAGGGTTTGGGAGCTGCCAGAACATTTCCCACTGCCCCTGCTGCCCAGAGGGGTGACGTCCCAGCAGAGCTCCCCAGGGAACAATGGATGTCTCTACCAAACAGAGCCAACACCCCAGGTCAGAAGGGCTCATTCTAACACAGGGTGCTTTCTTCTAGCACAGAATGAAAATCTCCTTTCCACACTGTCCAGCAGAGACAGTTCCCTTTTTCCCCTCCCTTTCTTTCTCTTCTTTCCATTTCTATTTGGAGAAGGTGACAGTTATTTTTAAGCAACTTCTCCAGCTTGCCAAAGAGCCTGATGCAACGAGAAAACTTTTTTTAGATTAATTAGAAGGCAAAGGACCAAGCAGTAACTGGGGCTCTATATCCATCACTCCCCAGTTCTAGGAAGCTGGATACATGTGCCCAGGCTCCTGGCATCATTTCTGGAATGCCAGCCAGCAGAACCAGGCAGAGCAGCGTTGCCATGGCCCTGGGGCTGGCACAGGACATCAGCAGCTCTTGGCAAAGCCTCTTTACTCTTCGTGTTTGCCCAACCATAAACAAGATGCAGGGCTTTTTTTGGAGCAGCTTTCCAAACAAGTTTTGCTCTAGATTCAGATAAATACAGCACATGCTTTGTTCTTTGTTAGAGCAGCTAAAAAAAAAAAAACCTACTTTAACTCTGCCCAGCAGCCTCCAGGTGCCCATGGGCACATCTGGAGTGTGCAAAAACAGCCTGGTCATGGTGAGAGCAACAAAACCCAGCCAGCTCCTGCCTGCAGTTCATCACATTCATCACACCTCAACACAGAGGGGGAAGAACAACAGAGGCCTCTGTCAATGAAACGTGAACCTCTGCAGGCCCTAAGGAACAAGACAGCTTCAAAACTCCAACAGCAAAAAGAAATCCCTTTCCCAAATGTTTTCAGCTGTGGCTAAAGGTGCCCACAGGAATTGGACTCCTAGATCCTCACCCAGGCCAGACAGTGAGTAACAGGTATGGAGCAAGAGAACTTGCTGCAATCAGGAAAGGTGAGTTTTGCCTTTATTTCTGCTCAACTGTGTCTATGTTGTTTGCATTTGGATTTAGGAAGTTCTCTTTGTAATAAATAGAACTTCAGCAAAGTCCAACACAGAACATTCCTTCACGTGCAAAAATCCTTGGGAAACAAGAACTGCTGGACCACTCATTATCCAGCAGTGTTACCCATGAGAGATTACACAGGACAGCAAAACATTGGGTTTTTTAATCCATTGTACTGTGCTGCCAACTTAGAAGCTGAAAATCCAGGGATTAGTGTAAAACAAGCACCTCCTGATCTTCAGCTCTAGCCAGGAAAGTGTTTTGGTGCAGCAGAACACTAAAGGAGCATCTGGAGCTGCATGGCTCCAAGGCTTCCTGGGAATTCAAGGCAAGCTCACCTCACACAGCACTCCACGGCACGGAACCAGTGAAGGATTTCATCGTGGAGGGTGCACAGCTGAAGGCAGGAAAGGAAAACCTTCTCAGCATCACTGTACCAGCCTGCATCTGACAGGAACCCCCCTGCAAAAATCAGCAACAAACAGCAATTTGAAGAGCAAAACACGTTTTTAGGAGAAAATGGGTTTGCTCAGGTCTTGCAAGATGATCACTTATTTCATGCACCTGCTTCTATAGACAGAAACCCTGGCAAGGTCAAACCCTCCTGACCTGGAAAGGATGAAATGTAAGAGGAGAATTCTCCTACAGCTGAAGGAAATAATACTTTGGTTTTGGATGGCTTTTTGGTATTACAGAGTTTCCCTACAGATTTCTGTCAAAAAACCCCAAAACTTACCTACAGTAAAATCATGCAAATTCCTCATCACATCTGCAAACCAATTTTAAACCTAAACTGTTTGAACTGAAAAGTCTATACAGTCTTAGATATTAAAATCCAATATATTTCTTTTAAGACACCAAGTAGCTTTCTAAAAATTCCATTCCAAAACACACAGTTCTTTAAAAGGCCTATCTTTAACAGGAAAAAAATTAATGTTACATTAACTCAAACTTGCAAGAGAGAAAGCAAAGAGCCCATGAGCAGCAATTACCTAAAACAAAGCCAATCTGGATTGCTTTTTCTTTCACAGCAGCATCTGACTCTGCAATGTAGGAGCACCGTCTGCTGAAGGAATAGGCCAGGACAGAAGCAACCTTGACTCCATGGTCCATCAGAGCCTGGAAACAGTGATGGAGCAGATGTCTGCAGCAAAGAGAAGCAGAATTTGGTTACACACAAAGGTTTGAAAGCAGTCAGTTGGCTCTCCTGAACTCCAAGGAGAGAAATCAAGCCCAAGCCTCCCTCAAACCCAAAGCAGACCAGTGCAAGCCCTCCTGTGAGGCTGCAGCTGATGGATCCCAGGCGTTGGGTGAGCCACACCAAGCTCTCTACAGGGACACCCTCCAGTGGGAGCCAACCACAAGCTGCCCACAGAGGATTAAAGCTGGGAGAGAGCGTTTCCAGCTCCAAGACAGCAGGGAGGAGGCCCCAAAGCCCCCCCCTCCCCCAGCACTCGCAGACAAAGGAGCAGCGATGGCTCCATGAACGTCACACACCTGACGGGCACGGAGCTGTCTGAGGACTCTGAGCTCACCCCGGTTACAGAGAACCTGGTCTGAAACAGTCAAGTTCTGTAACACCACAAATTGGGACATTTAATGACAGGAAAACTTTTCAAACTGGGGCAATCCTATCAGCTTCCCTCAGGATTTGCTAAATCAGCAGGAAACGGGTGCTGTGACTGCTGCTCCCAGGGACTCTGGGCACGACCTCTGGTGTTGAGCAACTGGGGGAGTTTGCATCGTTTGTTTGTCTTGTTTGTGCCTCTTTTTAACATTTGAGAGTTGAAATGAGAATTATTGATCTATTAAGATACTCACCTTTTATCTAAAGCTCGTAGCACCTTTGCAAAGACTTCTAGTTCACAAAATTCACTACCCAGCTGGCACAAGCGGCCCTGTTGGTAAAGCTGAAAAGAAACCAGGCAAATTAATCTTAAAATGTAAGATTGAGTTTTTCTGGGAAACTCAGCTTACTAGCAGACATAACTTATGATCAAATCTAGACCTTAATGCATTGAAATTCAGCAGGCTAAAAAGTAAGTTCCTGTAAAAGAACATTTCACCTCAGGAGAACAATTTCAGGGTTAAAAACTGAGCTATGAGAGGTCCATAGATGGTTTCAAGGGGGTGTTTTTATCTATGGATGTATTTCCAGGTGTTTGTGCCCTGCAACACCAAACCACTGCCACACGTGAGCTACAAATCCAAGACAAAACCAAGAAACAACAAAGTCAGCAAAAAATACAGTTGAGAGTTTTGATACCAAATGCTTTCAGAACATGTTTAAGATGTAGCAATGCAAATCTGTCAGATAAAAATAAACCCAAACCCACAAGTTCTGCAAGGGGTCACTCGCCAATACCAGCACTACAGACAAGCACCAGCCCTGTCCCCACTGACACCTGAGCTCCCACAGGTGATTCCCACCAGTAAATGGGAAAACTGGAGCCTGTTCATGCATTTAATAAAAGCACTGGCTTGTTTTATGCCCACAGTGATTTGTGCCTGCAGATAAGCAAATTTATCAGCTGAGTGGCTCACAACAAACCACAGACAGTTGTCTGTGCAGTGCATGGGTAAGTTCTGCCACATCAGGCTATAAATGCCACAGATTTACACAGGTACAAAGGGACTGTGCAAATAAATGTCAGAGAAATCCATTGTGAACTATTAATTCCCATTATCTTAAAGGCCCTGACCCACAAATGAGCACAGGAGGGCACATGACCTAAGGAAGCACCACTCCACACCTGCCACAGGCACCATCAGTGCTTAAATGAAAACATTACTATTCCTCCCAGTTTTAATAATGCCTTCAAATGCTTCCAAAGATAAACACCTGGTGCCTGGCTCACCTTTTTCTCCACAAACACTGGGAGCTGATGAATTAATATTCCAAACACAGCACGTGCGAACATCTCCAGCCAGAAATTTAGTTCTAGTCAACTCCTATAAAAGCACACAACACTGGCTCTAGAGCACAGCAAATTTGTTACTTCAACAACACAACCTACAAAAAAAACTTCAAAAATACTTTGACCTAATAATGTCAATTGCCAGAAATGAATGTTTTCCTCGTCGTTATCTATTTTGCTGAAGGAACATTAAAAAAAAAAAAAAAAAGGAAGTCTTTTAAAAACCAGAGCAAGTTTGCATGCAAAGTTACTGCTCAGATAAAGCAGCGTGTCCCTGCACTTCAAAGGGATCAGAGCTCCTGCTGGAGCTGCATTCTCTCTGGCACTGAAGGAACAGCCAGTCTGCTGTATTTAAAAGCTACAGTCATGGCTAAATGTTCTCATTCCTTCAGCACAGCTGTCTCATAGCAAATGCTCTATAAAACCTAAACTGTATTTCTGCAGTAAAAAAAAAAAAAAAGCAGCTGTTTAAATTGCCTGGTATTCCATGCCCAAAGTGAAGGTGGGCATGCCATCAATAATTGATGAGATCATTTCTGGAGGGAGCTTAGACACATCCCAAAGCATTGTAGCAGGATTTAAGGCAACCAAAAACACTCTCACATTTCACAGTGCTCGAGTACAGTATCACCACTCCCTCCTATCACCTTGCAGTACCAACCCAAAATCCCAGAGATTCCTGGTGTATCAAAAATTAACCACAGTAAGACTTTAAAAAATATATGTATTTATGAGGTTACATAAACACATCTTGTAAGGAGAAAATCCCTCTTACATGAGCTTCTGAGACTGCCAAGGAGTAAATGGCCTGGTGGGGTGGGAGGGAGGGGGAAGGTCCCACAGGACCCTCAGTTTTGGAACATCGATAATTTCGGGCACATGTCAAGTTTGGCTCAGGCCCCAAAGTCCAAGCTGCAATTTTTCACTGCTCTAACTTGAAATACAACATCTTTGGGACTTTTACTATCCCTGTAACCCCTTCCCTCGACACACTGGCAAGCATTTTGAGGAATTAACTCAGCTGGAAGCCTCTTGGAAGTGTCCCGGCTGTTACAGCAATATTTTCAAACGAAATTTGACATGGAAATAGTGAATATACGTCAAACTGTGAAGTAATTCCAGGAGATCCATAACACTCATTGAGAAGCAGTTGGGAGGACTGAAGAAATGATTCTCTTGTTAAAGCCCAAGAGACAGAATTCCTGACCACAGCCTTGCTACATAACACAAAAACAAACAAAACAGTGATTCAAGAAAAACATGCCCTGACATGAACACAGAGCTTCGGACTTCTAAAGAACTATTCTGTTCTGAAGAGAGAAATGTCATTTAGACACCAGCTTAACCTATTTGGAACCTACCAGGGATTTATTTTTCTTTAACTATGGAAAAATGACTCAAAGGCTGCAAGATGACTCCCAACTCCATCAGCTCACACACGAGTTCTGGCACTGAGGACAGGTATAAATTTAATATACAGGTGGATTATTACACCCATGCCCAATCCAGCTGTTGTGCACAGCTGTGAGAAACTCACCACAGCCCTTCTTAGGATCTAAGGCTGAATGTTGAATTGCACATCCAGGTGGGTGTGTTACAAAAGCTGCACCTTGTGATGTCCCCAATTGAACAAATTAATGACATTAACTTGTAACTTTATTATTATATCATCATTCTGTTAAAGTTCTTGTCTTTCCCTCCCTGGGTAGATCAAGCTAAGAAAAAACCCAGACAAACAACCAAACTTTCTCTAAACATAATAAAAATATTTTTAATAATAATTTTTTTAAGCAGATGGAGGTTAATTCCAGCCAGCTGTACAAGGATCCTCTAGAAAAGGAACTGAAGAAGACGCAATTTGAAAAATATGCTCCTGTTGCTCCAGTTTGGAAGGGATTGAAAAACATGGATACTTCAGTAAGAATTACAGAGGAAATCCAAAAGCTCCCCAGGATGTTTTGTAATGCCTAATAATGTCAAATGGAGTATCAGGCCAGACTGGGGAAGGACAGTGTACTTAACAGACAGCAGAATTCAGAAAAAAAGTTGGGTTGAAACCACCATCTTCCTTCCCCACTCAACAAGGAAGGAAAAAGCTTTCCTGAGTCAACAGTTCACTGAATCAATCTGTTGACAAATGACTCATTACCAAAAATAATCAGTTCAAAATTTAGGTACATGCCATGCTTTTAACCCAATTTCAAAATCATCTACAAACCCTCTGGACAAGTGCTGCTTCTACTGGATATTGTTCAAAGCATTTAAAAAAAAAAAAAAGAAATTCCAGCTCTCCTTGGAAAGCACAATGCCAGCTACCAGGCTGATCTGTACAAACATCAATCAAATAAATAAAAGAAAAAAAACCAATGTTACTGAACAAGCATGAATTCACAAGCAACTTCTAGAGCCCAATGCTTGCACACCCCAAACATCCCCACTGCTCTCTGGGCCAGAGCAGCAGAGTTTGTGTTCCACAGAGTCCAGCACAAGGGAGACAAAGTCTGAGCCTCACACACATGTGATTCTCCTCAGGAACTGGGAAAACCCAGCCTGCTTGGAGCTCAATCAGCCCAGAGGAAATGAAGTGGAAATAGGAATTATTGTTCAGCAGGAGCTCAACACCTCTGTTCATGACGTGACCTCATTATCTCAATTATGATGAGTTCTGCTGTCTCAGACTCAACAAGGATACTGAAAAGGTAGGGAAGCTGGAGGATATCAGGATGAGGAAACATGCCCCATAGTCAGAGGTTAAAAAAAATAGCAGTCTGAGTAGTACAAGTTAGAAAACAAGAAGCTTCAAACCAGTAAAGACATAACAAGCAAAAACAGTTCAGTTCACATCTAAATTCAGAGTGTAGAAATAAGGCATGTGTTAATAATAATAACTGGCAAAAACTCATGAGGTAATGATTCTCCTTCACTGTGAGGCTTTAATTTGAAGAGGTGCTAGAAGGATCTGATTGAAGCCCAGCAGCACTGAGTGCAGCCCTGCTGCACACTCTGCTCCTGCCAGGTGACAGAGAGGTTGTACACGTGTGTGAAATCATCACTGTTTCCCACACACACTTAACTCCCAACCCCAAAGCCACAGCAGAAGTTCACAGACACAGGGGAGGTCAGTCTCTGTGAGCTCGCCCTGAGGGTCAGAGCAGAAGCCCCTCAGAAAGCTCTGGGATGCTCTGCCTCCCTCCCACTCCGTGTTGTGACCTTGGCTGTACTTCCCTGGGCAGGGAAGCTCAGAACTGAAGCAGCAGCACAGCCACTCTTCATTTCAGGGGGAGTTCACCCTCTCCCTCTCATCAAACCCCTGGAGACTGAAGCCTTGGGACAAGCTTGTTTTATTCTAATGGGCAGAAATGATGTTTGCCATGATTCTCCATCAGTAAACTCAACCTCTGCTGCAATGCAGAGAACGGACATTCTGCTGCTTGCTGTCAACAGTCAGCAAATTCCTGTTGGTTCATTTTCTTTGGTTCAAAGAATACCTAAACGTGACAGAAACCAAATTAATGTCATCTCCAACTGCTCCTGTGGCTAATGATCTCACCAGAAAATGTTCCAAGAACAAATTATTTTCAAGAAAAATCAATTGGAAGAAAAGAGAAACACACAATCCAGAAAAGACATTCCAAAAGGAAAATGAGCATGGGATGAAAGTCCTTGTAAACCAAGCCAAGTCCAAGATGAGGCTGGCACTGTGCAACTGCAACAAATACCTGGGACAGAGAACACTAAAGCAGCAAAGCACCTTGAGAACCAAAGTCATGAGATAATTATGCAAAATAGAGTATAAAGCAGAGGCACAAGGGGAAAAAATGAAATCTGTACAAGACACTGACTAGAGAGTTCAAAACCTGACTTCTGCCAACAACCTTGATTCTTTACAGGAACACACTCCCTCAAAATATTATCCTCAGCCCAAAAAAAACCTATAGAATATATTAGGTTGATTTTTTCAGGGATTTTGGGGTGGGTTTTTTTGGTTGGTTGGGTTGTTTTGTTTCGGGTTTGTTTGTCGGGATTTTTTTTGGACTTGCAGTTTATTCCAGCTGTCACTACTTTTTAATACACAATTTTGGCATTTTGCTCATATGCTGAATCTGAGTTATATGAGCTCCAGCATATTTCTTTCTTTGGCTTCTAAAACCTACACACCCTCTCTCTC
>VZRH01007262.1:332192-342300 GCA_013397555.1 Urocynchramus pylzowi | reverse complement strand
GGGCTCAGAGCCACCAGCCATGCCCAGCTCAGAGCCACCAGCCGTGCCGGGCTCAGAGCCCCGTGCGAGCTGCCTTCCGCCAAAAGGGCCCGTGCGGAGCCCCCGCGGCGGGCAGGAGCTGCTGCCTCACCCGGCCCGGCTCGGCACCTCTCGCCCGCCCAGCGAGCCAAGATCCCGTGCTGCAGCACCTGAGCGAGCCCCGAGTGCCACACCGGGCTGGCACGGGCTGAATGCCTGATCCAGGCTGGCACGGGCTGAGTCCCTGCTCCAGGCTGGCACGGGCTGAATCCCTGCTCCAGGCTGGCACGGGCTGAATCCCTGCTCCAGGCTGGCACGGGCTGAATGCCGCACCTGGTGGGCACGGGCTGAATCCCTGCTCCAGGCTGGCACGGGCTGAATCCCACACCGGGCTGGCACAGACCAGCGCTGGCCCGGGGCAGCAGCTCCCACGGAAATGGGAACTGAGGGTGGGGTCCTGGGGTGGGCCCTGCCATTCCTGCTGCCCCCACCCCTGTCCCACGCCGTGTCCTTGTCCCCCCCAGCCTCAGTGTGGGCTCACTCTGCTCTCAGCCTCTTGGGAGCCCCAAATGAGCCAACCAAATTCAATATCCAGAAATCAAAAATACCTGTTTTGTTTCTCAGCTCCACCTCATCTTTATGAAAAAATGCATTTTAAATAAAAAAGGAACATCTTCAGTTAACAAACACTGAAATTATTTAAAGGGTTCTTTTTATATTTAGCTTCACCCATCTTTTGCATGGAATGTAGCAGTTTCCTAGAAGAAAAAAAATCAGTAGCCCCTTGATGCAGTGCAATTTTAGATTTTACATTAATTTTAGATTTTGCTTTCCATCTTTTCTGTTAATTTCTCTCTGTATTAAATTTTGCATTGATTAATAAGTAATTTTATATAATAATATTTTGTATAATAAATATATTTTGTATTGAAAATGCAGCAAAAGATTCTGCAAAAAGATTTTGCCAAAGATTTTGCACAAAGCCGTTCCACAAACGCTCTCCTCAGGCTGGCAGTGTGAGGCTGAGTGTGCGTGGGCAGGAGGGCAGCAAGGACAGGCAGATGTGTGGGCACGGGGCTCACGTTTCAGCAGAGCCCCCCAGCTCTGCTCTCCAGACACAGCTGCCATTCCCAGCCTGCAGAGCAGCTCTGACTCACTTTAATTTAATTTATGCCGGGTGCAGAGCTAAGGAGTGCCTGCAATTATCCAGTCAATTCTATGACTGGGGCGCGGGGCCGTGTGGGTTCAGTTCTGGAACGTGTGGCTGTGCTCGGATCCCACTGCAGGGAGCACACAGAGAGCAGCCCTGCACCATCCCCGGCTCCCACTGCCACTGGAACTCTCCCAGCCAGAGGGTCTCCAGTAAATCCACGCTCAGCAGAGTCACACAGCACCATCCAGCCTCTGCAGGGACAGCGCGGGTGCCACAGCCTGCTCCGGGGCCACTCAGGGACGGTGACACTGCACCGAGAGCGCGGCGCTGGCCTTGGACCGCCACATCTGGGGTTCTAATGTTAGCCATTTGTAGCCAGATTAAAAAAACCTAATTAATTAACAGCTGGAACACTCTCTTCCCTGTGTGCTGCTTTCTGCTCCGGGTCTGTGGCAGTCGGCTCTGACTCTGGGCATCGCCATCCTTTGAAACCTCCTGTGTCCCTGCTCACCAAGAGGCACCACTGACAGCTGGAAGGTGGATTAGGGTGCCATGATTCTAGGAGTCTATGGACTGTTCTCATTAAATACCCGAGGAGCAAAGGAAAGTTTCATTTTTAACACAAAGTTACCCACGCTGATATCTGATAATATTTTTCTTTGGAATTATCTCTGTTCTTGTTTGGATGAAATAACATCAGCTCACCGTGAGCAGGGAGTTTCCATCCGGATACCTCCATGCTCAGCCACTCACATCCTGACCCGCCTGCAGCACGGGCTCACCTCAGAGTTTTGCACAACCACAGAAACAAATTCATTGACACATTAAAAATGAACTCCTGTAGCAAACTACCACAGTACAATTTGCAGCAGCAGCAGCTGACGGGGTGTGTGAGGGACAAAGGGGGGACCCAAGTGCCCCATGGCAGGGAATCACAGAGCCACAGAGTGCTTTGGGTGTGAAAGGACCTTAAAGCCCATCTCATCACCTTCCACTACCCCAGGCTCTCTCTTAGCTGGCTCTCTTTTCTTGGTAAAGCTCTTCAGTATTTCATTTTGAAAAAATTAAAATGCAAATGTTTCAAAATTAAGTATTGATTTTTTTAAAAAATGAAAATAAATTTCTCTGTCTCCTGGACAAGGTTTCACTGTTTAGTAGAAGTTTGACCAATTCTCTAATGCCTTGCCAGCCTCCTATTTTTGTGTTATTTTATGGACAAAATTAAATGTATGACCCAGGCCCACCTTTGTGCTTCAGCAAAAAGAAGACAAAACGCTACTTTATAAAATATATCTGCGTGCCTGACGAGCTCCCACAGCCAGGAGGGACCGTGTTTATCCCCCTGCCATGTCCTTCCCACTGTCAGGATTTTGCGTGACAGCGCCGGGCTCCTCCCCGTGCCCCAGGCTGTGGCAGCGGCTGGAGGGGCACAGCCACCCGGGAATGTGCCGGGTCAGCTCCCGGGAATGTGGGCACAGCCACCCGGGAATGTGCCAGGTCAGCTCCCGGGAATGTGCCAGGTCAGCTCCCGGGAATGTGCCAGGTCACCTCTGGGACTGTGGGCACAGCCCCCCGGGAATGTGCCAGGTCAGCTCCCGGGAATGTGCCAGGTCACCCTGGGACTGTGGGCACAGCCCCCCGGGAATCTCTGAGCCTGTCTGTGCCGTGTTCCTAGCCCTGAGCTCAGCTGGGACACGCTGTGCTGGCCTCTGAGCTTCTCTGCATTAACCTTCCAAATACCAGCTGCGTTTATTTCAGCCTGTCCCGAATGCTCTCTCTGTGGGAAGTGAAGCAAAACTGTTATCAAAGTTAAGGTGAGGCAGAAAAGACCAGGTTGGACAGGGCTGGGAGCCAGCTGGTCGAGTGGAAGGTGCCTGCCCTGGCGGGGATGGAACAAGGTGAGCTTTAACTTCCCTTCCAACCCAAAAAACTNGAGCTTCTCTGCATTAACCTTCCAAATACCAGCTGCGTTTATTTCAGCCTGTCCCGAATGCTCTCTCTGTGGGAAGTGAAGCAAAACTGTTATCAAAGTTAAGGTGAGGCAGAAAAGACCAGGTTGGACAGGGCTGGGAGCCAGCTGGTCGAGTGGAAGGTGCCTGCCCTGGTGGGGATGGAACAAGGTGAGCTTTAACTTCCCTTCCAACCCAAAAAACTTGTGATTGGATGGCATGAAAGGAATGCTAAAAGGCTTCTCCTCTTTGAAAATCTCTGTAAATTAGCCCAAATAATGCAGAAAGATTTAAAACCTGCAAGAAAATTAGAGGTGAAATTAAATGTAAATGTGAAAGTAACATCTTCATAATATCAAACAGCTGGATGCAAGGCTACATAGGGCACCTGTAAACACAGGCCAAAAAGCAGAAAACCAATTACATCCATGTAAATATTTTCTTACTTTTCCAGCCATGCTCATAGATCTCAAATAAGTGGCTGAGGCTTTGGAGCCAAGTCGTGGAGATAAAGTGATTTATTGAGATAGCAGTGGTCATCCCACGGACAGGTCCTCAAGGGAATTCAGAATTATACTGCTACAGTCAAAAAATAGAATTATACTGCTACAGTCATGGATCAAAGCAGACTCGGGATCCCAAGGGACCAAGACCCAGGTTCCTGGAGGGGAATCCCTGCAGGGAGCCTCTGGAGGCAAACAGAGTCGGGGGGTCTGGGACAGGAGATGTGCAGCCTGAGCTCTGTGAGAGCCAGGTCCTTCCACTGCTGCCCACTTCAGTGCACCAATTGTTCCTGAGACTTGACAGTTGCTTTATCTAAATAAATCTTTGCTCAATATCACAGAACCATAGAGTCATAGGCTGATGTAATCATACACTCCCAAAATCACAGAATCCCAGAGTGATTTGGGTTGGAATGAACCTTCAGGGCCATCCCATCCCACCCCTGCCATGGCAGGGACACCTCCCACTGTCCCAGTCTGCTCCAGCCCCAGTGCCCAGCCTGGCCTGGGGCACTGCCAGGGATCCAGGGGCAGCCACAGCTGCTCTGGGAATCCCAGCCCAGCCAGGAATTCCCAATTCCCAATCTCCCATCCAGCCCTGCCCTCTGGCAGTGGGAGCCATTCCCTGGGTCCTGTCCCTCCAGATTCTTGTCCGAAATCCCTCTCCAGCCTTTGCAGGCCCCTTTAGGAATCCTTTTAGTCTGCTCTTGTTGTCATGGATGTTTTCTTATCTATATTTTCTCTGCACAGAATTGAGTGTCACGGCCAGGTCTCTGCCCAGACCCAACCAGGAGATCTTGGCCTGGGCATGTTGGTGCCAGGCTGCCACAGAGCAGGTGGTGTGGGACCACTGGATGTATTTTTTTAAGTACTCCAGGAGATTCAGCATCTCCAAACTGCTCCTCACTGCACCGAGACCTCCCTGTGCTCCTCCCCCTTGGGGTCCTGGCCAAAGGACCAGTGCCACTTCTGCAGAGACCAGGAGGAGCCTCCTCCCCCAGCACTAGGGCAGAATTAGCTGTGTCTAGAACAGCACCTCCGTGTCTGTGTGAGGGGGATAGGTGGAAACACCCAGTTTCTCCCTCAGGGCCATGCCTGGCTCATCCCTGTAACAAAAGCTGCTGTGAGGGGGGAAGTGGATGGGAGAGGTGGGCAGAGCTCCAGCCCTGTCACTGCCCAAACCCATGGGATCCCTGCCACAGACACTGCCCAGAGCACCAGGGTGGGACAGAGGCTTGTGAAGCAGGGATTAGCATCTTTCCATTTGGAGACCTGTATAGAAAGGCACTGGAGAGCCCAGGGAATTGTATAATTAACAGTGAACTTAATAGCAAACCTCTTTTATATCTCTGTGCACCATTTGCACAAAAATAGCTGTTCCCTTCCCAGCCAGCACATCTGAAGTGCAGATTAACAGATCCTACATTTCACATTTCCAAAATTCTGTGGCTTTTACCCCTACAATTTATTAGCTTCAGATGTGCATCTCCAGTCCCAGAGGAGCTTAACGTGAGCTGGAAGGCTGAGCCCTGGCAGGATCAGTGGCAAACTAACAAGGTCAGTCCCATCCTCCTGTTTCCATGGCGATCGCTCTGATAATAGAGAACATGGCAACACCAGCCTTCTCCCAGCTCCTCCAGCTCAGCTCCTGGCTTTGTCTGACTCCCTTGGAATGGGGCTGAGATAAAAGAGAGCTCACAGCAAAGAGGGGAGCACGTGCTGGGCACCCGGGCCCTGCCCTCAGGAAGGTGAGTTTTCAACAAAGGTTTCCTTCCAAGGGCCTGCTGCGTGTTGGAAAGGTTCAGCCTTCGCTCAGGCTGCACTTGGTCACCAAATCCTGCCACAGATCAGAGGTTTTTGTTTTATCCTGTTCATCAGGATGTATTTTCTCCACTACAAGATTTCTCCTGCTCAGTTATGAGGACATCTCCATGCTGGGAGCAAAATGGCCAGTGGGTGACAAAATATTTTTTGGTGCAGGAAAAGGAGCGGGTCTGGAACCCAGAATATTCCAGGAGAGGATGATGCTGTGGCACAGCCCGAGGCAGCCTCCCTCCCCCAGATCCCAGCCAAGGCATAGGCACAGAGCTGGGGTGGCTCTGCTCCCCTAAGTGAGGACTCCACTTTCAAAGGAAAGGTGAGAGTTTGTCACAAAAAATCCTACTTGTGTCTGAAAATAGAAGCTTTCCAAACCTCAGCTCTTTGGAACGAAAGCCAGCTCCAGTGGGTGTATCAGGATTTAGGAGTTTAAACTGCTCATGGAACAAGGTTTCTGGCTTTGACTAAATAGTCCAGAACTCTGCATTGCAATAAGGTGTTTTCACCAATCAGAACTATTTCCTAGTTCATTGGGAACTATGGAATTATTACAGAATTGCAGGAATATACGTTTGTATATCTGTATGCATACATCCGAGTACAGACATCTGTGAATTCAGGTGTGAGTCCCACAAGCCCTCCACAAACCCATCCCTGGAGAGCAGTCATGTCAGCTGCTCTGCCCACAGGCCTGTCCTCTTCCCCGTGCCTGGGATTTCATCTGTCTGTGCGAGTCCTCGAGCGTTTGTCACGGCTGTGAGAGGATGGGCTGGCACCAGTGATGCCTAAAGAGGCCCCCTGGAGCAGAGGCTGGGCAGGAATTAAAGGAATAAAGCAGGATTTATTCAAAGCCCTTCACAGGACCCACCTTGGGCAGCACAAGAGCCCAGCCAGGGCTGCACCCAGATGGGCCCGGGTCAGGAGCTCTCCCACTTTGATGAGTTCTGGTCCTTTCCACACTGGGGTCACTGCCCAGCTCCAGCTCAGGGGATGCAGTCCCACCCTCCCAGGCTGCTCTCCTCCATTCCCAAATGCTGTTTGCACTTTTGGGGCTGAAGCTGCAGCACTGTCCTTGGCTCTGGGGCTGGGAAAGGATTGTCCTGTGAGAGTGAGCTGTGAGGAGAGCTGCTGGCACTGTGTGTGGGGTGCAGAGTTATGGACCAGTGTGCAGTGCAGGGTCTGGGAAACAGGAGAGCTGAAACTGCAGGCATCAGTGCCAGGAGCATTCCCAGAAGGGCACAGCTGCTCAGGCTGGGTGCTGCAGGAGAGAAGCACTGGCTGCGCCCTGGGGCTGGGGAGCTGAGGAGCTCTGGGGAGCTGAGGAGCCTTGGGGAGCACCCCCGAGCCAGGGCAGGGCTGCTGCACCAGCCTGGGGCTCTGTGTGGGGATGCACCATGCCCCAGTCCCTGCCCCAGGCAGCTCCAGCATCCCCATCCCTCAGCAGGACAAACCCCTGCCTGAGCACAGACCATGCTGTGCCCACCTCTGCCGGTTTGGGGTTTGCTGGCTGAGCACAGGCCAGGCTGTGCCCACCTCTGCCAGTTTGGGGTTTGCTGGCTGAGCACAGGCTGGGCCATGCTGTGCTGTGCTGTGCCCACCTCTGTCAGTTTGGGGTTTCCTGGGCGAGCACAGGCCAGGCTGTGCTGTGCTGTGCCCATCTCTGGCAGTTTGGGGTTTGCTGGCTGAGCACAGGCTGGGCTGTTCCCATCTCTGGCAGTTTGGGGTTTGCCTGGCTTGGCCCCTTCAGCTGAAATGGGAGTGGAAGTGTTCTGGGAGATGGTGGACAGGGTTTGGAGAAACCTGGTCTGGTGGAAGGTGTCCCTGCCCATGGAAATGGGAGGAATGAGATCAGTTTTAAGGTCTCTTCCCACCCAAGCCATTCTGTGATCAGACTATAGCACATATGCCGCTGCAACAAAAACTGGGCAATATTTGCAAATTATTTACCTGGAAAGGAAAGAAACATTCCTAGAATACTGAGGGCCTTGTGAAACTTCCTTCTGAAGGGACTCATCGAGGGAACAGCCAAGTGGGATTGGGAATGAGGAGCAGTTCCCAGACACCTAAACACATCAGTTATGAGCATTGTTCTGCAGCCTGAATGGAGAGATGTAAAATGGATATGTCATTGTGGTGCATTATATTATCATATTTTAAGGCTACCCTCAGCTGTAACAGGCTCTGAGGTGTTTTCTAGAGTGATGAAGTATTTAATAAAAGTAAGACAAAGAGTCACTGGAGACCTTGGTGGCTTGTGTGCCCTTTGAAACACATTACTGGTCCAAAAGATATTAGCTTAATCCTCTCTTCTGGTTAAACTGTGATTCATCGTCTGAAGGAGAAAGATTTCAATGCATCTGCAAAACCCTTTTAGTTTCATTGGGCATATCTGGATAACATTTCCATACAATTCTTGTTCCCCCAGTGTAGCAAAGGAGACAGATTATAAAGGATCCATTGTCTGACAAGGATATTTCATCACATGAAAGGGGACAGCGAGCAACTTCTGGACTTTGGGCTGTGACTCCTCCCTGCAGGTCCCAACCTCCACCTGTCCGCAGCACCCAGGCTCCAGGGGCTGCTCCTGCCCGTGGCTCCCTGCCAGCCTCCAGCAGGGCCACAGCCTGAGCCCTCGTGCCAGACCCAGTGCCTGTGACAGCCACATTTGGACTCCAAAGACAGGATTGGGGTGAGCCCCTGTGTATGATTTCATCTGTGAGATCTTCATGGTTTTGCCCTCCTCACGTCGCTTTTGATTCTCCGAATCGTCTCTGCTGATCCTGTGCCCCCACACGTGTTCCAGAGCCAAAGGACTGTTTGCAGTGAGACGCCCAGCCCCACAGCCCTCAGCTGGCCACGGTCACCCACAGCCCCCAGCAGAGAGCTGCCAGCCAAGGCACGCTTCCCGTGGCTCTTCCCTTCCCTCTCCATCCCCTCTCGGGCAGCAGGACCGTTCTCTCAGCACCCGCCTAGGCAGCTGGGCTTCTCCTGGCTCTCACCAAGTGGGCCTGGAAGTGTCAGACCAGAACATCCCTGCAGCCATGGGCTGGATAAGCAGCTCCAAAGGCCCAGAGTATGAAATTAAACCCGGACCCAGGCTAGGTACCTGGCCTAGTGATCAGTGCTGGGGCACCACCACCTTGGCACTGCCTGCCCCCAGGTACAGGTGACATTTCTCATCTCTCTTCCAGCTGCAAAAATATTCTTTTCCCTTTCTCTGCTCCCATCGTTTGCCCGACAGCCACTAATGACCCTTTTCTCTCAATAATATAATATAACTGTAAGAAGCCAGCACTGAATCAACCTAACCTGTATTTAGCTGGAGTTCAGGGTTCCTTGCCAGACCTGCTGAATTTTCTCCGAGCATCCCGCCTCCCTCAGCACAAGTCTCTAGCTCAGAGCAATTAACCTTTTTCTTTCCCTCTGTAATGCCTGAATTTCAGCTTATTTTATTTTCAAAAGGAATTATATTCTCTGAACAGGCAACAATCCTATAATTAAAATAATTTGCCCTTGTGGCACAGGGGTTACATAATTGGCAGGGAAGGATACTTGATATTTTAATAACTGTGAGGCATATGAGAAATTTTTCTCACCTTCAGCTGCCTGTGAACAGGAGCTGCTATGTTTTACAGCTTCACAATCCTCCTCAGTCCTTCTGACGAGTCATTTGCCCAGAACTTTATTCTCCAAATGAGCCAGTATCTCACTAAAATAAGCTGAACTCCTTTGCAAAGAAAATCAGTAATTTCCTACAGTACCTTACGAAGAAGTTCATCATGCTTGCTCAGCTGCTACACACAATGACAAAACACTAAAAAAAGTGAATGTGGGAGTGAAAGAGCCAAGTCTGGAAGTGGAAAGAGTCATTAATGACTGACTGCAGAAATGTCCCAGGCCCAGGGCTGGGCTCTCACACAGGACTCCTTCTGGTATCACCTCTGGCAGGGGCAAAATTTAAAATGTAGCCGTTGTCTTTTCTGTTGTATTTTGAAAGTTCTGTGTCAGACCATTCCAAGCCAGATGTGCAACTGCCACAGCTTTTAATCATAGAATTTTAGGATCATTGACTGGTTTGGGTTGGAAGGGACCCTAGAGCTCATCCAGTGCCACCCCTGCCATGGCAGGGACACCCTGCACTGCCCCAGGCTGCTCCAAGCCCCAGTGTCCAACCTGGCCTGGGACACTTCAGGGATGAGGGCAAAAGAGTTTCCAAAAATCCCATAAAATGAAAAATAACAAAAATTCTAAATATTTTCTAAACCCAAAGGGTGAAATGACGCTAAAGGATGTTGCTACACCTCCTCTGCATTCTCACACCTTCTAAGCCATGACAGCTGCCTCTCGCTCAGTGAAGCTGAGCCAGCTGTGCCCCACCAGAAGGGATGGAAACGTTCAGCCCTACCTGTGAATGTCCTGATGCCTCCCCGGGGTGGGGGCAGTTTTACACCTGAGCCAGTCATGGCAGGGAGGACCTTGGCACGATAAAAGTCACTGTCCCCCCTCGCAGGATCTGCCTCTGCACAGCCTCATTTTATCAGAGCAACCTCACCCGAGTGCCCTGCTGCGTTGGTCAGTGCTCCCGACAGCCAAATCCCAGGCCTTGCAAGGATCCAGCCCCAGCTCCCATGCCATTCCCCCCTCCGCACGCGCAGAAGCACAATACC
>VZRH01007262.1:309284-322389 GCA_013397555.1 Urocynchramus pylzowi | reverse complement strand
GCCCAGCCCAGCCCTGCCCAGCCCAGCCCAGCCCAGCCCAGCCCAGCCCAGCCCAGGGCTCTGCTCCCAGCTGGTGCCACCCAAGCTCCAGCACTGAGCCAGGTGGGACAGGTGGTGTCCCCTGTGTCCAGAGCAGTGCTTGGGCAGGGTCCCCTCACAGGCTCCCCAAACATCTGTCCCACTGCTCGATGTCCCCGTGGGGACCCTGGGACATGACCCTGCTCCCGGGGTGCCCCCTGCCAGGGGAGGGTCCCACAGCCTGCAGCACAGGGTTGCTCGGCCTCCTCCTGGACCACGGCAGTGCCCAGCCCCGGCAGGACCCTCCAACAGCTCCCACAGACCAGGGCTCCTGGGGGAAATGTGTGCTCCAATTAGTCCAAATCATGTTTTATTCAGCCATGGATCAAACACAGACAACAGCAGACTTTTCCAAAGGGTCACCCGAGACCCCTTTCCCTATTGAGGCAATAACCACCAGCTCTCAAGTTGCCATTTAACTCCTGTCACTTGGTTTTTGTTCAATTCCCACAAAAACCATTACTGGAGTAACAAAAACATTTGCTAAGCAGAGCTCAATTTTTTTTTTTTTTTGACAAAAGCTCAGCAACAAAACTGGTGAACAAACTGCTTTTGTGATTTCCCTGAGGATCCATCACTCTCCCTTTTGTCAAAGCCCCAGTTTTGCTACCCCACATGCCTGGTGGGCTCTGGCTGTGCACCCAGGGGCTCGTCCAGTGTCCCCCAGATCCGGGCACTGCTCTGCTCCTGCAGCTCCCCCTCGGCCGAGCAGCCTGGCCTCGCAGTAAAGCTCATGCTCCAGGAACATCCTCTTATTAATTTTCCGAGTTTATGGAGTCAGCTGTCACATAACAGCAGTTCCTCGTCTCTGAAGGAACACGGCATGCATGCGAAATGATTGCAAGAATATGTACCCTCAGGACATATTATTTTCTTAACTAAAATTCAAGCGCATACTTATTACCCAAATCTTTGTCTCAGAAACAGCTCTGCCTTCACATGATGGAATTACAAACCACCAGACAGTTTTTAGGACTTGTATGCAAAACTGCTTTTTAGCATGGCTTTTGTAGTTGTCTTATTTATCTAATCTCCATGAGTCATAATTCCTTTAGGATCACTTTCTTCTTTCTACATTTCATCTCACCAAAACAAATTAAAAAATCAAAAAGCAATGGAAAAAACAAAAGCAAGCTCCTGCTCCAGCCCGGAGTTGATGCAGTGCTGCACATAATTTGGATTTGTTGCACCATTTCTAATAAGAACAGACACCCACATTACCTATGAAGGTAGTCCCCAGGCAAAAGGCTCAGCCACAACATCTCCCTTGGAAAGGAGCAAAATGGAAAGGTTAAAAAAAAAAAAAAGGAGCAAGAGGAGGTGGAGTCCCCATCCCTGAAGGGATTTAAAGCCATGTGGATGTGGCACCTGGGGCCAGGGGTCAGTGGTGGCCTTGGCAGGGCTGGGGAAGGGTTGGACTCGATGGCCTCAGGGGCTTTTCCACCCCAAAAGATTCTGTGACTCAATTCCACCAGTGGATTCCCAGGGCTCGCCACGGGTGTTCCACAGCAGAGCCAGCCCCTGTGTGCCAGTGCCAGCAGCACTGCAGTGGCTTTTGCAGGTCCCAGCTGTGCCAGGCCCTGCTGACTGAGGACAGAGCACGGGGCACACCCTAAGGCACCCCTGGCTCATTTCCACCTGCAGACCCTGCAGACCCTGCAGCACATCTTCCAGCCTGGGGGATGTGAGTAAAGCAAGGACAAAGAGCTGTGTGAATTGTGAATGCAGACCGGCGACAGTCAGGAATCTGCCTGGGTAGGACTGGGAATGTTTAATCTATGAGAAATTCATATTACAAAAGCATAGAAATCTGAGATTTAAAGCGTTTTCACCTCTGGAGAAATATTTCCTTTCCCTTACTGTCACCTCAGCAGCAAAACACTGAACCTTGTACTGTTCTGATTGGCCAGAACACCTACAAAATGATATTAACAGTCATCTTCAAAGTGTTCCATCAAGATGGGATACAAATAGCTGAGCCATAAATTTCTGTGAGGAAATGCCACTGGAACTTGGTATCTTCTACATCCACCCATCACTTTGCTTTTGCAGAGTGAGTTGGGACAGAGATGGTAAATCTTAGTGCAGCTGTTTGTGTCCAAAGCCCACCTTTTGTCTTTGAGTCCCAGCAGAGCAGTGTTCCCTCGGCCCATGGCTCTGCCTTGGCTGCAGTGGCCCCGTGAGCAGGACCAGTGACCACCCCTGGACCTGTTCCAGTATGGGCCAGCAGCAGCACAGGACATGAGCCCAGCCCAGAGGCTCAAAACTGAAATGTCCATCAGGATGAAAGGTGGACAAAAGAAAAAGGATAAGTGGACCTGAAGAGTACAGGTGCACCTAAAGCAGCTGGGAATTTCTATGGAGTCGGGGCCAAGAATCACCAAGGAGCTGCTCTCACTAAGCTGCTTCCTTTCTTTATTGAAAGCCTCCAGACTTCAGACTTTCTGTCTGAAGAGGAATCAATAAGGAGGAAATCTGGGTGAAAAAACAGACCATGTGTATTTTCAGTGCACAGGAGCACAGGAGTGACCATATGGAGAGAAGAGCAGGCCTGAGGACAGCAGACTTGTCTACTACTGCATCACAGCACAGGGAATATGATGCTTATCAGATGAACCCATTCATTTTTAACAAGCAGCCTGATGCAGCTGAACCCCAGTTTCAGGTTAGCTCTCCCCTTGGTGTCAGCTGGCTCCTGAGGCTGTTATTGAGTGTGCACTGGCGCCGTGGTGCTGCAGGGAGGCTGCTCCAGGAGCAGGGCTGCAGCATCCCGTGGGGTCTGACCCCTGCACAGCCCCTGCTCCACCCTGCTGGACAGGATGGGCTCCCTGCCCAGAGCTCTCCCCTCTCCTTTGGACCAGGCTGAGCCAGCCCAGCTCCCTGGGCTGCAGAGGAAGGCAGGGGCTGGAGCACCCAGCAGCTCTGGGGGGATTGGGGGGCTTTGGGGCGCTGGCTCCAGCTGGCCCCAGGCAGGAGCCTCGGGCAGGTGCTGGCACGGGGGCTGCCCTGGGGACACCAGAGCCATCTGTGGGAGGACAACTCGAACATCAGCACGTGGCAGCATCTGCTTTGCAGCTGTGTGAGCCCCAGTGACTCTGCAGGGCCCTTGCCCTGCCTCCACAAGTCTCTACAACCATGTACTGACGGTACCACCACCTGTGCCACCTCCTCAGGAGCTGATGGTGCCACCGCCTGTGCCACCTCCTCAGGAGCGCCAGACGGGTTGCGTGGGGCAGCACATCCCTGGGACCTCTGAGGGCTAAAACAAACACTGCCAACCCAACAGGCAAGCACAAGGCAAGGATTAGTTCCACATCACAATGACATTTATCCACCCCTGGAAAATGACTGATAATTCATATTGATTCTGTGGCCTGGGTGCAGTGAGTCGAAACGCCAAATCCAGAGGTGCTGTGAGCTGAAATGACAATCACAGCCGGGCCCAGCTCAGCTGGGCAGGGGATGGAACTCGGTCCATTCCGGCTGTGCTGCACACCCCCACAAGGTCTGCATTACCTTTGTCTTTGAAATGCAATATTCCTCAATGTCCTCTCTGCCAGAGCTGCTCCAGCTAACCCTCCCTGACCCTGGAACAGGGTGAGAGGAGTCTCTCACACCATCCACGCTGGCAGCGTGTGTCCAGCAGGGAATGCCTGACCCCAAACACTGTAGTGAACACAGAGGGATGTCGTCCATGCTATTGGGGGTTTCCTTAAGATTTTGCCCTCGCACTCTGAGGAGAAGCTGCGAGGAGAAGCTGTGAGGGCTGTGCAGCAGCTGCAGTGCTGGGGGCAGGGAGGGCAGCGCTCAGCATGTCCTGGCCACCGCGGGATCTGGGCACAGGGGACACGAGGAACTGCTGCTTAACCACAGGGCTGCTCTGGAGGGAGAGGAGAACATAAAACAGTAAAGCTAAAGGCAGGGAAGAACAGGGGAGGAAGGGGAAGGATGGGCCATCAGCCCCCTGAGCAGCCCCACAGCGTCCCCAGGGCCGTGTGTGGGGTGTGCCAAGCAGCCAGCAAGCTCCAGGCTGAGCCCTCTGCCTCAGCCAGGCTCCCCCTTCTCCGTGGGGTCCTTCCATCCTCCCGAAGGCTCGTCATGGCTGCGGGTGGGACTGAAGCAGGACAGGGATCCTCTGATCCTGGCAGCCCGGGCAAAGCCAGTGCTGCAGGATGAGCCAGCCCCAAAGCAGGGTGTGAGTGCTGTCAGACGTGGCGCTGAACAGCCGCACTGGGGTGCCCTGCACGACGCTCCAAAACCCGCAAGAGCTGCCTGGCTGACAGGTTACTGCTCTCCTGCTTCCCTTCAGGCCCTTCCAGAAGCCCCTTCACCCCCAAATTACCTGATCAGGCCGCAGGTGGCTCCCGCAGGGCGCCGGGGGTTGCTGGGGAGCCCCGAGGAGCCCGTGGCCCGTCCCGGCTCGGGGTGGGCTCTCCCGTGCCAGGGCAGGCGTGGGCCCAGCCCGCACCCAGGAGCCGTGCTGGAGTGCACTCCATTCCAGCACTGGGGGCGGGATGCCTTCCAAAGGACGTTTTCCCACTGAAAAATGCGGTCGCCTCTGGGACTGGAATTCTGTTCAAGCCTGATCTCGACACAACGTACACGTGTCTGTGATTTATCTACGCAGGCTGAGTTCTCGAGGCTACAGTTTTTAATCAGCGCTATTTGCATTACATAACATCTTTTATTTCAGCCTGCATTTTGTTTAATTAGTTCTTTGTTAAATACATCAATGGTGATCCTACCCTGCCAAGCAATTCCAGATTAATTGCATTTGTTAAATCTTCTTCTTTTTCTTGTTTCTCATTTTCCCTGTGTTCCAAGGAGGCAGCACATTTGGAAATTAATGGTATTTTCAAATCATTACATTGTACAAACTCATGGGCATATTTCAAATAATAAACCTGAATGTTCCCAGCTCTGTGTGCTCCTCTCCAGCCCAGGAAGATGAAGTCTGGCTGTGCTTTGCACTGGCCTAGAGCTGATGGGTGATCTTATTCCTACTGTGACCCTGGAAGGGAAGTCTCCAGGGAAAGAGGGACACCAACCCAGGGCAGATCTTCCCCTCACCAAGTTTTGCCGTGTTTGTCAACCTGGCAGCGTGGAATTTAACATCCATTATGAGATGAACACACACAGACAGACCCATCAGTGAGGGCTCTCCCCACATACAGGAACAAGATACCTGATCCTCGGGGATGCCCTGACCCACCAGGAAAAGCAGAACAGGACTGAAAGGACTGGATTTCAATTTCCAGAAATTAAAAGAGAAAAAAAAAATAGTAGAAGGAAATTTAAAAAGAAACTGTAGATAATACAGACTCTATTTAATGGCTGAGACAATTCAGTGATAGGATATTTTAGACATGGAGTGACAGGACAAGGGAGAATGGCTTCCCACTGCCAGAGGGCAGGGATGGATGGGATATTGGGAAGGAATTGCTCCCTGGGAGGGTGGGCAGGGCCTGGCACAGGTGCCCAGAGCAGCTGTGGCTGCCCCTGGATCCCTGGCAGTGCCCAAGGCCAGGCTGGGCACTGGGGCTGGAGCAGCCTGGGGCAGTGGGAGGTGTCCCTGCCATGGCAGGGGGGGCTCTGGGGGGGATTTGAGGTCCCTTTAACCCAAACCAGTCTGGGATAGGATTCCATGTCCACCTGAGGGTATGTGTCACCAGTGACAGCCCAGAACACATTCTCTGACTCCCACACAGTGACAGGAGTTACTGGGATGGACTTGCTGGAGCAGCCAGTGCCCAGGAACAGACAAGATGTCCAAAAAGACTATTTTGGCTTTGGTAAAGTAGTTTCCAGGCAGTAACACAATGCACAGGTGATCCAGGGCACAGGTGATCCAGAAGCACAATTCCTGTCCCTGGCTGGCCACCAGCCACCTTTCCTAAGGAAAAGAGATTTCTTTTCTTCTTGCCCTTCCCACGACCGGCTCCCCAGCTGTGCCTCAGCACCCCTGGGAACAGCTGGCTGGGGAGGGAGCCCCGAGAGCAGCCCGGGAGAGGGGAGCCCTGTCTGGGAGGGGAGTGCCTGGGAGCATCCAGCCCCTGGGGCTGAGGGAGCAGCAGCGAGAAATCTGCAGCAAAGGAATGCACTGCCTTCAAAAAAGCAGCTATGGACTCGGGAGTGTGGAAATGTGGGATTTCAGGGAAGGGTTATATTCCAGGGCACAGTGCAGGAAATCCCTGTTCCTCTGCATGAGCTGCACACAAGCATGGAATGCATCAGAGAGTCCCACTAACAGATCCTTAATGAGATTTCAGATAATGATCCAGGCTTTGTCATTCGTTATTAAAAAACCTTCCCACAGTGTCAGGCAGCTGCAGTGCCTGGGAATTGGCAAACTGGACAGGCACTTTCCTGATGGCAGAATGGAGTCTGCTCATTTGGGAGCAGGTATCTCCACTTTTTCCACTGCTGGGCTGTATATTTTTAAGGATTCACATGTGTTTTGTGCTGACTAACTCAGTAGCAGCTCCTGGGAAATGCTTCTTTTCCCTTCCTTGTCACAGAGAGCAAACTCCACTTGCTGTTTTCCTCAGGACAGCTCTTCTCACGCCATGGCTTGGCTCCCTGCCCTGGGTGGCCAGGCTTCTGGGCCAGACTGGGCCCGTTCTGTGCTCCTCAGGCCAGGTTTAAATTGGATAAACCCTGTGGATGTTCACAGCTCAGTCCTGCCCATTGCCCTGCTGTCTCCAGAGACTCAGGGTTGAACTCCTTGTGACTGGGAATGTTCAAACGTCAGAAGAGATTTTGAGGGCAAAAGAGCCATGTAAACAGACAAACCACAGCACCCCCAGCATCCAGATGTCCAGCTGCTTTCCAAAGGTGGAGATCTCAGCACCGTTTTCCCCCCAGGCACTGGGATATGGGGGCTCAGGAGGAGCAGCCCCTGAGCTGGGCTGTGCCAGGGCAGAGCAGTCACAGCCTGGGGTGGCATCCCCTGGTGAGCAGGATGGTATTTAGTGATCCCAGGGGACACCTTGGCGCAGGCTGGCCTTCCCAAACCCCCAGGTCCCACAGAGCACCCATGGGTGGGAAGCAGGACACAGACCCACGGGGTGTAACTATGCTGGGATGGCCTCTGTGCCTGACAGTTCTTGAGCATGAGCTCAACAGACACAGACCAAACCCCGTGAGCACACCTGTGGACAGGCTTTGCTGGTTTCCACACTCCCAGCCCTTCCTGTTTTGTAGGTTTGTTCCTGCAAGGTGGCATTCCCTGGAGCCCCAGCCCTGCAGAGCTGCCTGGGCACACAGCCCTGCCTGTCTGTCCCCTCGGGGCACGGTGTGTGTGCCCGTCCTGTGCCAGGCATGTGCTCCCTGCAGGCAGGAATCCCACACGGGATCCCACACGGGATCCCACACCTGTGACGGGCAGGGGCACCCACGGCCCACGCTCCAGCAGCGCCTGGCACTGGGCTCCCAGCTCTGCTCCACACCCAGCACCCTCAGGGTGATGGCCTGTGAGTGCCTTGTTCCACTCAGGCTCCAGCCCAGAGAAAACTGATGCTGTGCTCCAGGGAAACACGTCTGCAGGAACTGGCATCACGCTCTGCCTTCCCCATTCTGGCCACAGGCTCACCCGAGCCGAGCTGGCTGGGGACCATGGGTAACACTTTGGTATGTGAAATTATCAAGGAGGGAATACATGGGAAATCATGGGTTTTTTTCTTTTCAAGATGTATTACTGTCTGCAGCAGCCCTATTCCACTTTCACATCAGGAGCAGGGAATTCATTATTCATCTTGTTGATGGAATGATCCACATTTCTATCTCTGTCTGTGTGTTCCTTATCTCATTTTTCTTGGTTTCTCCTTCTCTCTCTTTTCTGTCCATTCCAAATGATCTCACATCCAGGCAGCACTCCATGTTTAGTCACACAAAGGGAAATGCTAAACAACCTTCTTTTGTTTATGCTCAGCTCCCCTCTGACATGTGTAGCAATTTCACACTCAGGGTGCTCACACTGTCCCTTACCTGAACATTTTATGAGGGCACAGGTGTGGTGGCTGCCCCTGGATCCCTGGCAGTGCCCAAGGCCAGGCTGGACACTGGGGCTGGAGCAGCCTGGGACAGTGGGAGGTGTCCCATGGCAGGGGCTGGACTGAAATGAGCTCCAAGGGCCCTCCCAAGCCAAGCCGTGGTGGCTGGAGACCCCGCTGTGACCCGCTGCAGCCCCAGAGTGGCCACGTGCCAGCCCATGCCCAGGGCATGGCACAGGCAGAGGCATGGCCCGGCCAGCTGGGACCTGGAGCACCAAAACCCAGCAGAGCTTCCAAGCTGGGGCTCTTGGTTGGTAACCACCAATGCTGCCTGAAGGTCCAGGAGCTTTAGCAGACCTGCAACAAGGGCACCACCCAAATGCTCCTCTGGAGCTGCACTTCCCCTCCAGAACCTGACACAGGGAGGGGATCTTTTGGGACTGATGGGCTGACTTGCACTGAAGCACCCCATAAATATTTCCCACAAACAGAAAAGCTTCAGTCTAAGGTAGCCATGCCCTCAGGGGGTGCTCTGTGAGAGCCCTGCAAGAAGGGAAGAGTTTTCTTCAACCTAAGAGCAAAATTAGAGGTTGTAACATTGGAAAAAAGGAAAACAAGATGAAAAGCGACACTGCTGTACTACAAGGTGTTGTCAGTGATTCCCAGAGGTTACAACATTATTTCTTTAAAGAAGCAGCCACTGTGACAAACTCACTTGCAGGTTCTGGAGCGAGAAGGCAGAATTGTGCATCTCCATTATACTGCCATTATGTAAATGTGTGAGGATAAAGGGCAGAGACTGTAAAACTGAGCAGATATATGGGAATGCCAACCTTTGCTGTGTTGCTGCCATGTGCAGGAGTGTTACAGAGGCAGGCAAAGAGCAGGGCAGCAGCTGAGTTACATACACAGAAATGAAATGCAAGAGCTGCTCTGCCAGGCTGCAGGATCTCTCCCCCATCCATCTTCCAGGTTAATGGTTCATAAGAGACCCATGAAGGTCAAGGACTCTCTCAAGGGTCTTCTCTCTGCTGGAATCCTGAAGGAAGCAGAGGGAAGGGTAATTTGGCTACATTTGTGGTAGGATAACCTGCTCTGTTGGGAATCCAGTGTAAAGAGATCTGCAGACGTGTCTGGGCCAGCAAAACTCCCTGCCCAGCCCAGAGCTGGTGAGGACACCCCAGCCCAGAGAGCTGCTGAGAGCAGGGCTGAGCCCCGCTGTGGGATGGAGGCTGGATGTGGGCAATGGATGGGAGGCACTGGAGCTGCCTTGGGACCCGTGCCCACAGGCTGCTGCTCTTGGACCTGCTCTGTGCTCAGGCAGGAGGGGAGGCCTGAGCTGCCCTGGACCCTACATTGCCAGGGAGAGTCACACGTCAGGAGAGTGCAGGGACATTTCTGTGCCACCCCTTTTCTCAGTCACAGCCCCCAGAGTGAGAGCAGGGAGGATGCCAGGGAGCACCCATGAGCGTGGCTCCCTGTTGACTGAGGATTCTACCTGGACACAGTCCTGTGCCCTGAGCTCTGGGATGACCCTGCTTGAGCAGGGAGGCTGGACAGCTGACCCACGTGGTCCCTTCCCAGCTGGCCCATTCTGTGGCTCCGTGGTCCTGCTGGGCTGGCAGAGCTGCTGCAGGTGCCAGGAATGCCCAGCACTGCCCCGTCCCACGGGAATGGGGAGGGAGAGAGGCACAGCCTGTTTGGCACAGAAGGGAACCCACTGCAGGACAGGACCCCAAGCCCCCTTTGCTGTGAGCCACACCTGCCCTCCTCACCACAGGTGTGGAAACCAAGGCTGATTCTCAGTGTGCAGCTGAAAGAGCAGATGTGATGGGATCTGAGCAAAACAAGCACACCAAGGAGTCTGAGGTGCTGCAATTGCCCTGCAGTAAGGCTCTACACAGATAATGCTGCAAGGTCAAGTATTTTGGATTACCACTTCTGCAGCTCCCAGCTCAAACAAGCAAGGTGAAACTTTGACTGACTTTATTGCAGCAATTGTTCCCAAGCAAATCCTGTTTCCTGTTTTTCTAGGCAAGCAGAAATAGAATTGGAAATAATTACCAAGTAATCTGTTGCCTATGTGATGATTTTCTCACTCTCCAGAGTCTGAAATTGGCTGTGGAAGAGACTTGGAATCTTTGAGGCCTCACTTGTGGGACTGGACTGTGTTTACATGTACTGAATAGGATAATTCCTAGGGGTATTGACAAAACAAGTCCTGCTCCAGGAACAAAGGAGGATTCTTCCCATGCATCAGGCGAGAGGACACAAAGACCCAGGCACTTGTATTTAATAGCACAAATGGTCCAGAACTTGACCATCTGGAAATTATTGCAGTGGGCACTTCCAGAACCTGTTTCAGCATTTTGTTCCCTACCTTCCCAAAAGATGAACAATGGTAAAGGTTTTATTAGCCTGGGAAAACAAAGTAAATAAACAAACAAATAAAACCCCAACATAGGGTAGCAATTAAGTGAAGCAGAAATGAGGATTTACAGAAATGAGGAATTTAGGCCCCAGTCTAATGATGATCACAACCACAACTAATGACCCAAGGGCTGGAGAACCTTTCAAATAACGGGAGGACAAAACTGAACACGATATTAAGCAAATAGCTCGTCATGGAAGAAGAGATGTGAGGGACTGGGGTGCTCCCCACAGACCTGGACAGGGGCTCGGAGCTGGGCAGGGAGGCAGTGGCTGCTTTCAGAGTTTTTCTAGATCAAACATTTGTAAATCCTTGAGGCTATCAGGGATAGTGACTTGGTACCCAAATGGCTCCTTACCTGTTTGTTTTTTTTTTTTTTTTTCCTGATGAGGAAATACAAGAGCATTAGGGGAATTAAATCATTTACTGTTCTGTAATCTTCAGCAGTAACTGTGACTGAGCAGCTGAATGTCACTGCCAAACACATCATCAATATAGGTCCAATATAGAGTTTCCATCCCACAAAAATCACTGCAGCCAGGCTTTGCCCTTCCCTGCCCTGTGTGGCAGCTGCAGTGGGGTACAGTTCCCCCTCCCCAGAGAGCCCTGCAGGATCCCTGCTCTGCTGCTGGATTCTGCTGTGCAGGGGAGAAGTGCTGGGCACACGGAACACGGCTGATTTATTTTAAGGTCCTTGGTAACTGGTTGTGACATGTAGGCACAAGAGTCCATTAAACACACAGAATAACCTTAAATGGTGTGTTTGCATAGGGAGGATATAAAAAAAGAAGGAAAACAATGAAAAGACATTTACTGAACACAGACCTTTGCCACTTATTTCACATCTGTTCAACCAACCTCGTCCTATTAGGAACGATTAATGTTTAAGGGACATGGAAAATAAAATGGCCATAATAAACAGACACTGCTAATAATTACCACTTAGTTCTGTGTTCCAGTGAATTAATAGCACAGCACAATGATGAGTATTAACCCTCAGACCCAGCTAGGGGTGCTGAGCAGGGGCTTCACAGCCCCCTGCCCCCTGCCCCAGCGTCTGATGCTGCAGCTGACTGGGTACACGAGTCAAGGACAGGGCACTCTCCAGGAAGAAGCAGATTTAGTGCCTCATAAGGAAATATTTATATTTTTCTAATAATTTCTTTAGCAAGAGAGTTCACAGAAGGGTAGAAACTCTTCCTGTAAGCCCAGAGAGATGGGGTCATTCCCAGAATAAGCAATGGGCTGCCAAGGGGGCTGGGAGGAATAAAGTGATTTCTAAAACAGGTCAATATAAAATTCAAACAATAACTAAGGCAGTACAGAAGACACAAATCTCAGCCATGAGCTCTGGTAACACATCCACTATTAAAAACTACGTGTCTGTCCCTTGTTTTTCCCATTTGCCAGTGACAACACCACCCTCCATCTTCAGCAGGTGGTGGCATGCAGGTCCCTAAATTAAAGGTGCCTTCTTATCTGGATGAGGTTCGTGGATAAATTCTTTTTTTTAATGAGGTTTTAAATGTGATCTTCCACATCATCCTGAGGTCACCCTGGAGCCTGGCCCTGGATGGGTGGGTAACAAGGCAGAGGAAAGGCTGTGTGGGGAGCGGGACCCCAGGGCCCCAGTTCACACAAGTGTTGGTTAGAAGTGATGCTGACTGGGGTCAGTGGCAGGGTGGACGGGATGTTTAACCTCCTCCTGAAGCCCTGGATGATGGGACAGGATGAACAGCTGGCAGATGCCAGCGAGACAATGCCAGGGAAAACCAGACTTTTTACTGCTTGTCCATATAAAACCTATATGCACTTGGGCACACAAACAGCCACTGGCCACCTGAGGCCAGGGAAAAGAGCATCCAGAAAGATGGACACACTTGGAATGAGTAAGTTTTAGCTGCACAAGGGATAAATAATGATTCCACTGTGCAATATTTTTCCAGCCAGCAATCCACACCGAGCTGCCCGGGCCCTGGAGCTGCCAATGGTGAGCAGAGCCATGGGTTACAGCTGTGTTTGACCCCCGGCCTGGCAGCCATGTCAGGCCATGCCCCTGCTCCTTCCCTCGCCACGGCCTCCTAAATCCACATTTCATGTGCCTGACCTGGAGCTGCATTGGCAAAAATCTGTCCCGAGCTGAAAGGTTAAGGGTGAAAGCTCAGGAAGCTCAGAAAGGCCTTGTTTGCTACTGACAGGCTCCCCAGTGTGGTAGGTGCTGCTGGGGAGAGCCCAGGCCGGGCTCACACAGCCCAGGCTCACACAGCCCCAGGCCGGGCTCACACAGCCCCAGGCCAGGCTCACACAGCCCCAGGCCGGGCTCACACAGCCCCAGGCCGGGCTCACACAGCCCAGGCTCACACAGCCCAGGCCGGGCTCACACAGCCCCAGGCCCACACAGCCCAGGCCGGGCTCACACAGCCCCAGGCCAGGCTCACACAGCCCAGGCTCACACAGCCCAGGCCGGGCTCACACAGCCCCAGGCCGGGCTCACACAGCCCAGGCCGGGCTCACACAGCCCAGGCTCACACAGCCCCAGGCTCACACAGCCCCAGGCTCACACAGCCCAGGCCAGGCTCACACAGCCTGGGCCAGGCTCACACAG
>VZRH01007262.1:243324-309189 GCA_013397555.1 Urocynchramus pylzowi | reverse complement strand
GGCTCACACAGCCCCAGGCCGGGCTCACACAGCCCCAGGCTGGGCTCACACAGCCCCAGGCCGGGCTCACACAGCCCAGGCTCACACAGCCCAGGCCAGGCTCACACAGCCCCAGGCTCACACAGCCCAGGCTCACACAGCCCCAGGCCGGGCTCACACAGCCCCAGGCTGGGCTCACACAGCCCCAGGCCGGGCTCACACAGCCCCAGGCCGGGCTCACACAGCCCCAGGCTGGGCTCACACAGCCCCAGGCCGGGCTCACACAGCCCAGGCTCACACAGCCTGGGCCAGGCTCACACAGCCCAGGCTCACACAGCCCCAGGCTCACACAGCCCCAGGCCGGGCTCACACAGCCCCAGGCCGGGCTCACACAGCCCCAGGCTGGGCTCACACAGCCCAGGCTCACACAGCCCCAGGCTCCTGAGCCAGGTGAACACACCACTCACCTTTCTCCAGCACAGCCTGCTCCTCCTGCCTTCCCTTCCCTGCACTTTGGGAGCACAGGCCCAGGGATGGAAGGCACCCCTGCTCTTCCCAGAGCTGGGGCAGCTCTCGGTGCTGGCCCGGGCTCACAGGCAGGTTCTAAGGCTTTTGCACTCACACCCACATAAAAGATCGATTCAAAGCCCAGTGTGTTTTCTGCAGGTCAAAACTGGAGCCTGTCGGAGCAATGGGTTCCTGGATAACCTGGGGCTGTGTGAGCCTGGGCCAGCAGAAGGAAATTTAAGACAAGACAAATGAGTTTCAGGGAAAACTGTGCAGAGGCTCCTTCCCCACTGAAGATGTTGGCTGCAGCTGGGCAGCTCCTGGTGGTGAGGAAGTGCCACCATGGGCAGAGGGATGCCCATTCCTGGCCTCTGGGCATGGCAGAGGGTGACACGCTGCCACAATGTTGAGGACAAAGTTTCAAGACCTTATGTTTGACTCTCCCACACCACCAAAAAATGGCAGTGACCAAGTGTGACACATCCTGAGATCCTGAGCCAGGCAGCAGAAAGCTGTCCTTTGTATCTACTACAGGTGTCACAACATTTCTGCTGTATTTTAAACAGAAATTAGAGGTTAGCAAAGGAAGTTCATGTGAGGCAAGCAGTGGCAAATGGTTCCAAAATTCAAGGAGAGCTTGGATCATGGATCATCAGAAAACACCTCCTGCCTTTATCACAGCTGTAAAAACTGCAGGAAGAATGCCTGGAATACAGATATGAAAGGCCACAGTCACCTTGCCATAATTGCAATCACATACCTGCATTTACATCACTGACTTAATGAAAAATAAGCCATGATTCATTCACTCTAGACAGCCTGGTGGAAAATGACAGGCAAATAACAAGATATTTATGTATTTATCACTATTTCTGAGAATTATTTAATAGTGCTATTAATAGGGATGACATCTTTTCTCACTTCAGGAAGCTCCTCTTACAGTGATTAGCCAAGATGTTACCAAGGGCCTGCCCTGGGTGGGTTGGTTCCTTCCTTGGTTCCTTCCTTCCTTGGTTCCTTCCTGGGTTCCTTCCTTGGTTCCTGTGCCTGCAGGGTGCAAAGCCTCCCCTGGAAGACATTCAGGGTCTTTGGTGGTTTCACTTCCTTTGTTGTTGTTTTGCTGTTCCCACTCTAACTCTTCTGTGACAGTGTTTTGTTAAAGACAATTCCCAGATTGCCCTTTAATGGCTTCCTATGGACACAGGCTGGGAGAGCTGGGAATGCTCCCCTGGAGAGGAGAAGGCTCCAGGAGAGCTCAGAGCCCCTGGCAGGGCCTGGAGGGGCTCCAGGAGAGCTGGGGAGGGACTGGGGACAAGGACAGAGGGACAGGACACAGGGAATGGCTCCCACTGCCAGAGGGCAGGGATGGATGGGAGATTGGGAATTGGGAATTCCTGGCTGGGCTGGGATTGCCAGAGCAGCTGTGGCTGCCCCTGGATCCCTGGCAGTGTTAGGCTTTAGGGTCCCTTCCAACCCAAATCATTCTGGGCTTCTCTAACCCCAAAGTGTGAACTGCAAGCTCCCAGGAGCAGCCAGTGTATTCCTGCTTCCTTCTCCCTGTTCCCAGCTTGCTGCAAGACTCAAGGGCCTCATCCCAGAACAGGCAGGATCTGGGGAGAGATGTTCAATCTCTCAGGGCCCCGGGGGAAGGCACAGGAGGGGACTGAGCTGCCCTGTGAGCCAGGAATGATCACTGCCACTTTATACTGAGCTCTCCAAAACTGTGAAAGTTTGATAAATTAAATGTATTCATTTTTCACACTCCCAAACACATGTTATCTCACTGTAATATGATTTCAGTCCCCCTAGAGAGACCTCTGCAGGAAGCTGGCATCTTGTGCTTAACACAAAAACCTCTATTCTCCACCAGAAAATTTACTTAAAATTTAAAATAATCAAGTAAACAGCCTAAGAGTGAAAAACATAAGGAGAAGTGATATTGAAAATAAAAACTGTATATAACATATTTCAGCCCTGGGTTTTCTTTTTTTTTTTTTTTTTTTTTTTTTTTTTTTTTTTTTTTGTTGAAAGATCTGAATGTGGAAATTTAGCAGAGGATGTTTTCTATATAAATATAAAATATAAACCAAATCATATAAGTCAAAGGTGATGGAGTTGACCCTCAAAATGAACTTAAAACACCTCCAGACTGGCTGCATTCCTAGATAAAAAAAGTAAAAGCAGAACCCCACAACTATTTGATGGTTGCATCTTTTAGTGCAGCCCAGCCCCTCCTGTGCAGTTTAGCAGAGCTGTAACAACAGGCACCTACAGACCCTGGTTGTCTCTAGAATTTAATTTGGGGAAAAAAAAAATTTAAAGAGGGCTAGACATTGTACAAAATTAAGGGGAAACAACTAAAAAGAAAACCCCAAAACAGGAAACATAAACCCTCACAAGGATATAGGAGCAGATGCCAGGAGTGATGAAAATTTGATGCTATTCCAAACCATGGTGGTCCAACACTGAGCAGGAATTCCCATCCCTCTGACAAAATTTGACATAAAAATGAAAGACAAGATTGAAATAACAGCCCTCACTTCTGAAATGGCCCTTATCTCTGTGGTGTTTGCTAACACTACTCACAGGCAAAGCACAAGGGTGGAAACTAGAATTGCATCATTTACTGAGCACACTTCTTCTTGAAGATAGGAAGAAATATCACATCCAGCATAAACCACTGCAATTTGGAAAAGAGCAGTCAGATCACACCTGTAACCACAGCCAGAGTCCCCCTTAAGCTCAAAAATCTGCAGAAAAGCAGCCACGAGAAGGAGGAAAACTGAGCTGTTTGCATTATTTTTACCACATATTTCAGAATGATTAAAGAAAAATTCAAGATCCGTTTTAGACCATACCACCATGGCCACACACTTGTGGTGGCACCAGTCAGAGAATTATAGAGCCACAATGGTTTGGATTGGAAGGAACCCTGGAGGTCACTTTGTCCCCCCTGCCACGGCAGGGACACCTCCCACTGCCCCAGGGTGTCCAAGCCCCAGTGCCCAGCCTGGCCTTGGGCACTGCCAGGGATCCAGGGGCAGCCACAGCTGCTCTGGGAATTCTGTGCCAGGCCTGCCCATAATAATGGGGGCTGGGGCACAGGTCTGATGGGGAGCAGCTGGGGAAACTGGGAAGGGGCTGGAGAATTCCTGAGGGAGCTGGGCAGGGGCTGGAGAATCCCTGAGGGAGCTGGGAAGGGGCTGGAGAATTCCTGAGGGAGCTGGGGTGGGGCTGGAGAATTCCTGAGGGAGCTGGGGAGGGGCTGGAGAATCCCTGAGGGAGCTGGGCAGGGGCTCAGCCTGGAGCAAAGGAGGCTCAGGGGCCCTTGTGGCTCTGCACAGCTCCTGCCAGGAGGGGACAGCCGGGGGGGTCGGGCTCTGCTCCAGGGAACAGGGACAGGAGCAGAGGGAACGGCCTCAGGCTGGGCCAGGGGAGCTCAGGTTTGATAACAGGGAAAATTTCTTCATGGCAAGGGGTGTGTAGTCCTGGCACATGCTGCCAGGGCAGTGGTGGAATTCGTAAAACACATGGATGTGACATTTGAGGCCATGGTTTAGTGGTGGACAAGGTGGTGGTGCTTGTTGATGGTTGGACTTGCTGATCCTTGAGGGTTTTTCCAGCATAAATGCTTCCATGATTCTATGGTTCTGTATCTCCTGCATTAAGAGCTCTGCAGTCAATATTTGGGTGCAAAAAACTCCATGCCTGCTGGAGGATGGATGGCAGCTGGCCCTAAGCAGGATTAAAAACCCCTATTTTTCTTTCATTCTGTGAGAGCCAGTGAAACCGAGCACAGAGACATGTAGAGATATCTACAGCAGCTTTGCATAAAATAACATTGTTTTCCTTGGAGCATTTATAGCAGAGAGCTGGAGCTGATGCTAGAGCATCTCTTCATCCGAACTTGTTACACAGGGTTAAATTTGCATTTTGGATTGTAAAAATATGTTGGAAAGCACGAAAAATACTAAATAAACTGATTTTAAGTAGTTTTTCCCTAGGTTTAAAAAACAAATCAAAGAGAGCCTGCATCTCCAGTTGCTCTGATTTGCGTTTTAGTTTCCAACGAAAAATGTTTCACTTTAAAGAAAGGGGAAAAAAACTAATAATAAAAAAAGATCATAGGAACCAACCTCAATGTAGCATCTGGGCTCGGCTCCTTCCCCACACAAACCTATCGCAACACGAAGACCAGGAGGGGTGGCCCAGCCCTGCCTTGGATGAGTCCCCTTGCTACTGTGTTTCCCATTTTCCTCCTTTCCTTCCATATTTCATCCCTTCCAAAGGGCAGGAAGAAATTAAAATGTCTCCTAAACCTTCCCAGTACCTTTAGCCTTATTTCTTTCCCAATTCTCATGCAAGAGCTTGGCTTTCCACTTCTGATAGTACTGTGTGAGAACCTCAGACTATCTGTAGAGGGAATGAGAATGGCTTTAGTGAATCACTCTCCAAAACCAGCCCAAAAGTAGCCAAACAGGATCTTGGGCGAGATGGATGTGTCTCCACATGGTGAGAGGCACTTTGCACAGGGTCCGATGCAAGTATTTCTCTGCTTTCTTTAAAATGTTTCCAAGGGAGATGCTACAACTGTCACCTCACACTGAACCCGAGGAGGGAAACTTCACTGCTGAGAAATAAACACAACAGTTAAATACGGTTCCTGTTCAGCCAAGGAAACATCCACCCTGACACTTAAAAGAGAAAGATGGAAGCTTTCCTGCGTGAGGAAATCCTCCTCATTAAATGATCTGCAGAGAGCAGCTTCTTAAATAAAGCTGGGGAGAATCAAAGCAGGGTGAGCAATGGCAGTCGTTCCAGCGAGGGCTCACAGGAGCGGAACAAAGGCCCGCTGACCTGGAACACCACACAAAATAAATGAAACCCATATTTTCAAAGCCGTGTCCCCAGAAGCCGCTTAAGAACAGTTGTTTCACAGCGTTTCGGTGTACTTCATTGAGCACTTTAAAGATCACCACTTGCATTGTGCACTCCAGTGCATCATCGGGTAAACGCTGCCTTCCTTCTGCCCAAGCCGGGCAGGGCCTGGGAGCCTCCGGTCCCTGGGAGCTGGGAGAGCCCTGGGAGCCTCCAGTCCCTGGCAGCTGGGAGAGCCCTGGCAGCTGGGAGAGCCCTGGGAGCCTCCGGTCCCTGGGAGCTGGGAGAGCCCTGGGAGCTGGGAGAGCCCTGGGAGCCTCCGGTCCCTGGCAGCTGGGAGAGCCCTGGGAGCCGGGTGAGCCCTGGGAGCCTCCGGTCCCTGGGAGCCGGGAGAGCCCTGGGAGCTGGGAGAGCCCTGGGAGCCTCTGGTCCCTGGGAGCTGGGAGAGCCCTGGGAGCCTGGCTGGGCCTTGCAGCATGGCATGCACTGGGCACCGTTGCCAATCACTCCCTGGGCACCATTGCCAATCACTCCCTGGTGACTGGTGGGGATTTCGACTCCGCTCTGCTCCCAGAGCCGGGGGCTGGGCTGGCCACACGGAGCTTCCCTCTCCAGAACAGAAGAATAATCACTCACAGGTACAGCTGGATGGGGAACTGCTCTCTCCCTTCATAACTCACTGAATCACTGAATCGTTCAGGCTGGAAAATCCCTCTGAGCCCATCCAGTCCAACCATTCCCCCAGCCCTGCCAAGCCCACCCCTAACCCCTGTCCCCAAGAGACACATCCACAGGACTTTTAAATCCCCCCAGGGGTGGGTACTCCACCACTGCCCTGGAGCTGTGCCAGGGCTCAACAGTCCTTTCCAGGAAGAAGTTGTTCCCAATATCCAACCTCAACCTCCTCTGGTGCAATTCGAGGCTGTTTCCTCTTGTTCTGTTGCATCTTTGCTGAGAAAAGCACCCAAACCCCCCTGCCTCCAGCCTTCTGCCACGGACCTGTAGAAAGCCAGAAGGTCCCCTCTGAGCCTCCTTTGCTCCAGGCTGAGCCCCTTTCCCAGCTCCCTCAGGAATTCTCCAGACCATTCCCAGCTCTGTCCCCTGCCCTGGACACACTCCAGCCCTCAATGTCTTTTCTGTCGTGGGGAGCCCAGAATGGCCCCCAGGATTCGAGGTGCTGGCACATCTGTGGCAGAGGGGGGTCCTCCTCTGGTGGCCCCCACCCCAAGCTCTGCTGACCTCGCTGCTCTCACCACGGCAAAAGCTCCAGGTCCTTGAATTTAAAGCAAGTCGTTTTGCTCTTCATAACAGACTTCAAAGAAAAGTTGGTCTGAGCAATGTCTGGAAAATACTGATCAGCCAGAGTATCCTTCTACACCTGAGGAGAAAACATAATGAAGCTGAAGATGATACCATACAGCTACAATGGCCTCTAAGGAGTGGGTCATTTATTCCATCTACAATGAACTTTAAGGAATATTTTGGGTTGTTCAGCATTTCAGCTATGATTTTTCCTCTGAAAGAGAAAGAAAGGAAACAAGAAAAAGCCCTGCATTTCCTACCACTGTCATGTCTTTTAAATTCTGAGGGCGATCTGCGTGTGCTATTTCAGACACACTCAAATATACAATAATCCCATCATTCATAGCAAGCAGTCCCTGCCTAAAACAGAAGGATATTAATCCTTGGTGGTGTATTTAAATCACAAGCATTAGTTCAGGAGATGGCCCTCTGTGCAGGGCAGAAAGATGATGGATCTCACTTTCTGCGTGCACATCTCCTTCAACAGCAGGCTCTCACCTCCACACTGCTCAGATCACTCCCGGGAACGTGGCAGCCTCAGCTCTTCTGACATTGCACCACTCCTTCGTCCCCAGCCATCCACAGCTCAGCAAAATCTGTAATGAGTGTCATTCCCCATTTCACCCAGGATCAGGACAAAATGTGATCGAGGCTGAATTATTGTCTCAAGAGTCTGCTCAGGCCATGCTCAAAGAGATCAGCTGGGCACTTGGAGCTCACATTTTGTCATGTTCATAAACTCCAGCCTTTACTTTCCTGACCTATCAATCTTTCATCTCTCTCAAGTGCTAAATTAATCTTATTTAGAAATGTCAATTAAACTGGTCAATTTTTTGATGGTATTAGAAAGTACTTGATATCTTTGCTGCCCTTTAATTTTATGAAACAAGAGAGAATAATCCAGCAAAAAGCAAGCCCCTCCAGCGATAAGCTTGGCTGTAAAATATTAATTTTTAATGACATTATGCTGGAACAAAATATTTTTTTCTCTTTTTGTAAACAGATAGAAGATTATATTTGCAGTACTTATGAAAGGAGGTATTAATACAGAAATGAACCTACAGAGGCAAAGACAATGTGGAGTGTGCTGTTTAGCAGTTTGTAAGGAGTTAACCTTGACCAAAATTTCAGAAAACACCTTAGCAGAAACTTACTTGCTTAATTAGGCATCAAGATTTTGTGCTTTTTTTCCTATTCTAGTATTTTTAAGGAAGGAAATGAACATATTTAGTATCTCTTCTCCTGATATGGACTGCAACAGGCCCAGTTAGGGCAATGAGCCGTCTCCCAGCTGACGTCAATGGCGTGATGCAAATGGCTCTGAAGGCAGCGCTGGTCCGACAGCCCTCAGGGAGGAGATCCCTGGCTGTCCCCACTGAGCCCCAGCATCACCAAATCCCTCAGGGAGGAGATCCCTGGCTGTCCCCACTGAGCCCAGCATCACCAAATCCCTCAGGGAGGAGATCCCTGGCTGTCCCCACTGACACCCAGCATCACCAAATCCCTCAGGGAGGAGATCCCTGGCTGTCCCCACTGACACCCAGCATCACCAAATCCCTCAGGGAGGAGATCCCTGGCTGTCCCCACTGACACCCAGCATCACCAAATCCCTCAGGGAGGAGATCCCTGGCTGTCCCCACTGACACCCAGCATCACCAAATCCCTCAGGGAGGAGATCCCTGGCTGTCCCCACTGACACCCAGCATCACCAAATCCCTCAGGGAGGAGATCCCTGGCTGTCCCCACTGACACCCAGCATCACCAAATCCCTCAGGGAGGAGATCCCTGGCTGTCCCCACTGACACCCAGCATCACCAAATCCCTCAGGGAGGAGATCCCTGGCTGTCCCCACTGACACCCAGCATCACCAAATCCCTCAGGGAGGAGATCCCTGGCTGTCCCCACTGACACCCAGCATCACCAAATCCCTCAGGGAGGAGATCCCTGGCTGTCCCCACTGNCCTCCCCAACCCCCCCTCTGTGAGTAGATCCCCTGGCTGTCCCCACTGTCCCCCGGACCCCCAGCACTCACCAACACCCCGGGGCTATTGCCAAGGCCCAGCCACAGGATGCTCTCAAGCCTCCAAAGCACCTGAGGGCCACAGTGGCATCTGGACACCCGTGATGGCCCCTGGGCTGGGCTGTGGCTGGCTGGCTGTGGGACATGGTGGCACAAGCAGTGGCAGCTGTGTGCAGGTAGGCAATGGCTGGGTACCTGCTAAACATGGCTAAACCCACTAAACATGGCTAAACCTGCTAAACACGGCCAGGTACCTGCTAAACATGGCTAAACCCACTAAACATGGCTAAACCCACTAAACACGGCCAGATACCTGATAAACATGGCTAAACCCACTAAACATGGCTGGGTACCCTCTAAACATGGGTGGATAAAGTGTCTCCACGTTTGCTCAGGACTGGAGCCATCCGTCCACTTCTCCTTTTAGATCCTTCCCATCCCCTGGAGATGCTACAGCTCCAGGGGAACAGGGGGCACAATGTGACAAGCTCTAAAAATGAAGGGGGAGAAGTGGGAAGAGGCAGATGTCACATCATCTCGTGTTCAGCCTGGTACAGCATCCCTCAAGCTTCGTCCACGGGATGTTGACCAAGTTGTGGGATGTCCTTCTCATCCTCCAAAAGCCAGGATCTTCCCACAGCTGGCACCAGCTCTCTCTTTACTTTCTCTGTGGCACCAGCAGGTCAGGAATTTGGGATTTCACTTCTTCATGCAAGAGAACCTGGCTGTTTCAGACAGAGCTGACACTGAACACTGAGGTGCAGCTGCACCCGAACACACCACCCCTGGGGGATCAACCAGAGCCAGGCTGAAGCGTGGGGTACAGCCTGCGCCCTGTAGGGCACCTGTCCCCACCGCAGCACCTCCCCAGGCCCTGGGCAGGCCAGGCGGGGCAGCAGTGACCGGGGACCCCAAACCTTGCCCCGCAGCCGGGCCTGGGCAGCAAAAGGCAAAGTGCTGCTGCAGCCGGGGCTGAGCAGAGGCTCAGAGCAAGCAGTTTTAGCAGCGGCAATTAAGTGACAAAGAGAGGATTAGGGCAGCGGCTGGAGACGGAGCCGCAGGAGCAGCGGGATCGGGCGATAACAGCAGCTCCGTTTTACAGGATCTCTTACAGAGGAGGTGTTGGCGGCTGCGTTTGGGGGCTGCGACCCGGGCCCCGGGGGGCTGCTCTGCCCATGACTGATCGCAGCAACTCCTCTTTAAACTTGTGCTTAATAAAACCTCGTTTAAAGAGCAGCACAATGTCCACTGGCCTCACACTTGCCTGCCTTCTCTCCAGACAATTTTTCGAGAGACTTGAGTTTTTGTGCTAAATAAGCCCACAGGCACCTCCATCTTTTTGCTGTAGCTATATATCCACTGGTAACACCATCAAAGCCATATCTGGGTGCATTTAATGTGAAAATGGGTGAGATTGACAGGAAAGGGCTTCTCTGCACCAGTATCTGGGAGCAGCACTGCTCACAGTGGCTTCCGAAGGCAGAGCTGAGGGGACCGTCCCCTCACGTGCCAGGTACTTGTACCTGGGTAATAAATCCTGCTGTGGCTTTCATGCTTTCTCTTTTCCTTCTGAAATGCTCCCACACTGAGTATCTATAACAGACAGGGACTCATATCCAGAGATCTTTGTAAGAGATTTTTAAAAATACATCAGGCTTAACATCAATAGCAGAGACAGGGAGCCACATTAATAAATCCATGGGCACTAAACCAAGGATTATTTTTATCTGGCTGAGATACTGATTTTTATTATAAAATGTTCTTCAAGAGCAAAACTAATGATGTCACCACTAATCAGGAGTCCAACAAGAGCAGAAAGCAGAAAAATCAGCGGATGGAATACGTGGGACCAAATACAGTGACAGAACCCAGAAGAGCTCATTCTGAAAAGCAGCAGCTGAAACTAAAATCTGGATTCTAGTCAGAGATTTTCATGCAACTGCCCTGATTTTTGTAAATTCTCATGTTCTGCAGAGGGTCAGGAGCCCATCTCTCCATGAGCCTTGTTTTCCTGTGGCTCCAGCAGTGCCTGACTTGGGTCAGGCCCAGCAGCCTGGGGGGCAAAGGCTCGACCCTGGGCAGCCAGGGCTCACAGCAGAGCCAGCCTGGCCTCACTGGATGGCTGAGCCAGACACCCCCGAGGGGCTCTTCTGGCCTCAGTTAATCTGCACATTTTGTTGTTTGTTCTGAGGTTTTTTAATTTATAGAAGATGTTCAGGGAACAAAAATCATTGTGGAGAATGAGAACGACAGTTCAGTACATTATCACAGAATGGAATGAAATAGAATAATAGAGTATTTCAGTTGGAAGGGACCCACAGTACTCATCTGGTCCAACAGCCAGACCACTTCAGAGCTGACCAAATCTTAAGAACATTGTCCAATATTATTGACATTTCCTTCTTGCATGGTCCAGGTGCCAGTTCAGTCTGCCAGCCCTACTCTGTGGCCACAGCTCCCACTGTGCCACACGGGCAGTGCCCAGCCTGAGCCCAAGGTGAGGCATGCTGGTGGTCCCAAAAACACGAGCACTGTGCCCCAGTGGGCCCAGAGACGAGCAGGGTTTGGCACAGATTGAACACAGGGACTGCTGGAGGAATCCCCTGACACCGTGGTGCAGGGCCCGGCTCCCCTCCAGGGCTAACCCCCAGCTTCGTGACTGCCACAGGAGGGGCTGCAAACACAATCACAGAGCCACAGAATCACAGAGCCATCTAGCAGGGCTTGGAAAAGGCCTCTCAAATCATCCAGGTCCCCCAGTACTGCCAAGGCCAGTAACTAACCCATGGCCCCAAGTGCCACATCCACAGGGCTTTTAAATCCCCCCAGGAATGGGGACTGCACCACTGCCCTGGCAGCTGTGTCAGGGATGGAAACCCTTGCTGTGAAGAAATTTTCCACAATATCCCCCCCGAGGCTCCCCTGGCCCAGCCTGAGGCCGTTCCCTCTGCTCCTGTCCCTGTTCCCTGGAGCAGAGCCCGACCCCCCGGCTGTCCCCTCCTGGCAGGAGCTGTGAGAGCCACAAGGGCCCCTGAGCCTCCTTTCATGCTCCAGCCCCTCAGGGTCCTTCCCTCAGGAGGGGCCCAGCACAGGACGCAGCACTGGCGGTGCCTCAGCAGTGCCCAGGGGACAGGCACTGCCCTGGCCCTGCTGCCACACCACAGCTGATGAGGTTTTGGGGATTTTCTTTGTCAGGAGAGAAATATGGAGCAGTGGGGCAGTGCCAGCGAGATGCCCACGGCTGCCCTTGGCTGAGAGGACAGCAGCACCAACTCAGTGCTCAGCTGCCTCGAGGCTCTGTCTGCACCAAGAGTTCAGCACTTGCCTCAGCAGACTTGATTGCTGGGTTGGGGTTTTTTTCCTCTCTATTTTTTTAAGATCTTGTTAAATAATTAGCCAGACCTTGCAGTGTGACAAGGACCACAGGACTGCTTTCAACAGGGAAAACTGACCCTGCATGGTGCCCCTGGGGCTGTGCCAAGAGCTGGGAGCAAAGAGGAACTAAACTTTTCCAGCAGCTTTGCCAAGCAGGGAGAAGATTGTGAAAAGAGCTTATGAACCGAGAATACACCTGCATTCAACACAGTGTCTCTGTTCAACACAAAATACCTTCCTGGCTCCAAGATCCCTTTTCTGATTAAAGTTTTTGAAACTGGCACACTCCTGTAATACATTTTGATGAAATTCCATTCTCCAGTGAAATTGTTATAGTGGATAACTTCCAGGCAACAGTAGCAGGAAGACTGTTAATCAGGATCAGGAGAATATAGAGTGCCTGCAAACCCAGCATTAAGCCACCTATGACAGGCAGTCCCCAAATTCATGGCTCACACAGAGCAAACTTATTTTTGAGAGCAGAATTACAAAGATATAAAAACAGGGAAAAAAAAAGCCTTGAAAGGCAGAATGTCAGTGATTACCTTCACAGTGCTCCATTCTCCAGCTGACACCAGGTAGCTGAGGCTTTAACTCACAAAGCACAGACTGAAATCCTTCCTGCCCAGGGTTAATAAAGGAACGACCCAGCAATTTGTGACTGGGCTTCAGCTCCACCGGGCTGAAATGGTGTGAGATAAGCTGGGAATGAAGGGAGCACACCTGCTCAGAATCCTGACTCTGGTGGGCAGAGGTGGAGCTCACTCCCAGGGTGTCGTTAGCCTGGGGCTCAGGTGGGCACCTGGGCCTCTCCTGTCAGAGCACTGCTCCCCAGATCGCTCACAAATTCAGATTAAGATTTAAACTGGGGACAGAAAGCTCAGAATGCCGTGGTGGAGGATGGGGTTGAAGGCCAGGAAGCACTGGGTCATGAGTTGTGAAGGCCTGCAGGGAGTTAAAGTGCTGTATTGGAATCCTAGAGAAAATATATTTGGGGTTGAATTACCTCACTTCCTCCCATGAGATGGACTTTTATTTCTCTGCTATTTTGAGTCTTTTCAAGCACAGGAACATGCATCGATGAGGCTCCTGAAGTGCTGCAAAACATGAATTCAGAAAAGCAGAAAAGAGATGTAAAAGATTCAGGGAGAGGGTGACCAAACTTTCTGATTCTCTCCTCTGTAAATGGTCATTACCTGGCTGATAAATGGATCCACGTGACTTTGACACCACTGATCAATGACTTACTGCAGAAAACACGAAGATTGATGCATTGCTCAGCCTTACACTAAACACATAATGTTAATTCACTCGCAGGGCCTACAACCTGGAGTCCATCAGCATCTATAATTAAACACACTGCTTCATGAATTTCACAAATATGGCAAAAAGTTGCTAATGGAGTGTCTTAAATTCTGTTAACATTCGTTTAATCTCTTTGGTTTCTCTTTAAACACACATTTAAAATTCTAATCACTGAAAAAGGATTTTAATAAGACACAATGTTAATGAAATATGTGAAGGAGCTATTGAAAGAAAGAATTGTTGGAAAAAAATGCAAGAAAGAAAAAGGAAGCAGGCTAAGCTGAACTGGCATGGAAATCCAGCCAGGGAGCTATTTAAAGGCTAAGGAAAAGCACGGATGTGTCCTAGGATGGCATGATTTTAAAAGGCTTTTTTGTACTAAATACTTGTTATTTGGATTAATTAGGGGATTACGCTTTGAAACTGTTCCAGCTCTATCATTTGCAGTTTTACTTCCTACCTTGCTGGTCCACAGCTCCTGAAATGGGAACATTTTGGGTGGGGATGATTCAGTGTGCTCGGCAGAAATGTGAGGAAAGCATTTCCACCTCGCACTACTTTCCTGCCATATTTGTGCTATGAACTTTTATTCATTTTTTATAACTTTTCTAAACTGTATTGACCCTTGTCCAGGATGAAGATGGAAAAAAATCACCATAGTGGAATAATTTGCAGCACAAACAATTCTTGTTTTTCCTCATTTTAGTCGCACTGCTTTAAATAAATGCCAGCAGTTGCATTAGAGGACCAATGGCAGCAGCACAGCGACTTGGAGTGCCCGAGGCCAGGCTGGACAGGGCCTGGAGAAACCTGGGAGAAGGGGATTGTCCCTGCCCAGGCAGGGGGGAACAAGATAAGCTTTAAGGTCTCTTTCAACCCAAACCACTCCTTGATTCTGTGCTTCCATCACTGCTTTGTGAACATTCCATGGCTTTTCCCTGATAGCTCCAGTTGTTTGTTAGATCCCATCCTGTGTTTGAGCACACACCGATGTGCAGCACTTCAAAGATAAATCCTTCAGGTTTCTTTCCTCATAAACAGGCAGTTTGGAATTCATTAAGTTGATCCTGGAATGCACTTTTGGGGCTTGGACACACTCCTTTGCTAGGGAACATTTTTGAGACTCTCTCTAACTGCAGCAAGGCAAAAATTGTCCAGAACCATTCCCACAGCCAGAAATGGGTCATTTCATGCCCAATTTACAATATGAAGAAGTCAATACATATCATTAACGTGAGCCAGGCAGGGAAGAATCATCTGTGCTATTAAAGCTGACTGTGATTAGCTGGTGCAGGCATCAACAAAGTGTCACAGAAGACTGTGGAAACCCCTTGTGCACACGCATACAGACTTTCAAACGCCCTTTGCACACAGTTTCTTTACACTTTTGGCTTGCACGTTACCATATTTGAGCCACTGAGCAGGCAATTTCTTTTAAAATAATAATAACTTTGAGTAACACCCGTCTTAGCAAAGGCACCAGCTGATGCTCCCAGCTCAGCTGGGCCCTCTCTGCCCCCCAGGGAAGGCCTCCTGTCCATAACTGGTGATGCCATGGGTGGAGGCTTGTGTCAAGCACTGAGTGAAACCAAACTGGGCCATGCAATCAAACAAACACTGAATTCCTGAGGAAGCAGTTTTCCTGCCCAGGCACACCATTTATTAGCAAATGCTGCTGCCATATTTTGCTGTATCTACTATTCCAATCAGCCATATGGGAGGAAATCTGTAAATTACATTACAGCAATTAATACACACTTACACAGTTTGTACGAAAGTGTTGAATGAATTATGCTACAGGAAGCAAACACACTAAAGCCAAACAATGGAGCTTTATGAATATTTAATTCTTGTAATTTATTTAAAGTAGTAAAACACAGCGTAGGCTCACCTTCAGAGCACCTGCTCAGATTAAGCATTCTCTCTCTTTACAATCTTATGTAGTTTTGGGAGATTCCACAGATTATCTTGGTGTAATTAATTTTTTATCCAAATAAATGGGAGGAAAATGGGTCCAAACTCTTGACTGCTTGCACAGAAAGGGGCTGTTTGCTTCCAGAGGGAGCCTCACACAATTTCCACAAGGGATGGAGGCACAGGACACTGGGAGTGGCTTCCCACTGCCAGAGGACAGGGCTGGATGGGATATCGCGAAGGAATTGTGCCCTGGAGGGTGGGGAGGGGCTGGGCTGGAATTCCAGAGCAGCTGTGGCTGCCCCTGGATCCCTGGCAGTGCCCAAGGCCAGGCTGGGCACTGGGGCTGGAGCAGCCTGGGACAGTGGGAGGTGTCCCTGCCATGGCAGGGGTGGGGCTGGATGAGCTTTAAGGTCCTTTCCAGCCCAAATCCTCCTGGGATTCTGCGATGTTAGGAGTTACTCTAAAACACAGAGTCAGGCCGCTGGTGACAGAAGAGCAAGGCACTGCCACCCTCCCGGGGTGTGGCTCTGCAGAAGGAGCCTCCTCCTCCTCCTCCTCCTCCTCCTCCTCGCTGTGCCGGGCTGCGGGGTCAGCAGTGCTGCCCTAAACCAACCTGCTGGGAACAACAGCAGCTTTATTGTCACTGTTTCCTCCATTGCTGCTGGAGCTGTTAAAAACAGATTAATCAAAGTTGTGACTGGGTTGCTGTTTGTGGGAGCTCAAGGTCAGCTCCCCGGGCTCCCTGCACGGGTCAGCAGCACCAGGACAATGCTGGACCAGGAGCAGGAGCTGCATCCAGCCTGGTGGGATCCCACCACCAACACTGCACTTGGAATGAGCCATCAGGAAAACAATGGGAAAAGGATCATTTATTTTCCTCTTTACAGCATCAGTGATTAACTGAATTCCTTATTGTGCTTGTGGTGGGAGAGGGGAGAACTGCTGTGGCATGCTTCAGGGTTTGGGGTTGTTCTTTTTGGGGTTTTCTGTTATGATTGCTGGCTTTTTACTTTGAACTAGTAACAGAATTGAAACATGAACTGTATCAAAGGAATTCTAGATCTGCTGTACAAGCATTTCCAGTCACTTTTCAAGACCACAGCAGTGGATTTCAGGGCTCTCACACCCATCACAAGCTGGGATATGTGCTCCTATTGCAGAGCTGACCCAAGGAAGGCATTAGCTTTGTTAGCTCTGTTAGCTAACACATCCTTTCTGCTTGCAGGCTAATGCCAGTTTGGTGTGTGAATGCCAAAAAATAGAACATTGCATTTGCAGGAAACAAATAAACCCACACACTCCAACAATCCTGAGCAGCTGCTGGCCGCTGATACAGCCTGATAAATCCTCATCACTTCAGTGCTGTGTTTGGTATCTCACCTGAAAAAAAAAAAAAAAAAGGTGTTTGTTTTGGGTTTTTTTAATGTTTAAACAGAATTCACCTCTTGCTTTATAAGCACATCAGACATATTTAATTGAAAGATAGTTTTTCTTTCCTCCAAGCTATTATCACACAATTCCTGAATAACCTCTCTAATTTCTTCTATTCTGGGCACAGTCTGTTCCCACTTTTGGATGCTCTGTTTAATACCTGTTGTTAAATTTACTCCTCACACCAGCAGCAGGAGTGCCCTTTGCCATCCTGTTTCCCTGGGTCTATGTTACACCTCTTCAACACATAAAACAAACAAGAAAGCCAAACAGATGATGAGCATTAGCTAGTGAGTTCAAAAATGAGAATGTGTTTAGTGTCTAAGAAACAAAGCTGTGATTAACTCTGTGGCTTAGGGAACAAGCCAGCAACAAGACACAAACAAACACACCTTTGTATTTTGACAAAAAGTTCATCTTAATCCACATACTTCAGTTTGCTAATGCCAGCACCTGCACATCCACTGCAACAGGACTGCAGGAATTTCTGTCCAGGGAAAGGGAAAGGGAGAGGGAGAGGGAGAGGGAGAGGGAGAGAGAGAGGGAGAGGGAGAGGGAGAGGACTGGGTAGCAGGTGTTGTGCTGCTCACCTGAGCATCCCCATCCCGAGCTGGGCAGCCTGAGGGAGCTGCTGCTGTGCAGGACAGGGGAGGGAGCAGAGCTCTGGAGGAGGCAGAAGAGCTGGGAGCTCTGCCCACATCCTCAAATCCAGCTGTCTGTTGACACTGCTTTGAAGGTGAACCCTGTTTCCCCCCTGCAGCAGACTGAGGCTCCCAGGGTTGGGAGGTGCTGGCAGGGTTTCCCCCAGGCTGGTTGTCTTCTCCTGCTCAGTGTGGGGTTTTGTGGGTGTATCTGGCTGTCCCACACTCAGCAGGGATATCCTGTCCTCCCAGCCAAGAATTGCCCCCCAATATCCCACTATTACAGTATCCCACCTCACCCTGCCCTGTCTGTGTGAAATCATTCCCCTTTGTCCATCCATCAGATCCATATCTCTCCATTTCAGAGAGAAGGATATGGAGCAGGACAGTGCCCAGATGCGCTGGTGCCAAACAGCAGAGGCCAATATATGCCAAAGAGGGCCCTGGGAGGTCCTCTGTGAGGAGCCCTTCAGCATTGACCGTGCTGCTACCAAAATCTGTCTTCTGTCAGAGGCTCCAAGTGCTGCAATTCCAGCTCCCCCAATGCCTTTTAGAGCCAGCCTTTAAAAATGAGGCTCTGGGAAAATGGGGCACTCTGAAGAATGCATCATTAAATTATCAATATTTAAGCACATTTCTGGGCAAACTAGGCACCAGAGCCCTTGCTTTTCCAGAACACACATCGACTTTTCACAGCCACAATATTTTTTTTTTGCTTAGAGGGGAAAACAAACAAAATACAGTTTGTATGTGCCTTGCTGGTATGAATGGATGACCAGTTATTCCCCAAACCAGGCTAGTGAGCTTGTGCTCCCCACAGGCCAAAAGACACGGCAGGGTCATAAGCAGGGTTTCATATTTCTGTGTATTGTGGAGCACACCAACAGCTTTTGTGTGTTATGGTGCAGGACACAGCATTCCTGGAGGTGGGGCACGACCTGGGGGCAGGTGGGTTTGGATGTGTGCAGGAACGTGCTGGGTCAGGACTCTGCTCTCAGGCTGATCAATCAATAAATAAATGAATCAATGAATAAAGCAGAGTTGCTGTTGGCTGTGGGGAGGTGGGCGCTGGCCCTGCTGTGCAGTCACAGGCTGACATCATCCAGGCTGTTCTTTGTTGACTGCCTCCCCACACGGAAATCTAAGTCATCAAAATGTAATCCTTTTTGTTGTACTTCTGGGGCCTGGGGAATGCAGGCAGGCAGTGTCATCTGCAGGGGAGGGCTCCCAGAGCCTGCCTAATCCCTCCCCAGAGCAGTGTCTTTGCTAAATGCTCTGTGGTAATGGCATTGTGCTTAGCTGGATGCACTGGAATGTGAAAAAGAAGAGACTCAGGGAAAAAAGAAGAGTGTAGAATACCAATGCTTTACTTCAAAACCATAACTGAGTTACATACTATAAATCTTTTTATGTCTGTATTTTTAACGAAAAATTTGCTCTTTCAAGCAATAATTCAGCCTTGTTAGCCTTAAGTTTTATAAAGTTTCCAGTAATGAGCTTTCCAAATGTTAAACCTGTTATTTTATTCATTGTGATTGAAACTAAAATTGCTTTTCAGACACAAAGCTGTCAGCACAAGATCACGACTGACAAAGTGACTTCTACCAAACGTTCCTGTCTCTGTGTCCCAGGGGACTCCCCTTGATGAGGAGAGGGCGGAATGGGTGAAGGTTTATGGAAGCTGCAGCGCTGCAGGAGTCCCTCACGTGAAGAGCAGCTCCTGTCCAGGCTGTGGGAAGCAGGCTGAGGCCGTGCAGCTCTCCTGGCACCCCAGGACCTGCTCAGGCTGGCCACAGTGAGAGGGAGCAGACGGAATGTGCTGGCAGCATTCCTTGCAGGACGTGACTCTCCCTGTGAACCTGTCCCAGGCTGGTGGCTGCAGTGACTCCTGAGCTCCACGGCCACCTGGGAGCCCCTGGCACTCACAGGCAAGGTCAGAAGCACCAAAGGCTGCCCAGAGCTTTGGTCTCTGCAGGAGCCTGGGTGAGCTCTGAGTGCATCCTGTGGGGCAGGGTGAAAGTCGTGTGCTGCAAACATCAGGAACCAAAAGCAGTGCCCAAGTTCCAAAGGAAATCACCCAAACCTGGCCCAGGTGAGTCAGGTGCTGCTGTTGGGATGCTGTGGCAGCACAGCCCTGGTGAAGAACAATGGGCATGGAGTCACAGATTGCGTGGGGCTGTTAGAGACCTTAAAGCCCATCCAGTGGGACATGGCAGGGACACCTCCCACTGTCCCAGGTGCTCCAAGCCCAGTGTCCAGCCTGGCCTTGGGCACTGCCAGGGCTGGAGGACTCCTGTGCTCTCCTGACTCTCCTGGCCAGCAGCTGTGCGAGGGATGAGAGCCCAAGAAACATCTGGGACGTGTTTCTTGTTTTAAGATGTTTCCAGCTTCTCGAGTGCAATGAAATCTTACCACCTTGTCTGCTGGGTACCCACTTGGACTACACAGGAATACATCTGGCAGCTGCATGCACCGAGGTGGTGGCTGTGACCCTGTGACCCTGTGACCCTGTGAGCAGGCAGCACTGGGGCAGTGACCAGCAATCCCACACTCCCTGGGAGCTGGCCTGAAGGGGACACCAGGAGCTGTGTTAGCTGCACTGCTGACAGTGGGCAGAACAGGTCTTGTCACCCCAGGAGCCCATAACCCAGTCCTGCAGGGATGCAGGGCACCACAACAATCTGGTTAGACCAAGCCTGTGCCAGAGGAACATGGAGAAATGTGGTCCATGCTGATTTTTCCTTGATGTCTCAATCTCCCATGCTGTGTCTGAAGTGCCCAACAGCCCTAGAGCTTTGGATGAAAGCCTGGTTCCAGTACAGCCTCCTGCCCCACAGCTGGGTTGACACTTACAGCAAGGCTGGAGAGGATGTTTGTTAGTATCCCAAGGTTTGGGCCCTCATTAAAAAGACAAAAAACAAAACACAGTTCTTTCACCAACAGACTCTCCCAGAAAGAATATGTTCAGCAGGTTTTTGATAATGTTATTAACAATATCCTTAGACATTTGAAAATACCACATGGACTTTGATTGTGACTAAAGCTTTTGACATGTCAGTTACAAACCCAGAGGATCCACAGAGGGATTTGACACTTCCATGTGAGGAGAAACTCCTGATGAGCAGCCTGGCCTGTCAGCTGGCAGCAGGTGTCCACAGGAGGCATTGCTGTGACCCACGAGCTCCCAGAAGCTCAGCAGAGCCATGAGCAGAGGGCCAGGCTCAGTGCTCTGGCAGGAGCTCTCAGCTCCGTGTGCTGCCAGGCTCCTGCAGGTTAAAGGCAAGCTCAGAGCCCCTCAGCATCACGGGGCAAAGGCAGATTGGGAAAAGCTGTCAGAAGGATGGGAAGGAAAGGAAAAACTGAGACGGGGTTGTGGAAGAAATGGGTGTGCAGTTGTCTGTACAAATAGCTGAAGAAGTCATCAAACAGGATGAGCAGGGAAAGAACTGGAGGCGAAATGTTGAAGTTTACCAAAACTCACTGAGCATTGTAGAGGCTGCAGGCTTTGGAGAAGTGTTCTTTGCACCCTTGGTGATGGGGAACTGCAGCAAAGAGCTGCCTGATGCCCAGCCACAGCTGCTGCTGGGCTGTGCCAGGGCAGGGCAGGGCAGGGCGTGAGGAGATGAAGTCCCTGTGGCAGGGGATGCCCAGGACACCTCACTGTGCCCTCCCACACAGGAGTGCAGCTGCCCCAGGATGTCTGCTGCACCTGGCAGAGGCTGAGGCAGAGCCCAGATGGGTGTGTCCAGGTGTGGGGATCTCCCTTGCCTCCAGTGCAGCTGGAATTGCTCTTTCCAGCAGCAAAGCCAGATCCTTCCGAGTCAGGTGGGAAAAGGGCTGGACAGGATGTTGCTGCTGAGCCACCTTTCCCTGCCTCAGCCCCAGTGCTGGCACAAGCTGTCTGCCCTGGGCTGACATGTCGGGTTTTCCTCATGTCTTCTCAGGACTCTCCAAATGTCAGGTTGTTAAAGCCAACAATAGGTCAGGGAACATTTGGAACAGCTCTAGGACTAACATACAAACTAGTTTTTTCTTACATCATTGCTGCTGTGAAATGACATCTGTCCAAGTCACTGATGACAGCAGGAATGTTTTTTTTTTCTCACCCCCATGATTCCATCTGCTCTGCACAGCCCTCAAAACAGCAGAAATGAGGAAAACACTGCTGCTTTCTCTACATTGTTGTGTAGAAATTCTGTTGTGGTAGATCTATGTGGCTATTGCAGTAACATGTTCTTGTGGAATACTGAATAATTCCTTTTCATGCTTGCAAACCTCTTTTGGACATAGACGTTTTTCAGCAACCTCTGTTGATTACTGTGACCTGTGGTTCCCCAAAGCAGTGACGGGTTCTGTTCTGCCACCTGCTCTTTTTTCTCCCTTGCTGCTGTATCAGCAGACCTGGGCTTCCTCATCTGCTCAGCTCAACTCTTCCTGGCAGGATTTCTGGATTTCAGGCTGTTCTAGGATCAGCCACCATGGACTTGTGCAGATTTTAACTGCAGGTGTGCAGTGAGGTACTGAGGCAGAACAACTGATTAGAACTGCCCAGACCTCAGTGAAGCCTAACCAAGCAAAGCAAAATGCAAAGGCTATCAAGACAACCAGTTCTTGACCCCTTTTTTCCTGGGTTTATTTAACAAGAGCTCTGCAGGAAGGCAAAGAGTCACGACTTAATGGGGATGAAGGCCAGCACCAGCATCAGCAATAAAAGGTCAGTGGGTTCCTTCAGAGCTCTGAAACAAGTCAAAAATATTTCCTTCAGGCTTTCTCTCCCCTGGCAGAGTTGCTCCAGTGCTGTTACCTTCCAGGCATTTTTTCTTGTGACCAAATTTCAGCCTTTATTGGGGCCAGGACCGATCCCTGTGGGTGGAAAACCAAAAGAGAACACACAAACAGGCACGGGACAGGCTGTGAGGTGTGTCACACTGAGCAGTCCCTTTAACTGCCCAGGTTTGTTCATCATAGCTGGCACTTTGAGGCTGACATCTTTTTGAATGTCCTGAGTACAAAGTCAATACTTACTAACAGCTATGTAAAAAATGGTAACATTTTAATGCCCTGTGGACTGTGTGACTCTTTGCCACAGATAACCATCTCTGGGTGTTGCTGTAACCTTGGTTTTTTTTTTTTTTTTTTGCATAGCTAGAAAGAGTTCATCGAGCTGAAGTGTAAAATATTACATTAGAAAGGGTAAAACCCACCTGTTGGGGTGATTCACAAGCCCTGGTATTGATCACTGGGTGCATTTGGCAGCTGGAGTGATGATGGAGTGAGGAATTCTCAGAGCTCTTGGCTGCTCCAGCACAGCACTGGTTCCCACTAATGCTTTATTTCTCCGAGGAGGTGTCAGAGGTGTGTCATTCATAAAAGCTCTAATTTATTGCTAAACTCCAGGGAAATTTTGCCAGGGACTTAAGAGAACATGGAAAGAAACTCAAAGCCTGTGAAAAAACTAGGATGAGAAACAAATTCCTGCACAGTAATGGCTTTGGGGGGTGTGTGTATGCTTGTGCTGCTAATGTCAGAAAAGATAAAACAAACATTTTCCCCTAATTCTTCAGGATGTATCCACTCCATTGCATTCCTGAGCCATCCATCCTTGTTTTCCTCATGTGCTGCCTGCAGATTGCTAATCCCCTTGGTTACCAGCTCGTGCTGGTGTCCCCAAGGCTCTGTGAAGAGCATTTCTGTGTCTGTGGGGGGGAACCAGGACCCTGCCCCTCAGCACAACCTGCCTCACTGTGGCTCACAGCCCTGCAGGCTGCCTTGCCTCTGAAACTCCTGTAAATATGCCAGTGTGAAACTGCCAAGCCAGCAGAAGTCTTGTTGTGTTTCTTCAGAATTCTGCCAGCCCATATTGCACAGCCCCTCCTGGAGCAGCAGGACACTCCCTCAGCAGATGGACCCGGGGTGGGCTGGGGAAGAGCTGGGGACCAGGCTTTCCTTCAAGGACAGCACAGTGGGTTTCTGCTGCAGCTCTGGGCAAGATCCAAAGCTCTCCCTGAGCTGTGGAGGGCCATCATCTCCTACTGCTGGAACAGCATCCAAGGGCTGCTGCTGGAGAGGGTTTGCTGATGGGAAAGGTGTTTGTCAGACATGCCTTGTGTCATTGCCTGGGAAACTCCTCATGGGAGTGTCACTGGGGGCTGTCAGTGGAGCCTCACCCTGCTCTTTTTCTGCTCTGGGCCAGAACTAGCTCAAGTGCAGCCAGGACAGAACACGGCCAGAACACAGGGCTTCTCCTGCTGCTGAGGGCTTGCAGAGGTTACACAGCCCTAAGCTAAACTCCACTTAGAAAGCAGCTCTCAGAGATCTGCTGGCTCTGGAAGTGCCAGGTTCAAACACCTTGTGATGGAGATACTCCACACACAAAGGCATCCCCAGGATCAGCCTTCATCTCAGCTGCTCTGTGCTGGGTTTTACCCAGTGCCTTCACTCTGTTCCCTGCTGTGGCCCTAGGTCAGTAAGTGAGCTGATTCCCAGGTGGAACCACGTTTTTTCAGGATAGACAGGTGGGTTTGTTCCCAGCTTCCTTGGAAGGAGCCCCAGCACCCAGCAGCAAAACCTTGCAACTCTGTTTTCTCCTCCAGGGCATTCTCTGGGTGCTGTGGGTACTCAGGGCCTGTCCTGCAGCTGAATTATTAAAAAAGTCTGAGTCAATCATCAATTCTCAGGTGTACCCAAGCAACCCCTTCTTCTTATTAAACAGTGCACTGCTTTCCCAAAAGAACAGAAAACATAATATTGGAGAAGAGAGTTGATGAAAGAAAGGGAGCACAGTGAATACTGGCTGAGGTTTAATAATCTGTGTTCCCTGCCAGGGAAAACCTCTGGCTGCTGGAGAGTCCAGCCCGTGTGTCCACACGATGGGGTCCTTTGGCCAGCGCTGCCAAACCCTGGCTGCTCCCAGGGCAGAGAACCCGCGGAGAAGGGGCCACCTCATCCCTGGAATTCCCTTGGCAAGCGCCTCCCTGCAATAACGCTCCTGTGCCTGCCGCAGCTCCCGCCCCTTTTTCTGAACTCTGGGGCAGGAATCCAACCCTCCCCTCTTCCCAAAGCCACAGAATCCTGGCCTTGAACACCTCCAGGTATGGAGGTGAATCCTGAAGGATGAGACAAAGGCTGGGTCCCGAGGTTTGCTTTCTCCAGCTCTTCACCTCTTCCCCCCACGCAGCCCCTCGTCCTCTGGTTCCATTAATGCTGAGAGCTGGGAGGAGCAGCAGCAGCAGCTGACACCCCGAGAGGGGTACCAGGGTCACACGTCCCTCCTTCATTCCCGCCGGGCTCAGCGGGAGGCAGCAGGCAGGGGCTGCATTCCCGGGCAAAGCTCAAGCTCAGTTCCAGAAATACCAATGCCTGGCCCCATGGACAATGCAGGGATCAGACATGCAGAGCTTCTGCCCTTCCTGAAAGGGATCAAAAAGGGAAAACAGCAGACAGAAGGTAAAAGCAGGTGTGTTACCAGCAAAAGATGCTCAGGGTCCATAAACTCCTCCTGTTCCTCACCCAGCCTTTAGGGAACACAGCCCATCGCCAGCCATGGATCGCATTTGCATCCTGCAGCCCACGTACAAAACAGCAAATCAGTTTGGGAAGGAAGGGGAGGGAAAAGGACCCTCTGTGGCCAGGGCCAAGGCACTGAACACTGTCTGCAGGCTGCTCTCAGCAGCTCCTTGTCTACTCTCTGGACACAGGGCTGGGGACAGGATGATGTGTGGGAACTGCCAGGCAGCATCCTGCCTTTCCAAAATGGGATCACACAGGCACGAGGCAGCCTGGCACTGCCTGACAGGGGGAGCCAAGGAAAGGCCTCGAGCACCAGCACTGGGGTGGCCTGTCCTGGAAAAGATGAATTGGCAAACTGGGAATGGCAAGTGTGTGCCTTTGGACATGTGTGTGGAAACCATGCATCTATCTTCACTGAGAGATCAATTTGTTTCTTAAAGGTATTTTTTCTCTGGTGCTATTGATGTTGCCTTTCATTCTCTTCATGGTATTTTCATGGGCAGGGACACATGAATTTCATTTTAACCTCAGGGATCATGCCAAGCCCAAGCCCTGCCCACATCCCATGGGGCAGGACCCACTTTTAAGCAGGTGCAGGAGAACTGTAGAATGGTGCAGAGAGATTCAGGATCTCTAAACCCAGCAGCAGCTCAGATGGCAGGTGTGACTGTGGGAGTTGCAGGTTTGGGAGCTGTAGGTAAGTGATGTTTCCAGGATTTCTGGAGGCTGACACAGCACCACATCCGTGAGGATATGCAGAGACACTAAATCGTCTAGACACAGCCTCTGGAGATGTGTCAGCACTGAAGGAACAAAAAAGCAGTTTGAAAAATGCCGAGAAAAGACTTTCCATCAGATTGTTTAGCTTTCTAAAAGCACTCCGGAGTACTCCACGCTGAAGGAAGTGAGGTTTGCTTCAGGACTAAAAGCTGCAGCATTGAGCCTGGCCCAAGAGCTCAGGAATGAAGTCGAGGTCTTCCAGTGCACTGATAGCTCAGGATATCTGATCCTTCTGGGGAAAGAGAGACATGAGAGAGGATGGATTTTAATAGATTTGAGCTAAAGGAGGGCAGATTGAAATTGGCTACTGGGAGGGTGGGCAGGCCCTGGCACAGGGTGCCCAGAGCAGCTGTGGCTGCCCCTGGATCCCTGGCAGTGCCCAAGGCCAGGCTGGGCACTGGGGCTGGAGCAGCCTGGGGCAGTGGGAGGTTGGCAGCAAAGGGGTTGAGGGGCATGGCTGGAGCTCAGTGGGGAGCAGAGGGGAAGAGCTCTGAGCCCCATGAGAGGCTCTTGCTAACTGCCTTCCCAACAGCGCTATGTGGAAGGGCAGGAACTGCCAGGCTGGTTAAAGCTGCTTCCCCAGGGATGGGCCAGGTCCCACTTCCCTCCAGAGCTGGTGGAAGCTGCCCATGCCCTGCCAAGGGCCCCCCTCATCCCCTGTCCCTGCAGCACAGGGACACTGTAGGAGCAGCTGGACTGCAGAGGGTTTCACAGTGCCAGTTCTGCCAGGACAAGGAGCTCGTTGGCATTTCTGTAGGACTGCCACGCAGCCAGCCAGGACAGACAGGTGTCCCTGCACAGCAGAGCTCTGGCTGGGAGGCTCCATCCTCCTGCTTTGGGCTCTGCCCACAGCCCCCCCAGCAAACCTCAGGGACCCTCCCCACCACCCCAGCCCAGCACTCGCTGCCTCTGCCCACGCTGCCCTGTGCTCCCAAAATGCCACATCACAAAACTAAAACAGGCTGAAAATAAAGGCTTGCTTCATCCACAAGACCTAGAGGAACACAGACCTTTGGTTCTGATCTGGCACAGGGAAAAATACGTTTTCTTTTCTCTCAGGAACAATAAATTTGATTTCAGAAACATTGAAGCGAGTCCACATCAGAGCCTGCTCTGCCTGTCTGCCAGCAGACGGGCAGCGTCCACGGTTATGAGCCCAGAACTGCAGGACTCGAGTGTGCCACAAGGGTAATGTTCTTTCATATCCACAACAGAAGCTGTTAGCTTGATTGTTAATCTGTAAAGTGGTTTTTTTCCCTAGGAGAAAACAGGCAAATTACAGAGTCAGTCACCAGGAGATGTTCCCATGGATCTGATCGTACATATGTGAGAAAATGTACTGCAGAAGCTGAGAGCAGCAGGAGCTGCCTGCCCAGGAAAATCAAACTTGGGAACGCTGGCCCGAGGTGGGGGATTACTCACACGCCAGGAAAGGTCAGATTAGGCCCAGAGAGAGGATGGTTCACGGGAGGTCAGGCAGCCAGGGAGGAGCAGGCCCCTTTAATAACCCCTTCTGCTGCTCCCATCTTCTTCTCTGCGTACAAACGGGAACCCTGGAGAGTGGGAAGGATGAGAAGTTGTCCTTCCTTTGCTTGGCTGGCAGGCAGAAATCCAAAGGGAGACCTGTTTCCACTGCTGACAGACCTGCAGTGAGCTGAGCACACAGCCCAGCTCCTCGGCTGCCTGCTCTGGGGACCCACCACCAGCACATCCTGCCACGTCCAGGGAAGCACAGCCAGGAGATTTGGGGCTGGGAGTGGTTCATGGGAGCAAGACATTTGTTGTAGGTCCCAGCAAGGAAAGTGTTCAACCCTGTAAGGTATTTGATTATAATGTCCTATTGGAGGGGGACAACAGGAGAAGGGAAAAGGGGAGCACAAGCAATCTGGCACCCCCCCAGGTGCAGAAGATGCCAGGCCATGTGACTTAGGGCAGAACTCTGGCCTGGGCACTGCAGGAGGCACAGCCTGTCCTTGGCACAGTCGCTGCTTGCTGAGCCTCAGCGGCGTGGGGACGAGCCGGGGGTGCCCCAACCCAGGGCAGCACCAATGGGCTGTGGCTGCCCCAGCTGCAGGAAACAGCTCCTTTTTATTCACTCACACTTCCACGTTCTCCCCAAACACAGTCCCTGGGCCTCTTTTCCAGATTCCTCTGGCAGCAAGGAGGTCGGCTCCCCAAGCACAATCTAAGGCTCATCACAGTGACAACGAGGCAGGTCCTGAAAAATGGAAAAAACTTTTCTCCTTCCTTGCTGGGTCACTCATTCACAGGGAGGGGCTGTTAATTTCTTCATGGCTAATGAGTTCTCTGTGTTCTGAGCCCAGGGACAAGTCTTGTACAAGGAAGATCCTAAGCTGTTGGAAATAGTCCAAAGGAGGGACACAAGATGGTGAAGGGTCTAAAGGAACTTAAGAGGAGCAGCTGAGGACATTTGGTTTGTCCAGCTGGAACAGAGCAGACTGAGGTCAGACTTCCCTGGGGCCTGCAGCTCCTCCCAAGGGACAGCAGAGGGGCAGCTCCCATCCCTGCTCCGGGACAGGGACAGCACCAGGGGGCAGCTGGGGCTGGGCCAGGCAGGGTCAAGGCTGAGATCAGGAAAGGCTCTTCCCCAGAGGTGCTGGCACTGCCCAGGCTCCCCAGGGAATGGGCACGGCCCCGGGGCTGCCAGAGCTCCAGGAGCCTTTGGCCAGCGCTGCCAGGGGTGCCCAGGGTGGGGTTGCTGGGGGTCTGGGCAGGGACAGGGGCTGGGACGATCCCTGTGGGTCCCTTCCAGATCAGGAGCTTCTGTGATTCTTTGATCCTAAGATTTCAGGTTTTGCCTGAGTGAAATTCAACATCAGTGCACGTTTTGTACTCAAGTCTTACATAGACTGTTTCTCCAATTCACACAAGAATTCCTGTCATGTCAATAATTACAGCTCTCAGTGATCTCATGATTGCTGTGCTCCTGCAGAAGCTGTCACCATTACCCTCACACCGTTCTCTGAGGTCCCTCCTGGCCCAGCTGGGGGTGCCAGGGTGTTCTGGGGTGACTGATCCCTGCTGGGCTCCAAGCACACACCCAGGAGTGCAAACGCCTCTCTGCAGCAGTGCCTGCACACCAACCAGGCCTTGGTGATTTCTGAGGCTGTAAACACTGTTCAGGAAATAACGTTTTGGGATAACTGGGGTTCAGCTCTGGAAGGTTTTGGCAAACACTGGTGTTCAACACTACAAGCCAGCCCCCGACAGCTCTGGCACCCAAGGGTGAGGTGCTGCTCTGTCCCTGCACTGCCCAGGGCTCTCACCAGCTGAGAGTTCTCCTGCCACCAGAGATGTCTGTCTTCACACAGCACAGCCTGGCTGCAGAGGTAAAGGGCATTTTGACTTTATTTTGGTGGTATTTGCACCTTTTGAGGTACTTAAACTGTTTTCTTTTCCTTTAGAAAGGAAATGTGGTAACTCGCCTATTTCCTTCTAGCATTATTTCCCCCAGGTATGGGGTCCAGCAGAGCAGTGATGACTCTGCCACTTGTCCCTGCATCCTCTGGAGCTGGGTGTGTGAGGAGGCTGCTCTCTGTCCCATCTGGGTGTGTGAGGAGGCTGCTCTCTCTGTGCAGGATGGGTGTGTGAGGAGGCTGCTCTCTGTGCAGGATGGGTGTGTGAGGAGGCTGCTCTCTGTCCCATCTGGGTGTGTGAGGAGGCTGCTCTCTGTGCCATCTGGGTGTGTGAGGAGGCTGCTCTCTGTGCAGAATGGGTGTGTGAGGAGGCTGCTCTCTGTCCCATCTGGGTGTGTGAGGAGGCTGCTCTCTGTCCCATCTGGGTGTGTGAGGAGGCTGCTCTCTGTGCAGGCTGGGTGTGTGAGGAGGCTGCTCTCTGTGCAGGCTGGGTGTGTGAGGAGGCTGCTCTCTGTCCCAGCTGGGTGTGTGAGGAGGCTGCTCTCTGTCCAAGCTGGGTGTGTGAGGAGGCTGCTCTCTGTCCCAGCTGGGTGTGTGAGGAGGCTGCTCTCTGTGCAGAATGGGTGTGTGAGGAGGCTGCTCTCTGTCCCAGCTGGGTGTGTGAGGAGGCTGCTCTCTGTCCCAGCTGGGTGTGTGAGGAGGCTGCTCTCTGTGCAGAATGGGTGTGTGAGGAGGCTGCTCTCTGTCCCAGCTGGGTGTGTGAGGAGGCTGCTCTCTGTCCCAGCTGGGTGTGTGAGGAGGCTGCTCTCTGTCCAAAATGGGTGTGTGAGGAGGCTGCTCTCTGTCCCAGCTGGGTGTGTGAGGAGGCTGCTCTCTGTCCAAAATGGGTGTGTGAGGAGGCTGCTCTCTGTCCCAGCTGGGTGTGTGAGGAGGCTGCTCTCTGTCCAGGATGGGTGTGTGAGGAGGCTGCTCTCTCTGTCTCAGCTGGGTGTGTGAGGTGGCTGCTCTCTGTCCCATCTGGGTGTGTGAGGAGGCTGCTCTCTGTCCCATCTGGGTGTGTGAGGAGGCTGCTCTCTGTGCCAGCTGGGTGTGTGAGGAGGCTGCTCTCTGTCCAGAATGGGTGTGTGAGGAGGCTGCTCTCTGTCCCAGCTGGGTGTGTGAGGAGGCTGCTCTCTGTCCAGAATGGGTGTGTGAGGAGGCTGCTCTCTGTCCCAGCTGGGTGTGTGAGGAGGCTGCTCTCTGTCCAGAATGGGTGTGTGAGGAGGCTGCTCTCTGTCCCAGCTGGGTGTGTGAGGAGGCTGCTCTCTGTCCAGAATGGGTGTGTGAGGAGGCTGCTCTCTGTCCCAGCTGGGTGTGTGAGGAGGCTGCTCTCTGTCCAGAATGGGTGTGTGAGGAGGCTGCTCTCTGTCCCATCTGGGTGTGTGAGGAGGCTGCTCTCTGTCCCATCTGGGTGTGTGAGGAGGCTGCTCTCTGTCCCATCTGGGTGTGTGAGGAGGCTGCTCTCTGTGCCAGCTGGGTCAGCTCTTCTCCTCTCGCACTGCTGCTGGCACTGCAGGAATTCCCTTCAGTTTAGGAGCTGTACCCCAGTTCCTGTTTTGCCATATGGCTCCTGCCCCTATAACCAGGCTCTATGATTTTGCATTTGGATTTCAGGTAACATCATCTTCTGTTATGAGCATTTACAAAATTTCTTATGAAAACAGTCCCAAGTCCAACACAGGGCAGGAAAGTGCTGACTAGAGACCACCTGTAAGACTAGTAATGAAAATATAGTGCCCAGCTGAAAATGCAGCATGACAAGTTGAATATTTGGAAGAGCCCTGTTTCCTTCTCTTGTGCCAAAATTTCTCAAGGTTTAGCCTGGTGATGTGATGGTATCAGAAAAAAAAACTAAAATCATAAAATCACAGACTGCTGTGGGTTAAAAAAGACCTTAAAAGCTATCTCCTTCCACCCCCTGCATGGGCAGGGACACCTTCCACTAGACCGGATTGCTCAGAGAAAAAATAGCTTTTTTAAAATTATTTTTTAATTTATTTTTTCTTATTTGAAAGAGTTCCTTTTTATAAATGCCAGACAATTGATTCCTTGTTTATTGCTGTGCTGTCATACATGTGTTTGTAGGTGTTCATTTGGAGATTTAGCACTTTCTCATCAGTGAGAACACTTCTCTGCAAGTGTGCTGCTATGATGAGTTAATTAAGTATTCATTGTAATAACACTGATATTAACAAACTTATTTTGTATTCATTTTCACGTGCATGTTCCATATTTCCAAATGAGTGCTATCAGTGCTATTTTCATTGATCGTTGCAATCAGAAGTATAAAAATAAGCCCTCAGTAGGAGAGTGTAAAGCTCCCACACCAGCTGCCCCCTCAGAGGGGCTTTGCCCCCTGGCTTTCCCCTCACCAGGGTCCCAGGCACGGCTGGGCAGCCACAGCTCTGCAGTCAGGCACAGCTCCAGGAGACTCTGGGGCTCTTTTTTAAATATAGGAGAATTTGGGGCAAATATTTACATGATGAAGGCATCTGCTCTGACCTGGGGAGAGGCTCTCAGAAGGAGAACCATGGCAGAGGGGCTGGTGTGCTGCAGCCAGGGCTGTGGGGCCGTGGGGCTGGGGTTTGGTGCTCTCTGATGGGCAGAGCCCCCAGGGACAGCCACAGCACTGTCACCCCACCTCTGTGCCCCCAGTGGGGGTCCCCATGCCACGGCTTCTGTCTCAGAGACAGCACAGTGCCCTGGCCAGGTGCTGAGGGCACAGAGCACTGCCCAGGTGGATCGGGGTGTGTCCGTGCCATGGCTTATCTGGGGGCAGGAGAGGGAGGGAAATGCTGCTGCACGGTGCAGACTGGAGCTTCCTCAGCTGCCAGCAGGCAGGAGATCCACGGGGAAGGCAGGAGGGAGAGCAAAACAGGCCAGAAACACGGCTAAAAGCTGCTGGCAGGAGTAGCAGGGTTCATCGTGGGGAGGGGGGGCACAGCTGGATGCAGGGGGCCTGGAGGCTTTCTGCAGACATCAGGCACTGCAGATCAGTGGCTCTGTGTGTGTGTGTGTGTGTGCCCTTCTGGGGAGCTGCAGCAGGACAGGAGCTGGCACAGCTGGAGCTGCGGCTGTCCATCGCTCTGTGCAGTCACTGAGCTGTGCTCAAAGGCTCTCGGGCTCCTCAGGTGTGTGAGGGGATAAGCTGCACACAGAGCTCTGCCTGTCCGGCCAGCCAGGGGCTGGGCAGCACGAGTCACACAGCCAGCAGCTGCTGCTGGCACTTCTGGGGTGTTCTCACACATCCTGCTTCCTCCTGTTGAGGAGGAGGAGGAGGCAGAAGGCTCCTTGGGAGGAGAGGGCAGACAGGGACACGTGGATGCCAGTACCTGTCACTGCACGAGCTGGGAGAGCTCTGCCCAGGAGCAAACTTCCCCAGCAGATTCCCATTCCCTTAGTGCTGCTCTCAGATTTGCTCCCAATGGGGCAGAGCCGTGGGTGACACACCTGGAAAGGCACCAGAGAGCTGCAGGGACACCACAAACACCTCTGACCTCATGGGGGAGAAGGATGAGGGGAAAGGAAGGAAAAAACAGGTGGAGATGGAGAAAGAAAAAGATTTAGTAGAAGAGAGAAGAAAAAAAACTAAACAAAGTGTGTGATTTGGGGAAAACATGATCTGGCCTTTTGTCCTCTGTCTGGGACTGATTCAGATCCAGGGAAAGCAGCCGCTGGGTACCTCAGGTTCTGCCACAAAAACAAACCTAATAGACTTCAAAATTCTGTCATAAAACAAGGAATCTGTATGAAAATTATATTTTCTAAACTGTTCTCATTGGACCTCTTATTTTTATTTAAATCTCTCTTTATTTGAAATATTGTTAGTGTTTGGCAGGGAGGATATTGCAACCCCTCTGCGTGGGCAGCTGCCTCCCCTTTCTCTGCACTCTGCAAATGGCTCCTGTCCTCTGCATTGGCTGGCTTTATCCTGGAAAATCCTTGGGAAGTGCTGCGATCCTCAGAAATAGTGTCTCTGCTAAATAGGGATAAGAAAATAAGGTAATATAAAAATATAATACTGATTGATAATGACTTCTGACCAAGCAGATAAAGACTTTTCACTCCAAGATATGATGTGATGTTGAATATCACAGTGGTTTAGAGGGTGAGGAGTCGCTTGCATTGAGGAATGTGCCCCAGTGCCAGGAGGTGTTTGTTCACACAATCTTTAGATTCAACACCCAGTGGCTGGGATTTACCTCCGAGGCTGTTTTCATGGAAATAATAACACAACCATAACAAGCCAACAATAAAATGGGGCTCACAGAGGGAAGAACTTCCCCAGCAGTGTGGTTCCTTCTGCTGGAACAGGAAATGGTGAAACTCTCACATAAGGAAAAATCAGCTTTCAGGTTTGAGGTTGTTAGCAGTAGCAGTGAATACATTTGAAATATTGTTTGCTATTAAAATACTGATTAATAATATTTAAGTGTTGTTGTATAAAATATTTAGCCAATTATATTTAAACGTTATTAGTTAACATTAACAAGTGCTCTGGACAAGCACAGCCACAATGAAGTTTTGGCAAGGATGTGTTAAGTGGAAAGATAATCTCTTAGGTGCCATGATTCCAGAATATTGGATCTGAGGTGATTAATAAGGAAGATGATCTGTTCTGGCAGGTTCAGTCCCACACACAGTGTGACAATGATGATAACAGCAGTGACCCACGGTAGCTGCACTTGGTCAGTGCTGCTGGGAGCAGCAGCCGTGGAGCTGTGCTGGGCACGGCCCAGCCCCAGTGACACTGCCAGGGCCACTGGGGGGCCAGCCCAGCCCCTGCCACACCCCAGCAAGGAGCAATTGGTCCTCCCCCAAAGTTCCTTTCTGAAAATACCTGTCCCAAATAGCTTGGGCCTGTGCCAGGGAGGGTCAGGCTGGAGATCAGGAAAGGCTCTTCCCCAGAGGTGCTGGCCCTGCCCAGGCTCCCCAGGGAATGGGCACGGCCCCGGCGCTGCCAGAGCTCCAGGAGCCTTTGGCCAGCGCTGCCAGGGGTGCCCAGGGTGGGGTTGCTGGGGGGCTGGGCAGGGACAGGGGCTGGGCTGGGTGATCCTGTGGGTCCCTTCCAGCTTGGGATATTCCGTGATTTTGTGTCAGCCCTGCAGACCCCTGAGCTGCAGTAAGGAATGCTCATCTCTTCTCCCATTTTCTGCAGGAATGTTTTGAACTCAGTCTCCAGCAGGTCTTGTTGGGATGTACCAGTTCAACAGGAAAACTGGCTGCACCACGGCATTGGAGCTTCCCTGTGCCCCTGGCCACTGCTGGTGTGCCCAAACCTCTCCCTGGGCAGTCCCAAAAGCTTGGGAAGAACGTCCACTGCCCCCCACTCCAGTGTCTCTGTTGAGTCAGCCACACATCTCTGAGGCCTGAGGCACTGAGCAGCTCACTGAGGATCTCCTCTGCCCCACTTCTCAGCTGTTTTTGAAAGCAGACACCAACTGCCTTCCAGGTGAGGGCCGTGCCCATCAGCCCGTTAGGATTTTCACATCTGGAGCATCCAAAACAGCAGCACTCTGTTCATGGAGCACTGTCAGCAGCTGTGACAGCACCAGACACAGCCTCCTGTGTGAGGGACCAGGCACGCCATGCCCTGTGACTGGACCAGGAACACACCATCCCCTGTGACCCCACCAGGAGCACCACCCCTCTGACAGCTCCAGGAACACCATCCCATGGGATAGGACCAGGAACACCATTCCTGTGGCAGCTCCAGGAACACCATCCCATGGGATAGGACCAGGAACACCATCCCAGTGACAGCTCCAGGAACACCATCCCATGGGATAGGACCAGGAACACCATTCCTGTGGCAGCTCCAGGAACACCATCCCAGTGACAGCTCCAGGACAAAACCAGCACCGGTGAAGTGTCAGTCCACCTCTGGAGGCCAGGTCACCACCGGGACAAGGGCGTGCAGAGGAGTGTGTCACAGGTGCAGCCCCACTCCAGCCCTTGTGCCAGGGAGTCCTCCCCAGCAGCCACGGGGAGAGACAAACAGAGCAATTAACCCTTTTTTTAACAGCGGGTTAAACAAACAGAGCAATTAACCCCTTTTTAACAGCGGATTGAGTCCCAGCACGGTGTCAAAGCTGATTTAACAGGAACAATGACAAAGCCCAGAACTATCACACAATGATGCTAAAAGGCACAAACAGAGAAGGTGATCTATTCAGAGATTCCAAAAGAACCCAATGCTAATAATTACAAAATTAATTTCTTCCATTAAAAATAAATGCACTGTTGGAGCATTTAATACAATGAACAGCAGATGAAATTATTGTTCTATCCAGTTAAACCTCAACAAGTGTTTCTGAGGTTGTGACGGCATTTATTGAATTACGTCTGAACTTCTTATGCAAATCAGAGGTAGACCTGATTGGTAGCCCGTATTGGTAATTGCCTAATATTGACCTGTGTCTGCACCCAGCAGTCCAGAGACTCCCAGGAGGAGAAAAAAGGGCTGAGCCTCCCTGAGAGCTTGGGAGATCCCGTGTGTCTCTGGGGAGGCAGCTCCACCATTCCCTTCTGCCCAGCCACCACCAGTGCAAGGAAACCCCTCTGTTGAAGAAGAAAAGTGGTTTAAGGTTAAAGCTTTCAGAAATGGTGCATTTCTAAGTTCTCAGCTCTGGTGCTTCTCTACATTACAAGTCATGTGTCCTTGGAAGGGTTCCACCGAGGGTTCACGGCATGGTCCCAGCACAGGCACAGTTACTGAATCACTTCCCAGCCAAGTCTTTATCCTGTTTGAGCAAACGCCTCGGAGGACAGGGATCAGATCCAACAGACCAAAGCCAGGGATTCCTCCACCAAGCATGGGGTCAGGTGGGTGAGAAACCACTGCATCACCCCTGGTAGGAACCAGAGACCCCCGGGCACTGAGCTTGTGGGGGGTTCTCTGGCAGCACTGGTTACACTTTGAGTTCTTAGTGCAGCCACATGTGAGAGTTTGAAGAATAGCTGTTAAATATAAGACATATAATAGGTGATTTTGTATTTTTTATTTTATGCACGTTAATGATTGTGACAGTATTCGTTGTCTGTAACAGAGAGGTTAATGCAATGTATGCATTGGCAGAGGCTGGAACTGAATGGTCTTTAAGGTCCTTTCCAAGGCAAACCAGTCTGTGATATTGAAGTGTTCCTGCAAGCAGAGATAGGACTGTGCCTCTTAATAATAAAGTACCCTGTTAACACAGAACACAGTGACTCATTCTCTCTGCTTGACCAAGTGAAATCCAGCAAACAGGAAAGTCTGGGCAGAGGATGTTCCCACTGTAACCATAGCAGTAAATTATCCCACCTGAGTTAACATTTTGGATCATAAATCTCTTTCTTTTTGAGCACTGGAAATATGAAAACAAATAATCTATTCAAAAAATTAGATATATTACATTAGCAGAGTGTAATTGCATCACATATTACAATCTACAAAGCTCTCTGACTGTAATCTGCAAATTAATGACAGTTAAACATTTCAAGCGCAAATCTTTGCAAGCATCTTCAATCCCCCAGCTGCTGGGGGGATATCGCTGAGAAGGATCTCGTACTAAATTATGTATTCAGAGCATGAAGATGCACTGAAAGAGACAGAAATGTCCCCAGAAGGCACTTCTAGAAAGGAGTCATAAATTTAAATAGGAATCAAGAAAGCCTGTTTGAGCTGTAAATAGCAATTGTTTTCTAAACAAAAGTATTTTCATATAAATATCAAAGTTTTTTATTTCCATGGCGCAAGTGAAGGATTTACTGAGATAAGCACCCAGTGAGTAACCCGGGGACAGTCAATACCTAAGGCAGATTTTACAGATACAGATGAAGCAATGATGGATCAGCACTTAATAGCATCCAACTCCAAAGAAACACTGGGAAACTGGTCTAACTGATAATGTAGAGCCAGGGAACAGGCAGTGGCATACAGCAGTGTAAGTGAAGCAGATAGATAGCAGAGGTGTGTGATGGCACACCTCAGCACCCAGCTGAGCAGTGCCCAGCCAGGATCATGGCCAGGGCTGGGCTGTGGCAGCAGGACAGGGATGTGGGACAGCCCGAGCACACGGCCCTGCCGCAGGGGCAGGTGGCACCTGGGATGGCAGCAGAGGGGCTCGTCCTGGCTCTGGGCTCAAAAGGGCAGAAAGGAGCAGAGAGACCCCTGGGGTTCCCAGTGTGTGGGGCAAAGCTGCTCGAGCCCTGCAGCCCAGCCACCCCCACCAGCCCTGCAGCACCCCCAGCTCTGCCAGACACAGAATTCAGCACTGCAGAGCATTCTGGAAAGGAGAACTCCAGATCTGCAGAGACGTGGGAGCTGGAGCTGGAACAGCTCTGCAGGAGGAGGGCCTGTGAGGGCCCTGTGAGGGCTGCACGGAGCTCCAGGGAGAGCCTCCAGGAGCAGCAGCACTGGCAGGGCTCACACAGAGCTGGAACAGAGCAGGTTCTGACCCAAACCTGCCAACAGGACTGACACAGACCTGGAACAGCCATGGCAGAGCAGGTTCTGACCCAAACCTGCCAAGCTGTGGGGAGGGTTCAGCCACCACGTGAAGGGACACAGTGCAGTGTGTGCTCGGCACAGGAGCAGCATCAGTAATTACTTAAATTCAATAAAGATGGTGACAAAGACAGAGCTCCCAGCCCACCCTCAGCAGCAGGAAATCACACTGGGGTGGGAGCCCATGAAGAGCTTTGGCCAGGTCCCCTGGCCTGGCCTGGTGGGACAGGGGTGGGGACACACGAGAGAGTAGCAGGAAGGACCCTCCAGCCCGTGAAGGACACTGCTGTCCTAAAAACTAACCAGGAGAGAGCAGCTGAGCAAAAGGGATCTCAGCATCAGCATGGCTCCAAAGGCACACCTGCAGCAGTGTAACTGAAGGCAGAACTGCAGCAGCAAAATCCCAGTGGCCCTGGCTGCACAGAGCTCCAGGGGTGTCCAGTGTGCATCCTGCCCTCAGCTCCCATGGTTGTGCTTGCCCCAGACATCAAACACTCCCATTTGTCCATCAAACCTTCCCACTTGTCCATCAAACACTCCCATTTGTCTATCAAACCTTCCCGTTTGTCCATCAAACACTCCCATTTGTCCATCTAACATTCTTGTTTGTCCATCAAACACTCCAGTTTGCCCATCAAACACTCCCATTTGTCCATCTAACATTCCCGTTTGTCCATCTAACGTTCCCATTTGTCCATTCAACACTCCCATTTGTCCATTCAACACTCCCATTTGTCCATCAAACACTCCCATTTGTCTATCAAACCTTCCCGTTCGTCCATCTAACGTTCCCGTTTGTCCATCAAACACTCCCATTTGTCCATCTAACGTTCCCATTNTTGTCCATCTAACATTCCCATTTGTCCATCAAACATTCCCGTTTGTCCATCAAACACTCCCATTCGTCCATCAAACATTCCCGTTTGTCCATCTAACATTCCCATTTGTCCATCAAACATTCCCGTTTGTCCATCAAACACTCCCATTCGTCCATCAAACATTCCCGTTTGTCCATCTAACATTCCCATTTGTCCATCAAACATTCCCGTTTGTCCATCAAACACTCCCATTCGTCCATCAAACATTCCCGTTTGTCCATCTAACATTCCCATTTGTCCATCAAACATTCCCGTTTGTCCATCAAACACTCCCATTCGTCCATCAAACATTCCCGTTTGTCCATCTAACATTCCCATTTGTCCATCAAACATTCCCGTTTGTCCATCAAACACTCCCATTCGTCCATCAAACATTCCCGTTTGTCCATCTAACATTCCCATTTGTCCATCAAACATTCCCGTTTGTCCATCAAACACTCCCATTCGTCCATCAAACATTCCCGTTTGTCCATCTAACATTCCCATTTGTCCATCAAACATTCCCGTTTGTCCATCAAACACTCCCATTCGTCCATCAAACATTCCCGTTTGTCCATCTAACATTCCCATTTGTCCATCAAACATTCCCGTTTGTCCATCAAACACTCCCATTCGTCCATCAAACATTCCCGTTTGTCCATCTAACGTTCCCGTTTGTCCATCAAACATTCCCATTCGTCCATCAAACATTCCCGTTTGTCCATCTAACGTTCCCGTTTGTCCATCAAACACTCCCATTCGTCCATCTAACGTTCCCGTTTGTCCATCCAGAGCTGTGGAGAGAAGCTGCAGGAGGAGTGGGGGTTGCACCCCAGGCTGCAGTGAGCCAGCAGAGCTGGGTGTGTGTCCTCACAGAGCTCAGAGCTCCACGGAAGGGAGGGTCCCCTCCTGTGCTCTGCACAAGGACCAGCTGCAAAGCAGAAAGAAAACATGGAGACCTAACATGCACACAGCAGATTTTTACAGATAAACTGGAAGAAATGTAGGCAAAGCACAATTATTTAGTTCATCTTAAAAGGTTCCTGCAAGAAGAGATTTAAAACTTTTCAGTGAAACAAGTTTTCTTGGCTAGAACATGCAGAAGGATTGTCAGATGGGGCTGGGGAAAAAAGCCAGATAAGGTACATGATTTCTGTCCCAGTGTGGGCATGGAACAGGGACAGACCTCGAGGCAGGAAATGGACTGCCCAGGGGAAGGGCCCCTAAAACACTAGGTGAGTTAATTTGAGTACAGAGAACACTAAAATCTGCACATAACTGATTATTAAAGCCATCTTTTCCCCAAAGAAATGCTAATATTTGTCAGACTGATCATTGTCCACACAATCGACTACAATAACAGCAAATACAGCACAGCTTGAAGGATGAGAGAAAGAAGCTGAATTTTTTTATTAATTTATACAATATATTTTATTGTAAATTATGACAGAAGCAAGAAACTCTTTTTAATTTCAAAATAATCTCTGGGTTTTAAAAGACTGAAACCTTCAGCTCCCAAAAATATTCTCGGCTTCTCACTGCAGAAGAAACAGAACATGGCATTGTGGCTAAAGTGTCTGTTGCTCAAGAAACCAGAGAATCACAGAGTCCCAGGCTGGCAGGGCCCTCAGAGATCATCTGGCCCAACCTTCCCTGGCCAAAGCCTGTCTAGAAGGGGTGGCCCAGCACCTGCCCAGCTGCACCTGGAAGAGCTCAGGAAGATCCCTGCTGGGATCCTGCCCTGCCCTGGCCCTGCTGGGATGGACAGGCACGGAGCCACAGCGTGGGGAACAGTGAGGGCAGGAGGGCACTCGGGGGGTCTCCAGCCCCATGTCCCACTGAGAGCAGGGCAAATATCAAAGTCCCTTCAAGTGACCACACCTCCAGCGCTTCCAGCTTTCTCTTCTGCTAGAAAAAGGAAGAAAACTGATTTTCCACAGGCAACTTTCATTGCCGCTTGGAAGATTTTTATTTTTTTTTAATTGCACAAGATGATTTCCCAAACTCTCCTCCTGAGATGGTTATTTGAGCATTTCTCCACTCCCTGCCGGCAGCACTGCCGCTCGCCTGGCTGCAAACCGGAGTGTCAGCGGCTGAGCCGGGCAGTGAATGACGGCCAGGAGTGCAGGAACCCTCTCCTGACCCCCACCCCTCACACTCCTCATTCCACTCGCTGGTGCCACTGGGTGGGTGTTTCACCCTCCAGTCGTGCCTGCTTTGTTTGAGAGAAGAAGCAATGAGCTTGCAGGGACGAGCTGGTTCCCATTTATAGCAGAAATATGGCAGAGTGGGTTGGTGTATTCCGTGTGATCACAGGAGATTTAGAGCTCGCTCGCAGGGGAAGCAGCACACACACACACACACACACACACACACACACTCCTTAAATCCAGCCTTGGCGTTACAAACACCCCCTTGCACCGCTCCTCACGCAGATTTGTGGAGCTGGAAGAGAAGCCATGTGTCATGGACGAGTGCAAGAGCACTTTATTCCTACCAGGGTGCAGATAAGATCAAAAACATTCATTCCTGGAGGAGAAAGAAAAGCTTTTGAAAGAGATAATGAACCATTCATTTCTTTAATTTTATTTTACGTATAATTATTTAACTTGACGCATTTTTTCAATCGCTTCATAATTTAAAACCTTCTGCAGAGTAATTATGCATAGCAAGGGTTGCACCTCTATCTATAAAAAACATACTGTGCAAGCAGCATCAAACCAATATTTTTACAAAAAATTCTATTATTGTTTGATATTTAGCGAAGTGTTTACCTTAAATCTAAATGAACTGTGCCCTTAAGCATATTAAAAATACCAAGTTTAAAATGTTAAATGCAGATGAGGCTGAATAAGATTTGTTTTCTAATGTGTTTTCTAATGAGATTTCAGTGATTTTCATCTTTCTCTTTGTGAGGTTTTCACAGAAACTTGATTTTCTTTAATTTTGCTATTGGAAGAGGAAGAAATATTTTTATGAGAGAGAAGTGCTGGATGTCTGCACTGCCTCCGATGTTTCCCAGGAGCAGAGTGTGGGTGACAGCTGCTGGCAATGGCAGGGGTGGTGTGGGCAGGGTTGAATCACAAATTCAAAGAAATGTTTAGGTTGGAAAAGACCTTTTAAGGCCATCCCCCAGCACTGCCAGGGCCACCAGGAAGCCATGTCCCCAGATGCCACATCCACATGGCCTTTAAACTCTCCCAGGGAGGGGGACTGCACCCCTGCCCCGGGCAGCTGTGCCAGGGCTGACAGCTCTTCCAGTGAGGAGATTTTCGCTGGTGCCCAACCAAAACCTCCCCGGTACCGAGGAGTTATCCCCCAGCCTGAGGCCCTTGTCCCTCGACCTGTTGCTGGTTACTCGCTGCCCAGGCTGAGCCACGAAAATCAGAAGAGCAAGGACCTTCTGTGGAAAGTGTTGTGGTGTCAGATGTGCTCCCCAGTGTCCTTCCTTGTGCCGGGAGGGACAGGGGCCAGAGGAGTGCAGGTCTGTAGCACAGGGTAACATTCTTCATTGGACTGACTGAAATGGTTGGGAAACGTGGCTGAGCTTTCCAGCTCCACACCTTCTTCCAGGTCCCTGAGCTGATGTCAGATGTGTGCTGCTGAAGCGAGCTGCAGGCACACAAGGCTTGGCAGGGAAGGTGTTGCCCCAAGCCTGGCAGTGGGAGGTCACTGAAGTCCTTCTCCTGGAGGCTGACCAGCCCTGACAGCAGATGTCCATCCTGGGGCCAGCACTCAGGGCCTGATCCAGGCACGTGGCACCAGTGCAGCAGCTGTCCCACCCTGCCTGGGCTGCCCCCAGCCCTCTCCTCCCTCCTCCTGCCAGCTCTGGGGGCCCAGGCCCCCCTTCTCCTGCTGTGTCCTGTGGAGCCGCTCCAGCTCGGAAAACCCTCAGAGAGCTGCTCACTTTTTACTGTCCCTTTGGAGACCACGGCTCAGCAGGAACAAGGAGCCCAGAGCTCGCTGTGCTGGCCCCACAGGAATCACACTGGGAGTGACCATCCCTGCAGGCAGCTCTTTTCTTCCCAGGACACAGTGACCATCCCTGCAGGGCAGTGTGTCCTTCCCAGGACACAGTGACCATCCCTGCAGGGCAGTGTGTCCTTCCCAGGACACACTGACCATCCCTGCAGGGCAGTGTGCCCTTCCCAGGACACACTGACCATCCCTGCAGGGCAGTGTGTCCTNGCTCCAGCTCGGAAAACCCTCAGAGAGCTGCTCACTTTTTACTGTCCCTTTGGAGACCACGGCTCAGCAGGAACAAGGAGCCCAGAGCTCGCTGTGCTGGCCCCACAGGAATCACACTGGGAGTGACCATCCCTGCAGGCAGCTCTTTTCTTCCCAGGACACAGTGACCATCCCTGCAGGGCAGTGTGTCCTTCCCAGGACACACTGACCATCCCTGCAGGGCAGTGTGTCCTTCCCAGGAGACACTGACCATCCCTGCAGGGCAGTGTGTCCTTCCCAGGACACAGCCAGCTGGGGCTCTTCTCAGTGAGAAAATCCCCATCATGGTTTGGGAAGAGCAGAGCTCAGAGGAGGCTTGTGTTGGGTTTGCTCAACCACCCACAGAGGATTTCTTTCTGGTTTTTTTCTGGAGAACCTGTTGGCTCTCCACTGACAGTCTGGAAATCTCTCCTGAGGAGCTGTGCTGTGGTTCCTTCAGAGTCACACTTAGGGCATACCTGGAAGCAAAAACACACAAGTGAAAATTATCACCTTTGGAATTCCTGTGAAGTTTATTGAGAGTTCTGGCTTTGGCAGGGTGATGGTGCCACAATTTATTTAATCCATTTAGCCAGCTCAGTTATTAATTAATCAGTCTTGGGAAAGTCTAATGACAGGTTCATATTAACAGTAAAAAAGCACTCGATTCTCACAGTGGCATAAAATAAAATATAAAGAAGAATCAGAAGAGACATTATCCATGGGAAATCAGACCTCCCAGCAGAAACAAGAGCAGAATCTATGCAAATGTTCAGAGGAAGATGTGAGACAGTTAAATATTTAAACCACATAATATTCATTATAAAAGTAAGTTCAGTGATACATTAAAAGTCATTGGACAGAACAGAAAACACATCCAGTGGCAGTGGGAGGAAGTTCCTGAGGAATTTGAGGTAGAATGTGGTTGCAGGAAAACATCTCAGAGTGAATGCACATAGATCTGTGCCACTATTCCTCTTTCTCCTGCTGCCCCTGTACTGCAGGCACAGCTCTGCCCTCCTTGGGGGATCCTGCTCAGAGCCCCAGGAGTGCAGGCTCGTGGGTGAAACCATCACAGCATGACACAGCCACAGCAGCTCTCACAGCAAACACATCTCTATAGTGTCCATCTGGGAGAAGGCAACAGCCTTTGGGTCACCAGGGGCTTCAAACTCAGCAGTTTTCATTTTGAAAAGAATGAAATTGTTGCTGCAAAAAATAAAGGATGGGGGAGTGAACTACATCAATGTAAAAATCAAAATTTCTGAAAAACTCCATACAAAGAGAAAACTTCTTTCACTTGAGCTTTCAAATTGGAGTTTTTTGATGTCTCCTTCAAACCAAACCATCTGGCTTTTCTAAAACGTATGCTACCATGGGTAGTATTATTTTCAAGTTTAATGAGTTTAACTCCCTGAAACCTCCCCTGCTCATTTTCCTGCTCAGCCCCTCATCCTGCCTTTCATGTGCTGGTTCTCAGCTCTGGGAAAAAGGCTCCATCCAGCCAAGCATCACCACCTCCTCCAGCACAGAGCCTCTGGCCACGAGCAGTGAGAGCTTCTCAGGGTGGCCCCATCACTCTCCTCTCCTGGTGTCCAGCCCAGAGACAGTCAGGTTTGCAGGGCCTGTGGTGCAAAGCCAGGTGAGATCCTGTGGGATCCTGTGGATCCTGGCAGGTCAGGGAGGAGCAGGTGACCTATGGAGAGCTGCACCTGCAGCAGATGCTCTTCAGGGAGAGCATCTCCATCTACTGCTCCTGTACAAATGGGCTTCAGAAAACAGAGCAGCTGTGGCCAGCGGGGTTTTCCCCTTGCTCCCTGCTAGGATTTGCTCCCAACAGTGTGCAGTAATTGCAGCAGGGTGCTGTTTGCCAAACAAAACACTTTGTGCCCGAGACAGGAGAAAGATCATATCCTTTCTGAACAGAGCTTTCATCTGGCCATACGTGCAGGATTTTGGTCTCCATGGATATACTTCGGGGCTCTAGATGGACTCGGGGAAAGTTATGTCCGTATGTGGGTAGGTCCCTAATGATTTGTTTAATTAATTAGCACCACTGTCTTTCTCCTCTGTTTTAGCCACACCATCTCCCCACTGGTGCTGGCTCAGGCCAGGGAATGCCTCTCTGCAGACCCACATGTCCAGGAGGCCAGGTCACTCCTGTGGGTGTTTTGGGTGCACTCAGAGGCACGGAAATGGGGTGACAACTGTGTGTCCCCAGCAGGTGTGTCCCAGAATCTGCCAGGACTCCAGAATGGTCTTTTCCTTTTAACTAAGAAAACCATTAAGGCTGTTTGCCTTGAGCTCTGGTTAATGGACTGCTTGGATTATTTATTTATTTTTAAATGAACACACTTTATTTCCCCAAAGTGCCGCTGTTGACTTTCTCTAAGTGCTGCCATCTGGCTCCCCTGACTCAAAGGGAGAGAGAGGTAGTGTGGTAATAAATAAGAAACCAAACAAATAAACAAATAAAAATTCCTGATTCCTTGCAATTGGAGCATCACCCAAACATTTGTAGGGTTGTATTCAATTCTATAATTGTCTTGCTGATGATTTTGAAAGAAACAAGTGCTGTTGTGCTGACAGCCTGTAGCACTGATTGAAAATTACCACATCAATCTCCTCGACTGAGGGTCTCTCCCCACCATTCTTTCTGCACTGCTGGAGACTCCCCTCTCTGTGGGAGTGCCATTACCAGCCCAGTAATGTTCATCCTGGCTTTTATTTCCCTTTGCAGAGCGGCTCAAGGCTCAGAACTGCAGCCCCCCTTTGCTTTCCTTTTTCTTCCTCCCCTTGCCCCTTCTAAGAGAGCATTTCCCAGACCCTCCCACCAAGGGACTCCTCACCTTCCAGAACAAGGTGAGGCCATTCCCAGGGCAGCAGGGAATGCTCAGCAGCCTGGGCAGCTCCTGCTCCTTGGCAGAGCCCCAGGGGCACACAGGGCCCAGGATGGGTCTGTCTCCAGGGCCCAGAGCCCAGGATGGGTCTGTCCCCAGGGCCCAGGATGGGTCTGTCTCCAGGGCCCAGGATGGGTCTGTCTCCAGGGCCCAGGGCCCAGGATGGGTCTGTCTCCAGGGCCCAGGATGGGTCTGTCTCCAGAGCCCAGGATGGGTCTGTCTCCAGAGCCCAGGATGGGTCTGTCTCCAGGCTGGCCCAGGGCCGAGGTCCTGCTTGCCCATTTTTCCCACCTCCTCGGCCTCTGCCAGAACACCAGCACGGCTGTNCCCAGGATGGGTCTGTCTCCAGGGCCCAGGGCCCAGGATGGGTCTGTCTCCAGGGCCCAGAGCCCAGGATGGGTCTGTCCCCAGGGCCCAGGGCCCAGGATGGGTCTGTCTCCAGGCTGGCCCAGGGCCGAGGTCCTGCTTGCCCACCTTTCCCACCTCCTCGGCCTCTGCCAGAACACCAGCACGGCTGTGCCAGTGCAGGATTCTCCCCTTCCCAGCTCCCGGCACAGAGGGAAGAGATGACCCCAGCGGTGAGGCTGGAAATGGGTGCAGGAGCATCTGTCCAACACAAACACACACACGAGTCACGTGTGCCAAAACTACACTGAGGAATGATTCCATTTTAGAATGAAAGCTCACTGCCTCTTCCATCCCAGGGCAGGAGTCAGAAGTCATGGAAAATGTAGGCTACAGGCAAGGATAATTGTTGTAAATTGCCAGGAAATGCACAGATCCTCTGGGGAAGTGTGCAGCACAGGGAAGCTGGCAATCCATCACGCTCCTTCCAGCTGCAAAAGTTTTGCCCATTTTTACTCCCTGTGCCGGTGACAGGTAATTTTGTGAGAGGTACCTGTGAAACCAATTAGGACCACACGGGGCATGGGGACACAGCGAGTGACAGCGGTGCTGCTGACAGGCACTTTCTCTGGGAGCAATCCCTGGAAACGGCCTCGGCACAAGGACACGGGGACAAAAGCACCATCACCTCCCTCTCTGGAACCTGTGGGGGATAAAAGCACCATCGTCCCCCTCTCTGGAAGCTGAGGGGACAAAAGCACCATCATCTCCCTCTCTGGAAGCTGAGGGGACAAAAGCAGCATGGTGCCCCTGTGTGGGAGCAGTGGAAGCCGGGCTGTTCCTGATGCTCAGTGCAGGGATGGGGTGATGCACGCAGGATGGGCTGATGCACACACACCCCAGTGCACAGCTCTGTCACTGCTGCTCCCAGCCTGTGCAGCTCCAGGGGCTCCAGGGAGCCCCTGACCAAAACCACATGGACTTCCACCTCTGCTGCTCTGGGGCTGCAGGTGGGCAGACTCTCCTTGGTGCAAAGGAGACACTGCTGGCTGCTGGAGCTGTGTCTTGGATTCTGCAGGCAGCACTGGGCCAGAGGACAACCAGGGTTGCAGCCAGGGCTGGGAAGGGTGGCAGGGGGATCTGCGGGGAGCTGCGGCTGGTGGCACTGAGATGTCCCCACACCTGCACTGCCAGGCCTTTCCCTCCCATCCTGCAGCACAGCTGGCACAGCCCCTGTGCTCCATGTCTCCCAAACTCCCTGCCAGCAGTGTCCAGGGAAGTGGGTGCTGCCAGCCCCCTGCTCTGCTCCTGTGCCTTGTCCTTCCTCACCCAGTGCTGGTTTTCCAGCGTTGGATGCAGTGGGATTGGAGCTGAGCCCTGCCCTGCCTGGGTGCTGCCCTGTGGAGCACACACTCTCACAGATGTTAGCCTGAGCTGTTCTCTGATCAAGGACACTTCCTTCGGGAGACACCATGCTCCCAGGGCCCCACCCCCCCAGAAAAGCCTTCCCAGTTAATTAGTTGCCCATTGAGAGTATTGGTGTCTTTAATCGGACACAAATCTTTCTCCAGGAAAAGCCATTTCACGGTTGAGGACACTTCACAACAAGATCTAAACAAGGAAATCACTTAATTGATGGTACAAGCTGTATATCTAGCGAAGAATTGTGTCTCAGGAGATACCAATACTTTCTGTGTCTGAAGCAGTGACCTAACAGCTTGCTGTTGGCTTAGAGCTGTGCCAGCCCTCCATGGAAGCAGAGCCTCAGCCCAGCACTCCGAGCTGCAGCACAGCCTTGGAGGCTGCTGCTCCCATAAATCCAGCCCCTCAACTCTGGCACTGCAAATAAAATAATGACAGCAAAAGTAAAATAAAAATTTCCCCATCACTTCACTTTTCTGTAGGGCAGGTAAACAAAGCTTTACAGTTTGTCAGAAGCACCATAAAGTCCTCTTCAACCCACCTGGGAGTGCCACTTGCTAAATCATCAGCTGAGATTGCTCTAGAGCCTTCACTCTGACACAGCATGCTGCTCTGAGTCCTGTGGCCACAGCTGTGTGTTCAGGGGGGCCAGGATCACCCACCCCGAGATTTACAGGCAGAGACACGGGGCAGACACCTCAATGTGCCCATTTGGGGTGGGGTGTGAGAGCACGGCTTCTTCCTCTAGTGATTGCACAAACAAGGGCAAGAAATCCTTCCTCTGCTCTGTTATGATTGAAAGGGGGTTGGTTGAGGATCTTTGGCATTTCCAGTGCAATATTCTGGTATTTCCTAATGATGAAATGAAGTCCAGCACAGTGGGTTCAGCCTTACCTGCCCCAGTAGCCCTAATTTGGAGGTGCTCCTGCAAACATTGCCCCCAACTGCCTGAGCCCATACACTTTCCTTAAAAGAGATTCCAAGTATTCCTATGAGGACTTTCTGCTTTTTTTTTCTTTTTCTACCAGTGGCTATGAACCCCCCCACACCTACTGCTTTTGCCCAGATCCTCAGACATGCCCCAGGCACCAACAGGCTCAGCTCCCTGCATGATCCTGCCCTGGTGATGAGAGAGCGCTGAGCTCACGCTCCTGGAACAGCTTTCCCTGAGTGCTCCCCTCCAGGATGGGGGCTGTGGGCGGCAGAGCAGAGCCGTGGGGGCTGGGGGTGGTCAGCAGGAGGGTGGGAGCTGGGGACAGGGCGCTGCTGTGGGCTGCTCTGCGGGCGCTGAGGTGGAGCAGATCCTTGGCGGCAGAGGAATGTTGTTGCCTCAGGTTGTCTCTTAGCTACTTTCAATTCTTCATCTCCTCCTGGTTTCAGGCAATATTTGGAGGATATTACAGCAAATCAAAGGGTAAAATCACCCTGCTCATCCTCCCTGCCCTTGGGTGTGGACAGACCAGAGCTGACCAAGCTCTTTCTGCAGAGGAGCCAGTGCTGCTCACCAGGAACCCATTTTCCACCATTTTTGGTGAGGATCAGCTGTTTTGGAGGTTCCTGCACCCACCCCACGGTGCCGTGCACAAGGCACTGGGGCTCTTCCCTCTGCTCCGTGAGCCAAGGCCCCTGCACAGGGATCCCCTGGCCATGAGCAAGCTGTCGGACCAACATCAACCCTCCTTGGGCAGGGAAATAAAAACCTTGTCTTCAGGTTTCCAGTACAAATTACAGCCATATTCTGACTTGCTGTACAGTAGCAGTGGCTTTTTGTCCTCACTTTTTTATTGATTGTAAGGATTCTTATTAAATGTAATAGTTGCAATAATTCACCAATAGCCTATTCATCTCATATACAAAAATCTGCAAATAAAATGTAAATGTGAAATTTTGCTATTATTATTTCCGTGTGAAAGAATCTGTCATATTCTTTTCATAGATTACATAGATTATTCCACATTTTCTCTTCCTTTTAATAGCTCTGCCATGCAATAAGCCATGCTGGATTGTTTGCTCACTTACACATTCTGCCATCACTTTTTAAATCAGTGTTTCTTAGAAATGCTTTTTCATGCTTTATAATCTCATCCATGCAGCCTTGTCTTTAAACAAAGTACAAGCCAGAGGTAAAACATACGTGATCTTCACCTTTACAAGGAGATTAAACCCTGTGGCTATTTTTTAACCTTTTAGTTTTATACTGTGCTCTTTTTCACCATAAACACTTGCTCCAGCACTGCAGTAATGGGCCCATCTCTGGAGAGACAGGAGAAGGATTGCCCTGAGCTACACGTGGCCTTGCAGGAGGAGATGGGATTTTAAGCTCAAAGAGCTGAAGGCATTTTTACTCCACGTTACAGAGGGAGAGATCCAGAGCTCTGCCACGGCCTCTGACATTCAGAGATATGCTGGGCACACAGCACAGTCACACACTGAAATGTACTTTATCAGCCAGTTTCCATGGTCTAATATTCTATCAACCCTCAGAGAACCCCACTTAAATTGATTAAAAGCCTCTTGCCCATCAAAGCAAGAGGAGGAAGAGGAGTAGGAATCAGCAAGCAAAGGGCCATGTGACTCATTTCCAACAGAGTCTGTGGCTCTGGTGTCCCCACAGCACGAGCTCCCACGAGGAGCTGCAGAGCCAGGCAGGAACCACCAGTGCAGTGCTGGGCTGTGGGGAGCAGGAGAGCAGCAGGAGCTGGATGGACACACTGAGCTGGACAGAGGGCCACCTCCCCGAGCTGCCAGCACCCCTGGGGATGCTCATGGCACATGTCAGACCCCCAGGACAAGGCTGGGAGGGAGCCCTGGGTGACCCAGGGCAGGTAACCCAGGTGGGGAGGAGACCCCAGGAACCCCTGGGAACGGCTCCACTGGCCCTGCCACAGAGCAGGACAACCACGGGGGGGGACTGACACAGGGAGGTGGCACAGGCTGGGAATGGTCCCTTGTGACCTCTCAAACCCACCCTGGGAAGCCCCCCGAGCCCAGGACGTGGCTCAGCAGATGAGGCAGCCCTGCCTGCGAGGCCATCAGCTGCTCCTGCTCCAAGAGCAGACAAGGTAACCTTGTGCACCTCGTGTCACTGCCTGCATTTCTGCACTGCCATTTGGATGTGCTCTGAGCCCGAGTGTCCCCAGCCCCTGGAGCAAGCTGCCTGTCTGGAGAACATGCAGTGACAGACCAGGGGCACCATCCCTCAGGGTGCTGCTGTCTGCTCCCTCACAGGTGACAACTCCATTCCTGCACCACCATCCTCAGAGGAGATTCTGAGCTGCTTCAGGAGGGGCTCAGGAGGTTCTGGGCACCCTGATGTGAGATTTTTTTTGCCACAAAAATTTTGTGAGCTGTTTCTGAGTTTCTCCAGTTCAGTAGGAAACGATAAGGTATTTGGCATTAAAGTGAGATGAAATGGGAGAGGGGAGGCAGAGGCTGTGTTCCACGGGATGTCCCTGCAGCTCGCCCTGCAGGCAGCAGCCCGGAGCAGTGGGGCTAGCCTGCCCCAACGCCACATCCAGCATGAGCCACTGGCTGCCAGGGACAGCCCTGGCTGTGCTGGGGACTGGCCTCCTCAGGGCAGTGGATTCCTGCAGCAGGGTGCTGCTGTCTGCAGCCCTGGGCAGGGCACCCGGGGTCCTGGCTGCACGGCCATGGATTTTCCATTCGTTATGGGTCCATGTGACAATTGGGAGCCCCGAGGCTGCAGTGTCAGTGTGAGAGGACTGTGCAACCTTCACGTGGCCGTGCCAGCCTGGACAGCCCCAGAGCAGCTCTGGGATTTCATCCATGTGCTGGTTTATGGAGCTGCCCTGTGTGACCTGCCTGCCCCAAGGGCACAGACCAGGAGGGATCTGTCTGACATCTTGGGAAATCACAGAATCCAAGAATGACTTGGCTTGGAAGGGATCTTCAAGACCACCTCATTCCACCCCCTGCCATGGCAGGGACACCTCCCACTGTCCCAGGCTGCTCCAGCCCCAGTGCCCAGCCTGGCCTTGGGCACTGCCAGGGATCCAGGGGCAGCCACAGCTGCTCTGGGCACCCTGTGCCAGGGCCTCACAGCAAAGAATTCCCAATTCCCAATATCCCATCCATCCCTGCCCTATGGTACAGGGAAGCCATTCCCCCAGTCCTGTCACTCCAGCCCTTGTCCTAAATCCCTCTCCAGCTCTCCTGGAGGCCCTTTAGGCACTGGAAGGGGCTCTCAGGTCTCCCCAGAGACTTTCATTCAAAGTGCTTAGGTGTGCTCAACTCTTTATCACTGCCTACCTGTTTGGTATTCATTTCAGAAATCGTCCCAATAATTGTGCAAGCAAATTATAAATATACTGAACATTTCAGTAAAAACATTAATGAGAGGGAATACCCTTTTTTTCTTTAATTTGTCACTGAATCATATTACCCTGAACTGAATATGTCTAGAGGAAGCCTCAGTAAAAGCAAGAGTGCAGGGGTATGACCCAGTGTTGACTCTTCTTCTGTTTTTACAGTTTGTGGTAAATAGAAACAGCCCACTAATGATTAATAAAAATATCACCTGCAATAGATTAAGTTTTGGTCTTCAATATGAAGGTCTTAAATATCAAGTTATTCTCCTGTCTTCTGGGTACTTTTTGCACTGTTAGTTGCCTTTGAAACACAGAAGAAAAAGGCCCTTTAAACAGCAAATCATCATTCTTACCTTTGCAGCGAGGGGTGTGAGCACCTGGAGGCAGCGAGTATTGCTTCACTGTCACATTGCTTCCCCAAGGGGGAGGGTTTGCCTCGGGGGGATCCCCGAGCAGGTTTGGTTGGTGCAGGCAGGCTGGCAGTGGGGACAGTGGCACTGAGCTCACACCGGACATTTCAGGGCTGATGGAGGGAGGGAGGCAGGGACAGCCCAGGCAGGGTCATGGAAACAGGCATGGGCTGAAAGAGGACAGGGTGAAATGGGATATTGGGAATTGGGAATTCCTGGCTGGGAGGGTGGGCAGGCCCTGGCACAGGGTGCCCAGAGCAGCTGTGGCTGCCCCTGGATCCCTGGCAGTGCCCAAGGCCAGGCTGGGCACTGGGGCTGGAGCAGCCTGGGGCAGTGGGAGGTGTCCCTGCCACGGCAGGGGGTTGGGACAGGATGAGTTTTAGGGTCCCTTCCCAGCCCGAGCAGTCTGGGATTGTGTGGGCAGGGCCAGGAGAACAGGCAGGGGCACAGGCAGGGCAGGGGCCCAGCCCAGGGGCCACCAGCCAGGCAGGGTGGGCACACCTGATCAATAAATAACATTTTTGATCAGTGAGAGGAAGAAGATGGCTGATTTCAGGAGAGTGAAGCGCTTCAGGGGGATTCAGAGAAACAAATGCGTAATTCCTGCTGTCACACAGCATTAATAGGCTAATAATTAATTTGGCATTAGCCAAATTAATAGTGCAAATTAATAGGCACTAAGAGGTTCCTGTGACTGCTCTTCTGGATTTGCATTACTCTGGGATAGCTGGCCACTAGCTGCAGTTTCACAGGGGTCCTGAGATTGCTTTTAGGGAGGTGGAGAAGGGAGGAAGAGCTCCCACTCTTCTCTCAGAAGGCTCCAGAGGCCGCCGGGGCTGCGCAGGAGCTCTCGGCGTGCCGCAATGAAGGCAGCAGCTGGCTCAGATCTCCGGGCTCTCCCCGCACACCTCCGCAGCCACGGCCGGGCACTCGCCCTCCTGCCTGGACACCGCGGCTCTCCTGCTGGCACTGACAGCCGAGTAAAGCTTACCCTGTCGGGGCTCCAGGGACAAGGGATGAGCAGGAAAGAACAGCCAGGCGGGGGATGAGTGTGCAGGCACTGGCTGCGGGGCTGCCTCCTCCCCAGGGAGCTGGTGCTTCTCCCGTCCTTCAAAGCAGGAGAGAACTGACCCTCTTTACACTGAAATGGGCAATCAAGGTATTTGTGTTCTTTGACCTAGTGAATGGTTCAGCACAAAGGCTGTTTACAGACACTTTTTAAAAAAAATCTCCTTTTAAAAGGGTTTCTTGAACACATGTTCAAGCACCTCATTTGGGTTTCTCTTTCATCTTTTCTGCTCTCCACAATTTTCTCTAAATCCTCTGGGATTTAATTAACAGCTGGGAAATTCCAGGAGCCTCCTGCCTCCCTGCACTGCATCCAGGAATGACCTGGTGCTGTGCAGCCCCCATTTCTCTTCTGAATAACTCCTGAAGCTCTGTAGGGCAGGACTTCAAGTGAATATTTCAGCCTGATTTTCCTAAACTTCTCAGGCTCAGGTGGAAATCCTACACACCAGAATCTGGCACCTACGTCTGCTTAGTCAGATGGGCCTGTAGTGACAGATTTGGAAGCAATATTTACCTGTACAGATATAAACACTGAAATAAATACTGATTTTTTTCTTTAGGTAAGAGTGCTTAGAGACATTCTTGTCAAAACATTTTATTTCTTGAAGATATTTTCTGCTAATTCTTAGCAAGATTCACGTAAAGCTAACATAACTGAAGTGTTTTTGCTGTTTGATAAGTTTGTAATTAAATCCTGAACCTCCTGTGTTCCCTCAGTGAATTGCCAGGAGCGTGCCTTAGAGCATGAAAGCGTCTCCCGTGTGTGTCCAGGAGCAGAGCTGGATGCCTGAACGTAGCTGGGCTGCCCAACTTCACATCAGCAATCGTTAAAGGCCACTTGCACATCTGGGTTGGGACAGGAGCAGCGAGGCTGCTCTGCAAGCTGCACAGCTGTGTGCAGCTGGGGAGCAGAGGCTGTGGGGAGCGCATTGGCACAGGCTCACGGCCACACTTCATTAAGCCATGAGCACTACAGGTGGAAAAGACCTTCTTAGTCTCCGTGGAACAAGCCTAATTAAGTTCAGTGTTCTATTATATCCCAGCGATAGCTACCACGGAATTGGGAAAAGCAATTAACTCCTTCAAAGTTCAAATGTGCTGGAGTTCGATCGACAGAGGCGGCGTTGAACAAACGCCCAGGCTGTGCCTTAGCAGGTGAGGCAGCTGAGGTCAAACCCCTCAGTGCCCAGCTGCACAAACCTGACTGCTCCCCAGCCCGTGCTGCCCAGACAGGATTTAAATATCTCGTTGTCCCTCAGCTAAAGATACGGATCAGGCGTACAAAGCCCATGGTGATGCTTGAGTGCCGGCTGGTCTCTCTCTGGGGAACTCGTGTCAGATTTGGCAAAAATACAGTAACATCTCTCCCAAAAATTATCATGGGATTATTATGGGTTCTAGAATCATTTTGGATGGCATTTGTCTAAAACCAGGCAATGTTGCATGTAGCACGGAAGATGTATAGATACATAAAAGGTAATGGTCAGAGGGTTTTGTAAGAGCTGACTCAAGTCTCGCTGTGGATGTCTGGCACACGGTGAGAGGAAAGGAGGTGGATCAGCATTGCAGCACAGAGCACAGGAGATGGCCCAGACCATCACAGACCTGTCAGTCCAACACCAGGGAAAGGGATCCGAGCTGGTGCTGTGGAAGCTCATCAAGAGACAGCTACAAGAATAAGATACAGTCTGGCCTGGTTTGACAGAATAATTACCTTCTTTTTGGACAGGATTCCAATTCTGAAAGTCTCACAGGGCACTCGAGGAAACTTCAGCAGCACCCACCAGCATCCCAGAGGGGAGCCTGGGGAAGCTCTGCAGGAACAGGGATCCTGGGAGAGCCATAAAACTGTCCAAGGCACATCCTGGAGGAACTGCCTCTGGGAGAGAGAAGGGGAAATGGCATAGTCAGGGGACACCTCCCAGGGAAGCCAAAATGTGGGGAAAGGGGAATTTTCATAGAACCACAGAATCCCAGAGTGGTTTGGGTTGGGAGGGGCTTTAAAGCCCATCTCTTTCCACCCCGTACCGTGGGCAGGGACACCTTCCACTGTTCCAGGTTTCTCCAAGCCCCATCCAGCCTGGCCTGGAGCACTCCTGGGGCTGGGCAGTGGGCAGCTGTGGGTGTGGAGGGGCCCAGGGGTCGGCCTGGCTGCCACTGGAAGCTGAGGCACTGCTGGCAAGGGCTGGACAGGCTTCTGCTCCACAGGAGTCACCAGGGATCTGACAAACTGATCATGGGCCTGGGACTTTGGAATCAGGATGAGATTGATTTTGCTGGTTTTGCTGCTGTTCAGCAGTTCTCTAACTCAGCCAGGAGTGTGCTGAAGGAGCTCCTGAGGCCTCTGCTGGGAGGAAAGTATCACCAGTCCCCTCTGACTCTGTAATGTGTAAATCCCTTAATCTGTGGATACAGCACGGGCAGTGAATCCGAGCAGTTACAAGCCAAGTAGGAACCGAATTACTGTGCTTTAATTGAGAATGAGGAAAAGCAGGGTTATTAAGAGACTTAATCCTGACTTTGGGAAGAGCAATAGAGAGTGTCAAGATGAGACAACTGCTCTTCCCAAAACAGACCATTTTCAGGCATCTACACACAGGGGGTGAGGAACACACCACAAAGAGAACCACTGACACCTTCCTGAACCGTATCCCATTCCTGTCCATGGGAAACGAGGAGGAGAAAACTGTAGATTAATAAGAATGTCTCTGATGAACCAAGGTGACCACACAGCTGCCTTGACACGAGGGAGGGGAGCAAAGGGACCAGCACAGGCTGAGCAGCAGCTCCTTAGACTGCTCACTCTCTGCCTGCCCCAAAGGCTCCCGGGAGCACCTGTTTGCTGAGAACAGCAGGAGAGCTCCTGCCATTGGTGAAGTCTCCAATAGCCCACTCTGCCTGAGGAGGTGGCTGCCGAGGGGCCAGGGACTGACTCATCCCAGCCCGGTGTGGGGGCACCACCAGAGCCATCCCCAAAGGCACATGAGGGGCTCCTGAGCTTCAGCTGTAAGTGACAAGCCAAAAGCTGCTGGTTTAAAACAGAGGAGAGAGGAACAAGTAAGAAACGGGATTAGAGTTTCAAATGGTGTGAGTCTCTAGGAAAAAAGTACCTAAGTTTTTTTATAATAATAATAGTAATAATAATAATAATAATAATAATAATAATAATAAATAATAAATAAACCCAGGCTTCAATATGCTCTTAACTTGTTGTGCCAGGAGCAGATGAGTTAAGATCAAGAGGGTTTCAGGCCCTTCCTGCCATGAAGGGTTTGCCTGGACAAGCTGTGATCGTAGGGAGCCAAGAGGGATGCGGTGCAGCCCATGGACTGGCGATCCCAGCTTGGGAGGAGCCACCAGCAGCCAATAGCCCAAGGAAATGTCCTTCACCTCTCACACACACCTGTGTTTTCCTAGCTGACTTCACCAGGACCTGCAAAGCCCCTGGCACAGCCCCTACTCCTTTGTACTCCCGGCCAAGCTGGCAGCGAGGCCACCGGGAGCCCAGCCTCACCCGAGGGTGCCCAGTCTGTCTGCTCCGTGGGCAGCCAGGTGAGCGTGGCACAGCCCTGGGCAGCCACAGCCCGTCCCTGAGCCCTGGTGCTGCCCAGGGCGAGCGGATCCATCGGCTCCGTGGGCAGCCAGGTGAGCGTGGCACAGCCCTGGGCAGCCACAGCCCGTCCCTGAGCCCTGGTGCTGCCCAGGGCGAGCGGATCCATCGGCTCCGTGGGCAGCCAGGTGAGCGTGGCACAGCCCTGGGCAGCCACAGCCCGTCCCTGAGCCCTGGTGCTGCCCAGGGCGAGCGGATCCATCGGCTCCGTGGGCAGCCAGGTGAGCGTGGCACAGCCCAGGGCAGCCACAGCCCGTCCCTGAGCCCTGGTGCTGCCCAGGGCGAGCGGATCCATCGGCTCCGTGGGCAGCCAGGTGAGCGTGGCACAGCCCAGGGCAGCCACAGCCCGTCCCTGAGCCCTGGTGCTGCCCAGGGCGAGCGGATCCATCGGCTCCGTGGGCAGCCAGGTGAGCGTGGCACAGCCCAGGGCAGCCACAGCCCGTCCCTGAGCCCTGGTGCTGCCCAGGGCGAGCGGATCCATCGGCTCCGTGGGCAGCAGCTGCCGCCCGCGCCCGGCCGGGGACCCGCGGCACAGGCACACAGGGGCACTCTGCCCAGCCCGCTGCCCGGGGCTGCAAACACACCATATGGACCCTGAGCAGCCAGGGCTGCGCTCCACAGGGTCCACTTACACTCTCCCACGTCACCAGAGTTCGCTAGTCTGAGATCATTCCCCTGGGAAAAGCAGAATCCCTTCCTGTCAAAAGAAGTACTGGGGTCAGAAGTTGGCTATAGGAGGTGTTCTGGTGCTCTGGGAAGGGACGTTTTGGGAAGTGAAAATTCCTGGCAACAAAGTATTTTCCATGAAAAAGTACTTTGTTTTCATGACATGTTTTTTTCATTTCATCCCCAAATAACTGTTCCCTGCTCCAAAGTTCCACAGGGCAAGGCCGCGGTGAGGGCTCAGCTTGGCTCACGGCCCAGATTTGGACAGGAGTCTCCCAGCCAAGCCCTGCCCAGGGGATGCAGCTTCCCAGACTGTTGGCTGTTGAGCGGGCTTTGTTCAGAGTATAGCAGAAAGCTCTGGATTTTGTTCTGCAGGAAGGGAAAGCTAACAGCTCCCATCCCTGCCCTTGGAAGAAAACAAGCAGTGCTGCACTTTGCTTCCCAGCAGTGCTGAGCAGAAACTCAGTCAGGAGAAATACAAGTGCAGCATGAGAAGCCTCAAGAGCAGAAAATCTCCTTTCCTTCCTCCCTCATCCCCACAGCAGGAAATCTCCTCCTCCTCACAGTGCTCCCTGATGTGGGTGCAGGATGGCAGGACCCTCAATGGCCTTTCTGGTTTTCTACAGGACACTGGTTTCCCAATTCCCAGTGTCAAGGCAATCCTGTAGAATTACAATGTGAGGTCATAAGTTTCCTGCTTGGATCTTTTACTTACTTAATAGAAAACCCTTTCTGCAGGGAATGACCCGTCAGCCTCCTCCTGTAGCACAGAAGGATGAACGCTGGGTTCTGCTCTAACCTCATTACCTGAAAGGGCTTTGTGCCAGTATTAACCACACCAGAGCTCTGGGCAAGGAACTCATCGGGCAGCTGGGAGGCACTGGGGCAAAGCTGTGCCCAGTCCCCTCCTCCATGCCTACTCCCTTCCCTCCCATTCCCAGGACACATAAGCCTCTCTGCAGAGCAGGATCTATTTCTGGCATGGTAATCAAGACACCTGTTAATCGTGTCTAAGTACCACAATTGAGATCTGACCTGATAAGCAGCAGGTATGGCAGGAGCCCAATTCTCAGGTTTGTTTCTTTTGCTTGAGGCGTGGATATCTGCTTCAACTTTTGTTCATTTTCATAGAATCACAAAGTCACAGAATATGCTGAGTTGGGTGGGACCCACAAGGATCACGCAGTCCACCCAAGGACAGTTTCTGCAGTAGTGTGTCACCGCTCATCCCTTGGTGTCCCAGTGGAGCACAGCATCCTTGACAGGACTGGCCAGCTCACTGCTGCTGGCAGAAAGTTAATTAATCCTGTTTTACAGAGCTGGGCCACTTGGAGCCTCAGTGAAGTGGCTGCAGAATTGCTATAACCAGAATTTCTTCTTATTACAGCCCTGGAGTAATGAAAATATAATTACTTCACTTGCAGCAAGCCTGGGTCCCCAGCAGCCTACCTGGAAAGCTTTTCATTCCAGCTGTGCTCCTCGGGCAGCAGAGGCAGCACTCAGACAGGGTTCCCTGACACTCTGTGGTGGATTGCAGATGGGCAATTCACCAGTCAGGCTGGTGGCCTCAGCAGCAGCTTGTTTTATCACGTACCAAATTTCAAACAACCATTCCTCTGTGCTTAGGCTTCAGCAGGAGTCTGAGCTTGCAACAAGGCTCCAAATCCATCCCACGGCCTGCGGGCAGGATCACCACCTGCCTTCCCAGCCTTCCTGCCCCAGGAGCTGCACCTCCTTCTCTGCCCAGCAGGCATGGGAGGACCTGCCTGTGCGCTCTGTGACACACAGGTGACAGCAGCCCAGCCAGCCCTGCCCGGTGCAGAGCTGGCACACAGCCTGGCAGGTGCTGGGGCTGCCCACACCGCGTACCCCGGGAGCCCACGGGCCCCGCTGCACAGAGAGCAGTGCCCACACACCTCTGGTGTGCTCACTTCCCAATAAACAGCTTTTCAGGGCATTCACAAGGCAAAGAAAGCAAAACCCCACTTCCATCCAGTATTTCCTTTGGGTTGTGCTGCAGCAGCTCCTCTGAACACGCTGACCCTGCTCACCTCAGCGCGGCGTGGCCGAGCTGGGCACCGGCTGTGCCAGCTGTGCCCGTGTCACCTTCCCTGGCCATGGGTCTGTCAGGTACCCAGCCATGAGACAGGCCACGTGCAGGTCCCAGGGTGCTGTGCCCCAGCTGGCTGTGTGCTGAGCTCTGTGTCACAGCACAGCTTTGATCTGCCTCACCTCTTGCCTCCAGTGCTCCACCCAAGTCAGGGAGAGCCACCCTCACCATCCACCTCCTGCAAGAGCACAGCGACCCACCCCACCATGCTCGTGCTCCTGCAGCCCCTCACAGAAATCAACACCCCTGTGAGAGCGTGTCTGCAGCCCTGGGGCTCAGGCAGCTGTCCCAGAGCAGGCTGTCCAGGTGCACCATGGGCCATGGATACCTCATTTACTACCACTTGCAGATACAGCTGAATTTTGTAAAAAAAAATTAAATTATGTATGTGATAATCTAGGTGATATACGTGTAAATCCAAGTGACACGTGACTTAAAATATTGAAGAGCCTTAGGGTAACAGGAAAATAAAACCCAAAACACCCCCGAACAGCATGAGCAGAAACAAACTGAAAAATCTAAGGTAAACAAAGAGAAAAGGAACATTATATTTTCAACCTTGTAAAGCACAAAACATTAGTAAATAGATGCTTAAGGGTATAAAACAGTAAAAAGGTACAAAAAGCACAGAGGCAATGGTTTCTTTACAACAAAATAATTAATATTATTATTCTTCTGTTGGCCTCAGTTGAACTTTCAGAGATTCAGGCAAGCTCTCACATGCTACAGACAAGCAGGACTGCACCACTCTGTACTGCTGTTGCTCCCTTGTAGGCAATAAATACATCAACTTCCTTGAATTCCATCCCCACATAATGAGCCAAACTGTTATGACAGCAAAACATATGCCTCTTGCATCTAAACACTTTCAATACCACCTGTTTTGGGATCCTTCATCATTAAATGGGTTAGAAAGGAAATCAAACAGAGCTTTCTCCAGACAAAGCCCCTCAGGGGGTGTCAACAGTTTGGAAGGTCAGAATAAGCTGCATTTTAAAATTCTGATGCACCATGAGATAAAAGGAGCAGTGAGGACCAGAGGGGTCATCAGTGTGGGGAAAGGTCAGCAAGCAGCTGAAGATCACAGGATGAAAAAATCACAGAGGGGTTTGGGTTGGGAGGAATCTTAGAGTTCATCCAGTGCCACCCCTGCCATGGCAGGGACACCTCCCACTGTCCCAGGCTGCTCCAGCCCCAGTGCCCAGCCTGGCCTTGGGCACTGCCAGGGATCCAGGGGCAGCCACAGCTGCTCTGGGCACCTGTGCCAGGCCTGCCCACCCTGCCAGGGAACAATTGCTTCCCGATATCCCATCTGTCCCTGCCCTCTGGCAGTGGGAAGCCGTTAAGATCTCAAGACAGTTTCTCAGCCAAGTTCCAGAGAAGCGTGAGAGTGGCTGCCTCCATCTCCTGTGCCCTGTCTGGCCCCAGGAGTGGCAGGTCCTGCACAGCTCGGGGAGGGCTGGCAGGGGTCTGGGCACATCACTGCCCAGGGGCCCCTCCTGCACCCCTGGATTGCTGAGGGATGAGCTGGAGAGCTGGGGTTACCCCTGGAGCTCTCCAACACCTGCGGGCACAGGTGGGCACGACGTGGCACTCTCCCTTTCCACTGACCAGGGATGTGTGTCCTGATGGGCAGGTGGTGATAGCCATAATATTGCTGTTACCTTTTCACCAGCCTCCCTGCCCACAGGAGCCCTGCTGCAGGGCCATTTGCTTTCCCAGAGGTGATCCTAGGATCTCCAGTGGAGCAGGATCATCACAGCCCTCACGATGAGCAGGAACACAAGGGAAAGGAAAGTACAGGATTAGGTGACCCCGGCATGGTTTTACTACTGAAGAGTTGCTACTGGGTCAGTCATTCACCAGCTTTACCTGTCAGGTGATTATTTCCTATTCTATTCTATTCTATTCTATTCTATTCTATTCTATTCTATTCTATTCTATTCATTTCAAAAAAAAAATAAAGAACTTTCTATTTGTCCCCACTTTTTCTTACCTTTATTTTTCAGTTAATCTCCTTGAAAACAGGCCAGAAAATTTTCTCCAGAGCCTCCTGAACCAAAGCATAGCACAGGCTGAGGCAGGACACAGTTTCTCCAAATAGGTTAGAAAAATCAGATTATAAGAATTCACTACAAGAGAGCTGGAGAGGGACTTTGGACAAGAGCCTGGAGTGACAACACAAGGGAGAATGGCTTCCCACTTACAGAGGGAAGGGCTAGATGGGATGTGGGAAGAAATTCTTCTGTGTGAGGGAGGTGAGGCCCTGGCACAGGTTGCCCAGAGTGGTCAGGGTGCAGCTGTTCAAAGAAGAACCTTTCTTTTTGCAGGGGTTACAGAGTGACAGAATTTTGTTCAATTCAGTGCACCAAGATTAAGATTTCAGTCAGCAGAAAGTGAGGGATTAGCCCAATTTGTGCAGTGATTAGCAGTTACAGGTGCCACAGGTGTTGCTTCCTGCACTCACTACGCCCCATTTCCTCCGAGTCCTTCCTGCCGTGCAGCATTGATTTCTCCTGGTGCACTATCGTGAGCAGTTCCAACGGATCTCTGCTAGAGCTGCCTCCTTCCTCCTCAATTCCACTGCAGCAGAGGGTTCACGCTGCTTTTGCACAGTGTATCATGCCAGGGAGGAGTTTATTATCCATTCAGTTCATTTCAGCTGTCCTTAAAAATCACTGTAACCACTCCAGTGCTGATGGAGGGCAGCTCTGACACTTGCCTGGACCAGTTAAGTGAGTCACTAGAATAGTTATTTCAGTGCTGAATATTTGATTTCACTCCAGGACCCTGGTGTCCTGCTGACTATTGCTGCAAGGACATGAAGCTATCTCAAAGTAGCTGATGGAGACACTCCATCAGAACCCACCCCCAGCCCCAGCACTGGGACACGTGGTGCTGGCAGCTCCGTGGCACACGCCAGCTCCGTGGGCAGGTCAGGGGCTGCGAGCATCCTTCCAGAGCCCTGCTGACATCTCCTCAGACCTGCTCTCATGGCTCTCCCCAGCTGACCTTCAGCAGCAGTCGGGGTAATGCAAGGCACCCTGCTGTGACATTTTCTTGCAGATTTTTGTTGCTGTGTTTTCAGAACACAATCCTGGTTGGCACTTTCTGCCAAAGTGAGGTAGATACTCTACCACTGTTCTCCTTATGCTGACATTTGAGGCAAACCCCAGAACAGAATCATCCACCCAAACTATCAAGCAGCTGCTACATCACCCACATTTGCCATGTTTCTAGAGTGTGACAATGGCTGCAGAGTGTCAGTGCCTGAGAAATCTTCTCCCTGTGCCAGCAGGAATAAACAGTTCTCTGCTTTGGCCACAAAGCTGGAATATATTGGTGGGAATAGCACTGTGTCCATTGTCTCACCCCCAACACTGGTTCAACCATCACTCCAAAGGGGAGCATCATCTCCAGTCAGACTGTACGGCCAACCCCAAAGCGTTTTACAAACAAGTTTTTCCAGCTGGGATCAGAAGCCCAAAGGGTCATTTGATACTCAGCTTCCAGGGTCAGGAGGAATTGAGGCACTGCATAGTGCAAAGCTCAGGCTGCTTCTCCACTCAACACTGCTCCTGCAGCTCAGGGTGGCCCAGCTCACAGAACCACGGACTGGCTCAGGCTGGAAAGGCCCTCTGAGATCACCCAGCCCAGCTGTTCCCCCAGCACCAACGAGAAATGCCCAGGACTGTCTGGATCTAGGCAAAGGGAAGCTAAGAAGCATTTTCAAAGATACTCCAGTGGGAAAACCCAGGCTGTCCTCAGGCCCAAACTCACCAGTCTCCCCAGACCAGGTGCCTGCTGAGCTCACTCCTGCTGACCTGACTGAGACTGAGAGATCAGCAGCAAGGCCAGCCCTTCATTTTGCAAAGGCACCTCAGCCATCCAGAGGACCCAGGGGCAGCACACGGCTGAGAAGCTGGGGGGTTTAGTTGACAACAGAAGATACACCTGCCTGTTGCTGGATCTGTTCTGCCCATGGCTGCCAGTTTGTGCTGGTGCCACTGACCCCCATTAGGGTGACAGTGACAGATACAGATAATTCCCAAGTGCAGCAGATATCTGAGATTGAGCAGTTTTTATACCAGGCTTCCCTTCCAAAATCTGAACAGAGATTGATTTAGAAAAGAGCAATGCAGTTAGAGCTGCCCAACCTATTGCAGGCATAACCTTGTGCTCTACTCTGGCCCTCATCCCCCAGAGCTTCTGGCAGCCTACTGAGGCAGTGCTGAGATGGTCTCCTCAGCATCAGGGACAGGAGTTTGGGAGGTGCCTCTTTATTGAAGGCAGGCTTTGTAGTTACATGCATATTCAGAGAGAAGTTTCTCCAGTTTTGTTTTCAAGGTTTTGCATGCAGAAATGATGTGTGCTGTAGCAGACCACATCAGCTGAAGGCAGGATCCCTGGTCACTTTCTGAGCTCCCACCTGTCAGACGTGTGATGTTCGTGTGGATCCTCGAGCCCAGCTGTGCAAACCAGAGGATCTCTGGGGAAATGTCAGCCTTCCCATCCATTTCAGTCCCCTTCTTCCTCCAGACCTGGGATTCCCTTGGCTCTGCTGTATCTCCCCCTGCCCTGCCACCTTCCCACATGGGACTGGTGCCCAGGGGAGGCCCACAGCAGGGACCCTTCCCAGGCACTGAGCCTCCAGGCTGGCTGCCCTGGGACATGCAAGTCAGGCTGGACACAGCTCTGTGCATGCCCTGCAGTGGAGGGCAGGGACAGCTCGGGGACAGGGACAGCTCGGGGGCAGGGAGAGCTCAGGGACAGGGACAGCTCGGGAGCAGGGAGAGCTCAGGGACAGGGACAGCTCGGGGACAGGGACAGCTCAGGAGAAGGCAATCCTGAGCCAAGCTCCCTTGGTGGAGCTGGCAGATGCTCCACAGCCCAAGGACTCACAGACAGGGAGCACTCGAGGGGGGAGCTCAGAATTTGGGATGTCTGCAGCTTGTGAGGATGGAAACCGAGATAAACACCTGAGCTATGCATGTGACATCAAGTTACCACGGATGCCATGATTTATTCCATCTGCTCTTGCTTCCTTTAGGTTGCTTGCTTGGTTAGTTGGTTGGTTGGTTGGTTGGTTTTCCCAGGCATTAACAGGATCATCTGAAGACTGAAAAGAAATCTGAAAATCCATTAAAAAGCCCTTCAAGGCAGTGTGAAATGCTTCAGCAACTCTGCCTCAAGTTTCCAGCAGGAGCTGGTGAACAGGCAAGCAAGGAGCAGAGTTGTCTATGCACTGATATCTACACATTAAATTACTCATCTTAATTAGTATCTAAAGCTTTGCAATATCTGTTAATTTTATAAGACTATTCTTTTTTTCTTTTCCTTCATGGAAGCAAACAGCATTGAAATATTAGAAAAGGAAATAAACAAAAAGATATGTTATGCTCCTTGTTGTAAGAATATTCACTGGAGACACACAAAGTTTTAATGTTAATGTCTCTGCATCACTACTCCCTGCATGCTAAAATAGGTTTGGAAATGCTTGAAAGGTTAAAGCTTTCACAAATGATGAAACCAGACCATTTTGGAGCTATAAATCCTGCTCATCTGGGAGAGTTGTTCTTGTGTAAAACCTCATGTTTTCTTGAGAGACTGAGCTGAATATTTATGCTTAGCACATCAAACACAAGGAAGGCATAGAGGTTCACTTGTCTGTGGTGGGTATTTAAGAGTTTACTGTTGATAATTAAATGTAGAAATTATAATTAGTCACTTATCCAAACTGGAGTGCCCAGTTTTTCATCACTTACCTTTCCAGCATAGCACTGGTGCTGGCTCACTGGCTGTCCTGGAGCAACAACTTTGTAATCCAGCTGTTACCATTTGTGATTTCGTCATGCACTGGTGAGGATTCCTGAGTGAGGAGGAGTTTGGGATGGCCTTGGCTCCAGGCATGGTGAGACACAGCCCTGTGTCTTTGAGGGGTGCTCGGGGCTCTGCCAGTGGTGGTCAGCAAGTGGGCATGGTGGCATTTGGCACGAAACATCTGCTGGGGCAGCCTTTCTGGGGTAGCAGACGTGCAGAGACAGAGCACAGGGACACGCTCAGGGGGCTGCAGCAGTGCCCCAGCACTGCACACCCAGCATGGGCACAGGACAGGGACAGGGACAGAGCACAGGGACACGCTCAGGGGGCTGCAGCAATGCCACCCAGCATGGGCACAGGGACAGGGACACGCTCGGGGGGCTGCAGCAGTGCCCCAGCACTGCACACCCAGCATGGGCACAGGGACAGGGACACGCTCAGGGGGCTGCAGCAGTGCCACCCAGCATGGGCACAGGGACAGGGACACGCTCCAGGAGTGCCACAGCAGTGCCAGCACTGCACACCCAGCATGGGCACAGGCACAGGGACACGCGCCAGGGGAGCCACAGCAG
>VZRH01007262.1:225857-243268 GCA_013397555.1 Urocynchramus pylzowi | reverse complement strand
GGAGTGCCACAGCAGTGCCAGCACTGCACACCCAGCAGGAGCACAGGGACAGGGACAGGGACACACTCAGGGAGTGCCACAGCAGTGCCAGCACTGCACACCCAGCAGGAGCACAGGGACAGGGACAGGGACACGCTCCAGGAGTGCCACAGCAGTGCCAGCACTGCACACCCAGCATGGGCAGAGGGCAGGGACAGGGACACGCTCCAGGAGTGCCACAGCAGTGCCAGCACTGCACACCCAGCTGCCCAGGCAGCCAGCAGCACTCTGGTCCTGCACAGCTCCTGCAGCTCCTGTCAGGTGTCTCCTGACACACCAACCCAAGTCAGGCCAAAAGTCAGCCCAGCAAACAAGAAATCAAATGTATTGGGAGGATCTGGTTCTCAGCTTGGGCTGAAACACCTGGCAAAGGGAGAAAGAGTCACATGGAGCTGCAAACCTGATCCCCACTGCATCTCTGCAGCCCCCCAGAAACAGCAACACTGCCATTTACCCCAGTGCAAAGCAGCCGTGGCCGTATCCCCAGAAGCTCTCCACATCTCTCTGCCTCTATCTGCAATACAATCCCACCTGCCCTGTCATTCACAAGTCCTGGGTTTTGTTTTCCAGGTTATACCAACACCTCAGTGCTCACAAAAGCAATTCTATAGCAACCTACTCTTGCCAAAATACATTTTGTGGGGTTTTCATTTCTTCTTAAATAAATAGCTTCCCCATGCAGTGAAACAAAATCCTGAGAGAAAAAAATAAGAAAACAAACAAAAAAAAATATCCCATCTTCTCCACAAACATCTCCACCAACCACCAACTATTTGTGGCTCTTTTGACTCTGATAAGCCAGAGCAGGATATATGGATTTATCGATTTGGTTGTTGCACTGGGATTTGTAAATATTTTCTTGGCTCAGAGCAGGTTTTCAATGTGTCCCTGAGACTTACTTGTCACTTTCCAAGACCAAAGCAAAATAATTGAAGCCTTAGTTTGGAATGTTTAACCTGCCATGTACCACGGTGTCCCTCTGCCAGCTGGGGTGTTCTGACTCACACAGTTTGGGAGGACATGACAGCACGTGCCCCTGTTTGGTTCTTCATGTCCTGCCTCTCATTCATCCAAACAGAACACGAGCAGAATAAACCTATGAAAAAGCACCTGTACCCCAAAATCATCTCACCCTAAACCCAAACACCTCCTGTCAAAACTGCATTCAAGCACCTGCAGACAAATTCTGCTGCTGGCTCACCCTGAGCAACTTGTCTTCATTTGAAACAAACAATATTCTGGAACCACATCTCACTCCTGCACCGGACAACTTTAAAGGCAAGAGAAATCCAGAGCTGTCACCCCAAGATGTAGAATGAAGCCTCACACAACAACTCTGAACAAGCTCGAGTCCTTCTACCTCAGAAGATGAGTGGAGAAGCATTTTCTCTGGAGGAAGGTGAGGGTTTGGCTGTGTGTGGGAAACCCAAACACCTCATCTGCGATGGGATCCCTGCTCAGCCGGAGCTGTCAGACTGCTTCCACCTCCCCTCCAAGATGAGCATCCCAACATCACTAAAAATAGAGACTAGTGGTTAGGTTTTATGCAAATGACAGCTGGAATAAGACATGGTTTAAACATAGAACTTTAGATCTCCCAAAGGAGAGGAAATGCAGTGAGAGGATCCTGTTTCCCCCAGTCAGGGCACCCCTGCAAATCTGGGCCTTATCCCAACTGCTACTTAATTTTGTGGCCTTTATAGCAGGTGTCTTCTGCTCTCACCCAGTCACAGCAGAGTCTGTCTCCTTCCAGCACCCCAATGCTGCATTCTGGCTTTTGTGTGCATTTGTAGGAGTTGAACACTTCATTGCTTCAGTCATTATGATTTTATACCAAACAGATTCTGAACTGAGATGCTGCTTTACTTGAACAATTTGTGTATCACCAACTAGGAGAAGCAGGCTCGGCCACCACACAGTAATAGCTGCAGATCCCAGCCCCACTGAGCCAGCTGGATATTCCTGTCATGCCTGGTTTCCCCAGGAATCAGCCCAGACCTCACAGCGTGGCACGAGCCCAGCCCGGGCAGTGGCGTGGGGCTGCTGTGGGGTCAGGTGGAGGGAGCCCCATCCTGCTCAAGGACACCAGGACACCTGGCTGCCCTCTGCTCCCTGGTACCTGCAGCCACCAGGGCCAGGCCCTGGTGAGCCACCTGTGCACCCACAGCAGAGCTGGGCTGCTGGGGACACCCTCACTGCCCCGGGGCTGCCTTCTGCCTGCCCCGGGGGACCTCTGCCCCACAAACAGCTGTGAAAACCAACCAAAGGAAAGGAAAAACGTCACAGAAGTAACAAAGCACACAAAGTCTGCACAGGAGCACAGGAGAAATCAGTCCAGCTGTGACCCAAGGTCAGGGATGCTCAATTACACCCATTAACACAGAGGGGTCACCTCGGCCTCTTCCCTACTCTGTGTTAGAACACCTGATATTTTTCTTCATGTAATGAGCTCTGCCCACCCTTTTGTGTCTCATTCCTCAGCTCTATCTCCTGAGCCGTGGCCAGCCTGGAGCCAGCTCAGCCTTTCCTCCAAGCTCACAAAACCATTGCCAGCATCATCCATTATTTTCCCTCTGTCCTCCTGCAGAGGATGCTCAGTGGATAAAGACGTATCTGCTTTTGGCCTTGCAGGCATGCAGGAGCAGGAGTCCTTCTCCCCAGACTTTGAGTGTTTTTTCTTCTCTAGCCCCAGCAAGGTAAAGTTTCACTGAGTTGAACCCATGGGCAGAGCCAGGTCCCACGAGCTCGTGATGAGGATGTGCTGATGGAATGTCAGGGGTAGAAACTGCGGCTGCAGGGGAGCTGTTTTGATGGGGAGGAAAGCAGCAGCAGAGCTGGTATGAATCACTGCCAATTGCTAGGATATCTAAAATTACACAAAACATCTACACATAGTCTGGAGAATCACAAGCTGAGTACCAGGCAGTTTCCTCCCTGCTGCCAGCAAGTTACAGATGAGCTGATTTGGTTTTATCCTTTCCAAGCAAAATATATTGTGATTGCTCTGCCTGGGTTGTCACAGCAAAAGCCTCTCCAGGCTGAGACCATCATCCTGGGGGCAGGAGACAGAGGTGTACATCACTGGGTTCTTCTTCTGCATTCACTCCTTTTCTTTGTGCCACCCTCATGGTTCTCCCTGGTGTGATAAAAATGTCTTTTCTGAGCATCCAGGTGCCTTTTGGAATATGTGTTTCTGAGGTCTGATGCAGACAGACTCTATTCTCTGATCTGGTGAACCCACGAACTGCCCTCAATGGTAAAGAGCACCCTCATACCTGACCAGAAATGCAGATTTTTCATATTGGCATTCACAGTTATTCCCTGGGCTGTGCTCAGCCCATTGCCAAGGAATTGCAGGTTAGGGTCATAATAATTTGCCCCACCCTCAGAAACAATTTCACAATAACAAAAAAAAGAAGAACCTGTTTAATAAAATAGCACCTCTTTGCCAAGGAGAAGATACACCATTATTTAACATGCAAAATCAATTACACCATGGAAATAGCAAAGCTTCTGACTGCAGTGTTGTTAAAAAGTGTTTTCACATACCATGTGAAGTAGCTGCAAAAGCAGATTGTGAGTTTTTAGAAACATGATTCTTAGCAGATGAAATCTCAGCCAGTAGTAGGCAAGAGCCAAGAAGTAGGAGCATTATCACCATCAACCCTAATTTAGGAAAACATTCTTGAAAAAATTGCTCCAGCCAAATGTGTATAACATTTGGCTCCGACTGAAATCTCACCTAAACCAATATGTCACAGGCAAGGCAGGGTGGAACTGGAGATCTTAGGTCTGAAAACTACTGAGCTGGAGTTCCTCTCAGGCTGGCAGCCACCCTTGTGGCTCTAAGAGGCTGATGGTGTGAGCTGAGCTGAGGGATCCCTGGGCCATTTGGGGCTCGGTTCTCCTCCAGGGCTCTCGGGCAGGCTGAGGGGTCTGGCCCTGCTGTGTCCCTCCAGCCCAAGGAGGGTTCTGCTCCCAAAGCTCCTGCTCTGCTGCAGTCCTCCAGCCCAGCTCTGTGTCCTGCACCCTAAGAAGTAGCTGCCTTAGCTTAGGCTCTCCCATGGCTCATTCTGGCTTCCAGCTCAAGCTCCAGCTTTGAGAGCTTCCAGCAGCTTTCATAGCTCCAGGACAAATTTAGATTTTTTTCATGCTTTGCCACATTGCAGAGCAATTAAACATTAAACATCAGCAATATTGCAAAGGCAAATCTACAGCTTCTGTCTTGGGGACAGACAGCATTTCCCCACCATTCCAAGATGTTTTGCCATACATGGCTCCTTCCCAGGAAAACAGGTCTCTGCTTCAGGGTCACAGTGAGCAGGTCTGTGGGTTTCTCTCTGGATAATCCCAGCAGCACACTCAGGCTGCTGGGTATTCCCCTCACCTGAGCACTGGGACTTGGAAGCAGTGGGCCTGATGGAAAATACTTGGAGTTTCCCATTCCCTGCCACAGCCTGTGTGCCCACGGGGCTGCTCTGCTCTGCCCAGAGCAAGGCAAGCACAGCGTGGGTGTTCTACAGCCAGCGCCCACCCATGGGCAGGGAGGGGGCCAAGCAGGACAAGGCTGACAGGAGGGCAGGGTTAGATGGGATATTGGAAAGGAATTCTTCCCTGGGAGGGCAGCGAGGCCCTGGCACAGGTGCCCAGAGAAGCTGTGGCTGCCCCTGGACCCCTGGCAGTGTCCAAGGCCAGGCTGGAGCACCCTGGGCTGGTGGAAGGTGTCCCTGCCCATGGCAGAGGGGTAGAACGAGAAGAGCTTGAAGGTCCCTTCCAACCCAACCATTCCATCACTCCGTGCAGTACCTGGCTGTGGCAGGTTCTGCAGAAACCTCTGAGCTCCTGCAGCTGCTGAAGGCTCCCCTTCTGCAATGTGCAGAGCAGCACGGGCTGAGCACGGGCTGAGCCTGAGCCCCAGCCTGAACCCCAGCCCCAGCCCCAGCCCCAGTCCCAGCCCAGTCCAGCCCAGCTCAATCCCAGCCCAATCCCAGCCCAGCCCAGCCCAGCTCAATCCCAGCTCAATCCCAGCCCAGCCCAGCCCAGCTCAATCCCAGCTCAATCCCAGCCCAGCCCAGCCCAGCTCAATCCCAGCTCAATCCCAGCCCAGCCCAGCCCAGCTCAATCCCAGCTCAATCCCAGCCCAGCCCAGCCCAGCTCAATCCCAGCTCAATCCCAGCCCAGCCCAGCCCAGCTCAATCCCAGCTCAATCCCAGCCCAGCCCAGCCCAGCTCAATCCCAGCTCAATCCCAGCCCAGCCCAGCCCAGCTCAATCCCAGCTCAATCCCAGCCCAGCCCAGCCCAGCTCAATCCCAGCTCAATCCCAGCCCAGCCCAGCCCAGCTCAATCCCAGCTCAATCCCAGCCCAGCCCAGCCCAGCTCAATCCCAGCTCAATCCCAGCCCAGCCCAGCCCAGCTCAATCCCAGCTCAATCCCAGCCCAGCCCAGCCCAGCTCAATCCCAGCTCAATCCCAGCCCAGCCCAGCCCAGCTCAATCCCAGCTCAATCCCAGCCCAGCCCAGCCCAGCTCAATCCCAGCTCAATCCCAGCCCAGCCCAGCCCTCCCCACGCGCTGCCCCCCACATTCTCTTCACATCCCTCAGCTGCTGCTGCTCCTCCATCTGACTTCCAGAAGGCAGCGTTGCCCCAGGGATGGACACAGGGATTAACATGGCCATGTGTCCGGGCCAAAATTATCCAAGGCAATAAAATAATTTTATGGCACAAAACTCTTTATGACAATTCTTATCAACAATTATGCATGAGAATCACACACATATGGGGATCTGAGAATTTCAAAACTTCACCTCCACAGAAACCATGGGTTAGTTACGTCAGTCTTTCAAGTTTGGTTCTGCCTACCATTTTTGAGAAAAGTTGATTTAAAAATACATCATATCCGTGTACCTCAAAAGAACTCACAAATCAGGGCAGGAAGCAGGTTCTAAAGTGTTAATACATAGGGAGCTCTTTGTGACATATAATTATCAATTTGTGCAGTGACTGCATAATTAATATGTGGTCTCATCTCATTCTCTTTTAAATGTATTCCCACACTGCCTAGAAGTTGTTGGCTAATGAATTAAACAGTTTGATGTTGATGAATCACAATTTTGCCTATCAATATTAAAATATTGCCAGAGGTATGTTTTCAGTTTGGGTCATGAAAGTTTAAATTGTAATACTGTCAGAAATGCAGCATCCTGTGTTCCCAGGCTTTGCTGCAAAACCAGAAGAGTCCAAGTTTTGTTTTCAGATTTGAGGGTTTTGAACTATCTTTATTTGCTTTCTTCCATTGAAGAAATGACAGGAACATAAGGTATCTTGCAAAACTTCAGACTTATCAATAATAGCATCTAAAACAGAGAAATCCAGTTACTCGGGAAACCTCAACTCAAAACTAGTTTGTTCCTTGGACTATGATTAATGTGGTAAGTGAGACCAGATGGTGAACACTTTGAGAAGCCTCTATGCTCCAAAGAAGTGTTAATTACCTCCAGAGCTGCAGCAAAAGGATAATGGGGAAGAGCAGATCCCAGCCCTGCACCAAAGGGACAGGGAGCAAAGGGTGCCTTGGCGAGGGACTCAGAGGGCAGGGATGGATGGGATATTGGGAATTGGGAATTGTTCCCTGGCAGGGTGGGCAGGCCCTGGCACAGGTGCCCAGAGCAGCTGTGGCTGCCCCTGGACCCCTGGCAGTGCCCAAGGCCAGGCTGGGCACTGGGGCTGGAGCAGCCTGGGACAGTGGGAGGGGGTGGAACAGGAGGGTGTGTAAGGTCACTTTCAAACCAAACCATGATTCTACAAAAAGCTCCCCCTCTCCAACATGGGGGAGCAGAGCCCTGCACATCTGCTCAGCTCCCAGCCGTGGTCACCTGCAGGGACAGGATCCACAGCACCCACCCCTACCTGCGCTGCCCTGCCACGTCCCAGCCCTGGCTGTCACAGCACCAGCTCTCTCTTTGCTCTTTTGCCTCATCAAGACATTTCTTGCACACTCACAAGTCACACAAGCTCACACAGAGCTTCTGAGGCTCTGTGGATGGTGAAACGCCCAGGTAAAATCCAGAGGAGGCACAGGGCTGTGGTCAGAGCCCTTGGGAGGGAGGGGCAGCAGGCCCAGGCAGCAGCTGGGGAGGAGCAGGGCTGCACTGCAGAGCTCCAGGGCAACAAGTCTAGGATTACAGCTGGCTGCACTCAGACCAAGAGCCACATTCAGGGGAGGGGTAAAGGCAGAAAATCCATGGCAGCCAGGGAAACTTGGTTCCTAGAGATCTCAGCAGGGCCCAGGCTGCGTGGGAAGATGGAGGAGTGGGAGTAGCTAACGGTACCTGGGGTGAGAAAAAGGTGGTGTAGGTGAGCTGAGATTCCCTCCTGATTCTGTGGCCACTGGGGGCACAGACCTTGCTGAGGGTCGATATTCCACAAGATCAGGTCTCCCAAAAGGCTTGTGGATCTGTGCCTCATTTCATGGAATAAAAAGAAAAAAAAAAAAAAAAGAAAAAACCCCAACCAAGACTTTAAAAAGACAAGATAAAGGACATTGAGAGCATCATCACTGCCTCTTTGAGCAGCACTGATGTTGTGTCAGATGGAAACTTCCCAGAGGTACAAAATGAACAGCCCAAAAGCAAGCCCAAGGTAAAGCAGATTGCAATTCCACAGCAGTGAGATTTTGCTGTTTCAGTATGGATTTCCTGTAGGGGAAAAAAAATACAGAACACAACAGCCTCGTGAGTTACCACAAATAAACCATGGGCCATGAACATGAGCTGTGAGGAGTCAGCCGCCCTCGGCGCCGCGCGGCCGCCGCGCGCGGGGCAGCCCGGGGGTGAGCCGGGCTCAGACACCGACCGCCCGTGCAGATCCATCAGGCTGGCAGCTCACAGCCCCCAGGGAGCCAGGGAGCTCCTTGCAATGATTGAAGACAGAAAGTGAAGAGTTACTTGGGTTATTTTACAAGCAAAAAGAATGAGTCTTAGAAGCGAGTGTGATGAGAGCTCTGCTGCTTTGGTAATTTCACAGCTGAAAAGGTCACATTGCAGAAAAGCCAGTCCTTTTAAAAACTCCTTCAGAGGTGAGTCTGGAGAGAGTGCCCAAGGAAAGTGGTTGTTAATGTACACTTAACCTCTGCACAGCTGAGGAGGTAATACCTGAGAGCAGCTGCACCACCAGCAGCCTTGAAAAACATTAATTCAACTCCACAAAATGTCATTTAAAACTGGAACAGTCCCATCAGCACCGCTGGGGCTGCAGGATTGGCCCAAAAGCTGTAAAAAGAAAAGCTTTCCAGGAAGGCTGGAGAGGGATGTTCTGCAAGGGCAAGCAACAGGACAAGGGGAAATAGCTCTAAGCTGAAAGAGAGGAGATTTAGATGGGATATTGGGAAGAAATTCTTCCCTGGGAGGGTGGGGAGGCCCTGGCACAGGGTACCCTGGGAAGCTGTGGCAGCCCCATCTGTGGAAGTGCCCAAGGCCAGGCTGGGTAGGATTTGAAGCAACCTAGGATAGAGGAAGGTGTCCCTGCCCAGGGCAGGGGGTGGAGCAGGATGGGCTGTAAGGTCCCTTCCCACCCAAGCCCTTCTGTGATTCTGTGCTTTGAAAAAGGGTCACTGTTTCACAAACCTGGTTCTCTCTCTCCTGCCGTGACACTGGAAGGCAGAGAAAGCTCCCAGCTTGCACCTCCCAACACCCAGAGGAGCTGAAGCCCCTGAGCACAAGCATGCATGGTGCTTTCCACCTGGCTGTGATTCCAGCACCAGCCCAGCCCTGCACAAGGCTCTGCTGCCTTCCCTTCCCCCGTGAAAGGAGGAGTTCAGAGCGCAGTAAGGATGTCAGTCATCTCTCAGCTTTTGCATATAACGAAACACTGACAACTCCAAGAAAAATCAGAGCCCAAGGGCCACATCAGCACTGCACACTGGCATCAGAGGGCTCTGGAGCAGGGACACTGCAGCCCCGGGCTCTGCTGATGGGATCTGCTGCAGAGACACCCTCGGGGCAGGAGAAAACACCTGTGCCAGGGCCGGGAGAGGCAGGAGAAAACACCTGTGCCAGGGCCGGGAGAGGCAGGAGAAAACACCTGTGCCGGGGCTGGGAGAGGCAGGGGGAAACACCAGAGCCAGGGCTGGGACAGGCAGGAGAAAACACCTGTGCCAGGGCCGGGAGAGGCAGGAGAAAACACCTGTGCCAGGGCTGGGAGAGTCAGGGGAAAACACCAGAGCCAGGGCTGGGAGAGGCAGGGGGAAACACCAGAGCCAGGGCCAGGAGAGGCAGGGGAAAACACCAGAGCCAGGGCCAAGAGAGGCAGGGGAAAACACCTGTGCCAGGGCTGGGAGAGGCAGGGGGAAACACCAGAGCCAGGGCCGGGAGAGGCAGGAGAAAACAGCACTGCCAAGGCTGGGAGAGGCAGGACTGAACACCAGAGCCAGGGCTGGCAGAGGCTGCTGCAGGCTCCAGCTCGGTGCTGCTCCGCAGGGGCTCCCACCGAGCCGACCTCCCGAGGCAGAGCCCATTTCAGGGCTGGAAGCAGCAGCAGTGGGGGAGCAGCATGTCCTGAACAGGCAAGGGGGAGAAATGCTGGTGCCTCATTGCACTGGAGAACCTTTGTCACTGGCACCAGCCCCACCAGTTCTGCCCCCAGCAGGGCAGGAGTTCTCCTAAAGCCCTAGAGCTAAGATTTCCCACATAACTTATCACACAAGGAATTTTACCAGTCATGGATGAGTGCTGACTGAACAATTTGTCCTGATGCACATTTCAGCTATCATTCAAAAAAGTTGTCAAAACTACTGTTATTGATGACTTTACCCAAGGAAAGAGGGAAACGGGGAAAAGCAAAGTACAGATTTCTCTACTGACATTTCATAGGGTCTCAGAATCATTAATTATGGAAAAAGGCCTCTAAGGTCACCAAGTCCAACCATCAACATACCACCACCACCATGTTCACCACCAAACCATGTCCTCAAATTTGAGTCCCAATGCCTCTGAACCCCACAGAAATAACATCCCAGCCATCCATCCAGTCGTGTGTGTGCTATCCTGCCTGAGTTAGTCAGGTTTTAGCTCTCACTGACTGGCTTTTCTAGACTTTATTTCTGCTGGATTAAAAGAGCTGTTAGAAGCTGTTTGTATTTCTGGCTGCCAGCTCTGCAAACCTCTCCAAGGCTCTGACAACTGAGCCAAGTCTTTTCCTGGGAATAGGGGAAGCATGAGCTCCAAATAATAGACTTCATATGCTAAACTTAATCTTCAGTGACACCTGTGCAAACAAAATGCCTTTGAAGGCATTGCTAAAATATAATTGACCAGCCACATGAGCAGAAACCACTGGAGGTGCAGGAGACAGCTCAGCTTGCTGCTCCCACAGTGGCGGGGCTGCGGGAGGAAAAAAGAGCTCAGACAGGTTTTGTGTCACTCAGACATCGGGACACTCCTCACAGGAAATAAATGTCTCTAAAAAATGTCTTTCTAGTGTGCAATTCCCTGATCAAGTGGTGATCCACAGCCAACAAGATGTGGGACTAGCAGCTGAAGACGAGGGTTGCACGAGGATGATGCAGCAGCATCACCCCTCTGTAGAAGCAAGGGGACAGGATGGCATGGAAGGCCCTGCCAGGGGCATTCCCCACACTTCTCACACCCAGTGTGGGTCTGGCAGCTGGCAGACAAACCCCACCCGTCCCGGTGTGCCTCCACTGGGACTTACAACTCACAAGGAGCATCACTCCAGCACACAATTCATCTTTCCCACACTGGTTCCCAGGCACTTACCCAGGAAAGTGCAGCGTAGCCAATTACTTTGTGGCTGTTGCTGTGTGAAACACTGTTCAATTGACAAATTGACCAGAAAAATAAGCAAGGAAATTGCCCCCTCCCCACACCCCCAAGCACCAGCTTGAGCTCTCCTGCAGCAGGGAGAGGAGCCTTTGAACAGGGAGTGAAGTGTCACCTGGACCTAGAAGAAATCTTAATTGGATATAAGAAAAGATTTTGTATATTCAGTGTAAAGAAGACTAAGCCACTTAGAAAAGGATCAAACAAATCCTCTGAAGTGGGTTGGTATCATTTGATCAGCACTCGGTGCCTTGAAGCTGAGCAGAGATTTTCCCCTTGGCTGGGGAAGGAGGAGATGCAGTGACACAGCAGGTCTGGAGCCATTGTGTGAGCAGGGGAGCATCACTGCCACGGCAGGAATTGCCAGCCTCCTGTGCAAAACCATCCAGCAAAGGCTCCCCTGGCTGGGATCCACAGCACGGCTGCGCTGCTGGCCGTGATGAGGGAGCCTGGCGTCACCTGGTGTCACCTGGTGTCACCTGGTGTCACCAGCCCAGGGCACTGCTCCCTCCCGTTCCTTACACAGGATGAAGGAAGAGGAGGAGCAGTGCCCTGCCTGAGCAGAAGGGAATGAATGCTCTGCCTGACCTAGAGGCAGTTTTTGGTGGACACCATCTGCTCAGGCCCCGACAGTAGATACCACAGAGCATTCCTGCCTTCCAGCCCATCTGCATGGACAGAAACAGCCTTGCCCTGCAGAGCTCAGCTTGTTTATTGATTTCCTTTCATACTCGTGGAGTTTGCAGCCTGGCAGCTCAGCAGAGTTTGTTTCAGGAGTGCCCCTGATCCCTGCCCAGAGCCAGGCCCTCTCCAGCCTCAGCACTCATGGCCCAGATGGCGAGAGAGTGAGCAGGGCCTTACAAAGCCCCACACAAGCACAGGGCAGCCTTGGGAGAACGCAAGGCTCACTGCTGTCTGCTGGTGTGCCTCACACAGGAGCCCAACCCAGCACCCCTGTGCAAACAACCTGCAGAGCCACGTTCTATGCCAGCCACACCTTTCCTCACCTCATCCCTTCCAGGAGCTGCTGGCAGGGCCAGAGCAGCCAGAGCAGTCCCAGGGCAGAGCTGAAATCAGCAGGGCAGCGCTGGTGACATTGCTGTGGGACACAGCCACCCTCCATGGCCCACAAGACCCTCACATAGACCCCCTGAGCCAGGCCAGAGGGGGCCCTTTTTCCTTGGCAAAGCTGCCTGGGCAGGCTCACAGGGGCTCAGCAGAGATTTCCCACCTAACCTGTGCTCTCCCCTGTCCCAAGGTCCCAATAAATCAGTTAATTTTCCAGAAATGCTCCAGTTTCTGTGTTTGTGCAGGACAGCTGCTCCCCTGTGCCATTATGGTGACAGATTGATCTGGAGGCTTTCCCAAGAGACAGAGGAAAACACTTTTTCCTCATACTAACAGCAGTGAGACACTGGCACAGGAGGTACCAAAGCAATGCCAGGCATCCCCAGTTAGTTATTACTCTTTAAAACAAATTGCAAAGTTTCTTATTAATTGAGATAGAGCTTCACCTTCAAATTCTGCAAAACAGGTGTCCTGCACTTCACAGCAAAGGCCACTTCTAGAGGTGAACAGGGCTGCTCTGGGAGGATGGAGGCCAGGGCTCACCTCTGCACCTGAGCACTGAGTAAAGCTGGTGACAAGTGTCCAATCTGCAGTCAGAGATGTTTCAAAAAAAAACAATCTCAGGATTTTGCCCACCCTGAGATGTCAATTTGCCCAGGCTGGGCCAGTGCTCTACTCTGTCAGTGAGCCAAGGTGGACAAAGGGACCTGAGGCTCAAGTCAAGTCCTTTTTGGCTCAAATGTGAGGTCTGCAAGGCACCAGCAGTGTCAGAAAAATCCCCACACTAAAGCTTAAGCAGGGTCTTGGCACAGCCAGGGAGCTGCACTTTCTGCCCCTTTTAATTTATTCCACTCCCCATCCTGATCATGCCATAGTCACTCCATGTAAACAGCCCCACTGGCATGCCCAGAGCAGGGCAGGGGGAACACAGGTTCCCACATCCCATAAATTCATTTATCCTCCCTTTGCTTGGGAGCAGAACTCTGCTGTTTCCCTGTGCTCTCGACAGACATGGAGAGCACTGATCCACATCAGTTTGGTGCAATCTGATCACAGGTTTTACATCAAGAGGAGTGGAAAGTTTTAAAGGATTTGCAAAACATTGGTTCAGTGGCTGTGTCTGCTTCTTACATGTTCTCTGCTTTGCATTTGTTTTCCAATCAACAAACCTTCCACAAAAACAGGGTAAACACCCTCAAATGACAAATTACTTTTCTAAGCTCTTAGTCTTTACTTAAGTCAATGTAAATCAGATAGTGAATATGATTATTCATTCCCTTAAAATGTGCTGTATTTTAAATCCTTTCTTCACTGAAATGCCAACAAGGGGGAAAAAGTGCCATCTCAAAGAGCTGTGCCCCCAGTACAGCTGTCTCACCAGCCTCTGAAACAAATTTCAGTTTTTGTTTGTTTATTCCATGCGTATAAACTTACTTTCATGTTTGCAAAATACTTTCAGTGAAGGGTGTATGGATTACAAGCCAAAGCTGCTGTGGACTGCAGAGAATTGTCCTTCCCAGGAATGCTGGGGCCACGCAGCTGGAGAGTCCCTACGGAGCTCTCTGGGTCCCCAGAGGGCCAGGTGGAGGTAGTCACCCACCAAGAGGAGTCAGAGGACAAGCCCCACTCCAGCAGGTGACAGCAATGACAGCTCTCACCTGCAGCAGCAGAATGGAGGAATGCCATACAGCAACCCTGGATCTGCAGTAAGGATGTCTAGCAGGGTATTGCCACTGAGCAGTCACTTTCCCTGCCTAAAAATCCTCATCATTTCAAATAACAGCAGAGTTTTCTCAGTAATGAACTCGAGGACAATTAGCTGGACTCATCCAGTGAAACCCAAGGTATCTCAGAGGAAGTGTTATGGCTTGCCATAAAAATACATCCAGGGACTTTGTCCCACTCCGAGGGTGTCAGGGGCAGCTCCGTGCGAGGGGCCGGATCGCTGCTGCTCCCATGAAGGTTTTACCAGCCTCACTGGAATGGGAGCAGCAGTTATTACTATTCCAGTTACAGCAGCACTAACATTTACCCTCCACACTAGCTAACCATTATTTAAAAATTCATTAAAAACACAGCTAAAATCTCCCCAGGTGAATTCCCTGGTGTTTCTGGAAGGAGGAGCTCCTGTTGCTGGCCCCACAGGGACGGGGGGTGCTGGCCCCCTCCTGCACTGCGCTTCTCCACGTCACTCTTGGATGGACTGGGGGTCACAGAGGGGTCCCACCACTCAGCAGAGCTCCTCATTAGCATGAGCCAGTCTTTCATTAAAGGGAGTTAAACTGCAGCCAAAACAAACTCTGGCAGCAGGGGTTTGTTCTGCCCACGCTCAGCACTGCCCCAGTGCAAGGCACTGCCCCCAGCGCAGAGCTGACACTGGGATGAGACCTCCTGATGGGCACAGAGCCCGCAGTGCTCTCCTAGCAACAGCAAAATTAAAGCTAATGAGATTTTGGGTAGTTCATCTGGTGAGGACAAATGTCAAAACCAGCTGAGCCATTATAAGTACTGGGGAAGATGCTCAGGGAATAGGAGGCACCCTGGAAGCAATGGCCAGAGGTACCAGCCGGCCCAGAGCCATGCCCACCATCCCACCCTGGCTTTGCTGGGATCAGAAGTGACCCCACATGGCACTGCTCCCCTGGGACACTGCCAGGAGCTGCTGGTGTGAGGGCAGACCCTTCCAGCTCCCCAGATCTGCTCCTTGGCAGCCAGAGCAGAGAGGGACAGAGCACAGCTGTCCCCTTCTCACTGCATATTCCCTGGCACACGGGGCGAGGCCGGGGCAGCAGAGGGAACAAGGATGTCCCTGGCTGGCAGCAGTGCCCTGCCCTCCGGGATTCCCCCCGTTCATGGTGGAGAGCAATGGCACAGCCAGCCCAGCCTTGTCGGAGCAGCAGGAGCTCCCACGGGGAGCTTCTCCCGGGGCCCTCGTGCTGCAGGGCTGGGCCTCACCCCCGAGCTCACGCTGGAATCACTGAGAGTTCCCTTGGCTTTAGAGCCTTCAAAAGGCAACACAGATTTGGCCCAACTGCCTTGGCAGCAGCTTTTCAAAGGACACACTCTGCAAAACAACTTGTCACATCCCAGCAAAGCCTTCAGAGCTGCCCAGAGGAACCTGCTCCAGTCCCAGCTCCGGCTGCCAGCGTGGCTCTGGGCTACCCACAAACACAGGGGCAAATTCAAATTTTGTCTTTTAAGAAATTCATACTGTCTTGTACCATTGATATCAAAGCAACTGGATGCAAATTTGATACTCAGTACATATTTTTTGTAGAAAACAACTCCAAAGGGATGACTAAATTACTTCTCATTTCAGCTTGGATTTATGACTTTCTCAAATATCACATGGATGCATTTGCCTGCCTTTTTTTTTCACCCTTCCAAGGTCAGGAAACTTCCTTAGCCTAAGTTTATGGGCAAACAGCCAAGAATGCAGCATTTTCAGTGTTTTACAGCAAAATATCCATAACAAACAGTAGGACTGCCCAGAGTGTCTGAGCAGAACTAAAAGTAAAATACTGAAGCAATTCATCACAATCAGTTTGCAGCTCAGAACACTTGATCCAAGGCCCAGTGATAACCCAGACACTGCCCCAGCTCAGCCAGGCGCTGCTTTCCCACAGCACTGCACCCAAGGATGCACCAGGTGCTCCCTCTGCTCCCACCTGCCCTGACTTTGGCACCAGGTGGAAACATGAGATTTATTTCCTGGACTCAAATGCAGCAGGAAAGGTTGAAGCTGTGCAGAATAACAGGTCCAGCAGTCATGGCCTGGCTTTGTCCCTGTGTTAGGACATTCAAATAGAGTGGAGACTTCCTCAGAAATGATGAGCAGCTGCTGGGCTGGGTTCCCTGCCCAGAGGTGTCCAGGCACAGCACTCAGCTCCCCTGATCCCAGGGAGTGACACTAACGGGGCAGGTGACAAATGCAGCACCCACAGGGCTTGCTCTCTCCCATCCATCACTGTTTTTGCCAGGTTTGAGTCTCCTCTCACCAGGAAAGGGGTTGGGGAACACCTCACACCACTTAATGGAACTACCAAAGGAAAACCACACACAAACAAGCATTTCAGAGGTGATTTGTTTTCTTAACACATTTGGATGGGGAAAATATATTTGAAATTACTTTGGTACTGGCAAGGACAATAGAGGGAAATGTATGAGAATTCAAGAAGTTCCAGCCAGAAAAGGGACAGGAGAAAAAGCAAGTTCTTAAAAAAAAACAAAACCAAAACCGAAATTTAAAAAAAAAAAAAAAAAAAAGCCCTCGTAACAAAAACCTAAAGCAAAGTAAAATCAAAAACACCTCCCAAAAAAAACCAAAACAAAAACAAACCAACCAAAACACACCAGCACTCTAAGTGCACTGCTAAAATACACATTCTTTCGCATGCAAATCTTCCCTTTTCACCACTTCATTGATTCTGAATAGGGGTAAAGACAAATCACACTAAGATTAAATTTAAAGTAAAGGCAGAGATACTAGATAGCGAAAAGTAAACAAACTGGTTTTTTGGGGTGGGGAGAACCAACAACAAGTAGATGAGACGAAAAGGAGCTGTTAAAGAGTTAAAGACAATTTCTTTGCCCACGTCGAACAGTTAACTCTTGTAGCTATATAAAAGATAATTTGGGCAGTAGAAGGAAACACCAGCTCCTCCCCGCCACTGTATTAACTCCCAGGTGTTTTTATTGCTCCGGACACAGACTCACAGCCGGGGACGAGGGAAGGGGTTCCACCTGAAGGCTGCAGCTGGTGAGCAGCTGCTGGTGAGCTGGACGCGGGGAGGGGCTGGTCCTGCCCCGGGCACAGCTGGGCACAGCTGGGCACAGCTGGGCAGCCGCCGCTCAGTGCCCGGAGGGGTGGGCGCTGTCCCCACGCCGCCCCTCTCCTGGCAAAGGGAAGCGCCGCGACCCCAGGGCTGCTCCTGGGGCAGCGATCCGGCGCGGCGGGGCTCGTCCTGTCCCGGACACCCGCGGGACACCCTGAGACACGCAGTTAGAAATTAATCACCCTGCTAATCACCCGGCAGGAGCCCGGCAGGGCCCGGGAGGCACCGAGGCTCCCCACAGCCCTCCCACCGTCCCTCCGACACTGCCGGCCCATCCCGTGCTCCCCGGGGCTTTGCTGTGCTCCAGAGCATCCAGCTGTGCACAGCTGGCAAATGAAGTGCTATCACACACCCAGTGGGATAAAGATAATGAAGATTTAATGTAAAACCATGTTAAATGTGTTGCGGATTCCCTTCCCCTCCCCTTTTTTTCTTCCTTCAAAGCATCAGTACATGCTTAGGAACTAGAAAGGTTTGCCTGGATCTGATCAGGGTTGGGTTTTATTATTTCACAATGCAAAGATGTAACCCAACAGAAGAAAAAAAAAAATTTAAAACCCCCCCAAAAAAACCCAAACAAAAACAACAACAACAACAACAACAAAAAACCACTAAACCTACTGCATCCCTAGTT
>VZRH01007262.1:211084-223562 GCA_013397555.1 Urocynchramus pylzowi | reverse complement strand
TCCCACACCCCCCTGCCCGGCGTGTCTGCTCCCAGGGCAGCAGCCCGGACCCGGCACACCCTGGCTGCAGGAGCAGAGCCTCCTCTCCCCGCTGGAGCATCTACATTCAAATCTCTGACCACTACAGGCTGCAAAGAAACATACCATCTACCATTAACTACAGCAACAGGCATTTGAGTTAAGTAAGTTTTTACAATGAAGGTGGAGATGCCTGCCAGAGAAGCTGTGGGCTCCCCATCCCAGGCAGTGTCCAAGGCCAGGTTGGACACTGGGGCTTGTAGCCCTTGGGATGAGATGAGCAGTAAGGTCCCTTCCAACCCAGACCCTTTTGTGATTCCATGAACACAACCTTTGCCATCAGCTGCAATCGATGATGAACCAGGAGGTCCCCTCTGAGCCCCAGCACCCTCCTCCTGCACTATTCAGGACAGCCTTTGCCTTAGGGAGAGGGGAGCAAGTCCCAAGGCTGCTTTGGATACAGGGCAGGTACTTCCACCTCCACAAACCAGGCATGCCGTGTGCCTCTGGCAGTGTCAGTGCACGATTAATAACCTTCCTCTGTGTCCAAATGAGAAACAGAATCCCAGCTCTCCTATATTGCAGGAATTTTTTTAAGCTCAGTTTATTGCAACCTGTCAAGATGCTCTTTGCAATTTGTATCCTGCTGCATCACTCCAAAGCACAACTAGCAGCCTCTCAGCCAAGCTCAACCAGTTATTTGTTCAGTTAATGTGAGGGAGTAATGGGGACAGAAAGGACACTTGTGCACCACATTTATCTACTACATCAGCAAAAATACACAGACAGATCTCAACCCTGTCTGAGAAGCACTACTGAGACTGCACAGAGCTCCAGACAGAAGTTTATCCAGCACAAGTAACCATGCAGCATGTTTTCAAATAGCAGTGTTCCCCCTGTGCTTCTGCAGCACCATTTTCCACCAGAGACACTTTTTATTGTAGTGTCAGATAAAGTCACTGTGTAATGAGTTCCAAACCCCCCAGCACACTGCTGGCCAAGCCCTGTGGACCATCCCACGGGGACTGTCACCACCCCAAGGGCCACACTGCTCCCCAGCTGCCCACCCCCCCCTGCTCCTGTGACATTACTTGGTGACCCTCTGAGCCTGACCTTCAGGTCAGCCAGAGCCCAGGTTTGGACAGGTTGCAGTAAGAAGCCTCCTGGAAAAGCTGCAATTGACTCCTTTTTCTTTCACAAATGGCTTTTATTGTAACTACAAAATAAATGTCCTCTAAGAGTTTGCCTTCCACCTTCTCACCTCCTGTAAGGGGTTTCAACTCTACAAAAACACTAGGCAAATGTACTTGACTTTAAATTTTCTCTGGTTTCAGTGAACTGCACAACAAACAACACACTTGCAGGGAAGATGTTCCCTTGGAGGCTGATCACACACACACACACATCCCCACCTCCCTGTGCTGGCCCCCCTGCACATGGCAGAGCCACCCTCCAACACCAGCTGCCATCCCTCTCTGACACAGCAAAACTGCTGCAGGGCCCTCAACCCCTACCCTGAAGGAAAGGCCATCCTAGTCAGGCTCTAGCACGGCAACTTTCTCTTCTTACAGCTTTCATCCCAGCAAAGCAGGCAAATCACTGCCTGTCACCCATGTGGGTTCACCCTGCTGCCACTCCTGGAGCAGCTTCACCCCAAAAACCAGGAGCAGCCCCTCCTCCCTTCCTGCTTCCCCTCTGCCTGCCCAGCCCCAGCTGGGGCAGTTCCACTGCGTGGCTGCTGGGCTGTTCTCTGCTGGGGCAGCTGGTTCCCAGCCCCCTCATCTCTCCTGCTGCAGTGGCCCTGCTCCTTGGCTGGCACCAGGCTCCGTCGCCCTGGACGTGGCACAGGCAGCATGGAACACTTGGGCAGAGAGGAGAGGCTCTTTGGGATCTGGCAGGTAACTCCAGTGCCACTGGAGCTTGCCCTGGCAGGGCCAGCTCCCAAAGGCAGCGTCATCCCCTCCTCTGCAGGGGTTTGGGTGAACCCCCATTCCCTTGCTCCAAGCTGAATCCCAGAAACATGAACTGCCTGGGTGGGACCCCAGGGGTCCCTGCCTTGGTCCCTGCTCAGAGCAGGGCCAGCCCTGGGCTCAGGCCAGGTTAGTCAGGGCTTTAGCCCTTGGCTCCCACAAACCTCCACGGACAGAGGTGTTACACACTGTCCTCCCTGCTCTGCTGCCCAGGGGGGAGGCTTCTCCCAACATCCAGGCTGAGCCACTCGGCCAGCAGCTGGAGAGGCAGCAGGACCAGAGTCCTACTTCTCCCCTGCCTCTTCAGCAACCCTGGCACAAAATGCTGAGGCACAAAAAAAACTGTTCATCTCCCTAATGTTCAGGGAAGGTTCCAGCCCAGCAGTGAATTACCCACATTGTCCCTCTGAGACAGTGACAGGACATCAGCCCAGATACAGATTAGATTCCATCTATTTCAAATTTCAGTAGGGTTGTAGGACTTTAAAAGTCAGAACATTTTTTAGGGATGAACACTCCTAAATAATGAAGATGAAAATGAGGCCACTTTGAATGAATGAGTGTTTATGAGCAGTGCAATTACTGCCCCTCAGCAGCATGAGCTCAGATGTGGTGGTGCATGTTGCAACCTGAAATCATTCTGCAGGACTGTTCTGTTTCCAGTGTAGCTGGGGAACAGGACTGCTGTGTCTTTAGGCAGACAGCAGTGTGGCAGCATCCTCCTAATCTCACCCAGCTTTTCCTGCCTGGTAGCCAGGGAAAGTCTCTTTTAGGAGACTGACAGCCTCATCCTATGGCGTGTGCCAACGCCCAACCCGCCCTGCTCCAGTCCTGTGTACACAATTTATGGAAAAAAATTGCAGGAAACTGTGATCCCTTAAAGGGTGATCCACCATCAAATTCTTTTTCCCATTGGACTCAAAACTCCTCTCGTGTCTGTGCCAGGGGACACCTGGGGGTCCCCCCTTGCCTCTGCCTGTGCCCCTCCTGGGCAGCCCCAGGGACTCAGGCAGTGCAGAGCCCCCCCAGACCCCGAGCCTGCGCTCACACAGTGACACTGCTCCCAGCAGGGCTCTTCCAGGGGGTCTCCAGCTTCCTTGTGCCATTAAGAAGGTCGGTGCCACTTCCCCCAGAGTGTGCTGTTGCCCACCAAGCAGGATGTGCCCAGCTGAGCATCTTTCCCACCCCCTGAGTGCCCCTTTAGTGCCCTGCAATGAGCTTGCCCTTGGCTGCCACCTCTGTTTGTCAGATTTCTATGAAAATGCCTCTGGAAGTCCTGGATTGCAGCAAACACAGCTCCCACATGAGCACATCCCCTGCTCAGCTGGCAGCACCAGAGGAGCAGCTCCATGCTGCCCCAAGACCCAGACATCCTGAACAACTGGGATGTGCTGCCTGGAAGTGCTCCATGGCTTCGTAACGTTTCCATGAGATTAAAAGCAAACAAAAAACTCCCATCCAACCAAACAAAAATCCAAAAGAAAAAGACCAAGGAAGTCGTAAGCAGTATCTGCTCATTTTGAGTGTTGTTTGCATCAGATAAGGAAAAGGAGATTTACACCTCCACTGCAAATCCAGACTCAGGAGTTGGTGCTTCCCAGAGTGATGCTCCTCAGTCTGCTCTGGGGTGTCATTTGTCTCTGAACAGAAAGTTTTTCTTCAAATAATTTTCCCCTACTTAATAAAGAAGAAAACAGAACCAACAAAACCAGAACTAGACCATGATAAATCTGTATTTCTGTGAAAACAAAATTTAATCTGAAAACTCCCATTAGCTATCTCTGGTGCCTTGCAGGACTGCAAGAGCCAAGCACCTGCTGCAGTGAGAATGCTGGTGGGCTGGAATGTCCAGCCTTTTCCCACTGAGGATACCCTGGAACAGCCCAAGACATAACTCAGCACACCACCATCCTCTGGTCAGCCCACAGAGCCGAGAGCAGGGTGCCAGGCTGTCTGGGCTCCCAGGAGGCTGCTGGGATGGGCTGTTCTGCATCCCACCAGCCTGCCCTGGGCCCTGGCCACCATCCTCAGTGCCTACCGACACCTTTCCTGGCCTTGGGTCACCTGTGAGGAGAAGCAATTCCCACCATAATCCACTCACCCTGTGAGGAGCACCAGAGGTGAGTCAGTGCCCACTGAGCAGGGTCAGGCCCGTGGGGCCACTCGTGAGGAAGCCCCTGAAGCATCACACTGCCCACCTGGCCAGGAGCCCACCCGTGGCCACTGCTGGCCTGGGACATTGGTGCAGACCCACGGGGAGACAAGGAAGTGCTGCTTCTGAGCCAGAATTCTCTTCAGCTTTAGCAGCTGAGATGATCTGCACGATTCTTCAGTAAGTTTCCAAGTTCTGGATCTCATAATAGGTCACTTTTGCTTGTTGATGTTCCTCTAAACCCTATATGGACGAAATGCCATCCTGGGCAGAGCAGCCCCTACTTCTTGCCCAACAAGAGGATCACTCACTGCACCGTAGAAGCAAGCACACTCTCTACTGCACAGATTCCAAGGGTTTTTTCCAACTGCAGTGCATTTTGCCCCATGAAAGCTGTATTTCCAGTTAACATCAAATGGACACGTGGAACTTATCCTGAAAATTAATTAAAAGGATACAGAAAGGAATCGGCAAGGGGAAGTAGCTCTGCTCTGAGCATGGAAGCCTGAAGTTGGAGCTGCTGAATAAGGGGAATAACATGATAGTGATGTGGGATGAAATTCTAAGCATGGTTGTGGTCTCTGCAGCTGGAACTTGGAGCACTTTGGTGTCACAAGGGTTCGGGCAGCTGCATGCTGAGTGCAGGATGCCAGAAGGAAGCAGCAGCCTGTGCTGTTCCTGTACCTCACACACCTGGGCCAGGTATGCTCTGCCCAGCTGCTTTGCAGACCTCAGTGTCACCTGCTTGCTCCAAGAAAGGTCAGTTGTCCTGAACTTCACTGGGGGAGTCACTCCAGTCTGCAGAGAGGGGATGGGTCTGTGGACTCAACATCCACTGAACATTTTATTGAAGAGCAGTTTATCTGGGGCTCAGCCTCTTCCAGTCTTTAAACCCCATTTGCACTTCACAGCAAGGAAAGGGCAGAGCAATACCTGCTGTTACTATAATCCACAAGAAATCCAGGCTGTGTGCAGTGCCAGAAGCATCACTGCTCAGGCTTCGTGAGGAGCAGAGCGATGACCCACTCCTGCTGAAAGCCTTGGCGTTTCCCCTCGCAGTCCCTGCTCAGCACGGCATTCCCTGCCCTGGTGATCATGGAGCATCTGCCCCAGGGTCTCTGGGGCCAGGCCAGCACTGGATTTTTCACACAGGCACAAGCCTTGAGTGCCAAGCTTGGGGTCTCCTTGCCAATGCCACGGGGTGAATCCTGTCTCTGCAGCATCAGAAGAGAAGCACAGGAGGGGACCTGATGGGTGAGGCTCCTGGCTCAGCTCAGCCTCTCCTCCATGGACTGTTGTGTCCTGGGGAGATGGTGATGTCTCTGCTGGTGCAGACAAGCCACGGGCAAGTCACTGAGCCAGCTGTCCCAACTGAGGTCCATCAGGACAGGGGCCAGCAGTGGGACCAGCCTCCACAAGGAGCAGTGGGACCCGGAGGGCCCCATCTGGGCAGCCCCAGTCCTGGTGACAAGACACTCTTACCAGAGCTGTGATCTGCTCTCCTGAAGTTATGATAAGGCTGGCTGATTCACTGTGGTTCTGAGAAAGATCTAATTATATCTGTGAGCCAGATGGAATGCTGACAAGGGAGAAAAGAAAAATAATCCAAAAAAACCCTCTGGTCTTGTTAGAGGAGCAAGGCAAGGCTGTGTAGAGGGAGGGACTGGGGCAGCATGAGAGTCCCAGGCCAGTCCCCAGCTGCCCCCCACCCTAGGCTGTCCTGTTAGGGCTGACACTGCCCCAGAGCTCCTGGCACACTGTGCTCTGTGCTTTGCCTGCCCCATGGCACTCCTGGCACGCAGTGCTGGAGCAGCCTGCAGTGCTGTCACCCTCCACAGCCCAGGCTGCCCTCCTGGCACAGGGAAGGGGGGCTCTGTGGGAAAGCCCCAGGGCTGTCCCCCAAGGGCAGAGGGGCTCCCTCTGCCCAAAGCCTGTGTCACTGCCCAGCACCAAGGGGCAAAGCCAGGCAGCTCCCTGGTGGCACAGCTGCCTGACCCAGCTGGTCACCCAGGCCAGTGGCACCAAGGGCCACGAGCTGGGGCTGCAGCCAGGCACAGCTCACTGCTCAGAGGCCCAGGAATCGCCCCCCATCGCTCCTGCAGTGCCCAGCCTGACCTCACACAGCTCGGCTGAGCTCCATGGCACAGACCCCAGGCACCATGGGGATCCTCCATGGCACAGACCCTGGGCACCATGGGGATCCTCCATGGCACAGACCCTGGGCACCATGGGGATCCTCCATGGCACAGACCCCAGGCACCATGGGGATCCTCCATGGCACAGACCCTGGGCACCATGGGGATCCTCCACGGCACAGACCCCGGGCAGCACAGGGTCCCTGTGGGCACAGACCCCGGGCACCATGGGTCTCTCTGGATCAACCAACCTGCCAGGGACAAACCCCTGGATCAACCAACATGCCCATGCCATTGTAGTAAAACATTTATTTGTTCAGGTGATTGAAGCTACCATGTTTACAGCTCGTGACCTCACCACTGGCGACATGGAACATGACTGGGACTGCGGCTGTTGCCACCAGATTTTTCATCATAATTTTTAGTTATAAAAAACTTGGACACCAGAAAAAACAGGTATTTTAGACTTTAAGTGGCAGATGGGGGATGGGAAACCTGTGAGGGGGAAGACAGTTTATCGAGGCAGCCGACCTTGACGGCCTCGTGGCCTCGGCTGCAGCTTCAAGTAAAGGTTTCGGTGGGTGAGTGCGGTGCCAAACGTCAGTCCTCGCAGAGTTGGAACCGTATTGTTTTCTGCCGAGTAACAACATCGGTGGCAACGTTTTCAGGGAGTGCAGAAGGGCTGGTGTCCTGCAGAGAGGCCCCGGCTTCTGCGCAAAGAGACAGAACAGAGACAGTGAGGGGACCAGGAGCAGCATCAGCCCTTCCCATGGCCGAGGCCACGCCGATGTGGGAGCACAGCAGGAGCCCCAGGAGCTGCCATGGGGCCAGCCTGGGCACAGCACCCACCAGGAGCCCCAGGAGCTGCCATGGGGCCAGCCTGGGCACAGCACCCACCAGGAGCCCCAGGAGCTGCCATGGGGCCAGCCTGGGCACAGCACCCACTGACAGTCCCAGAGCTGCTGCACAGCCAGCTGGGCACTGCACCAGAAGCTGCCACAGGGCCAGCCCGAGCAGGAAGCAGCAGCAGACCCTGCCCTCAGCCCTGGCACACACTGTCTTGTGCCATGTGCACTGCAGGGCCTGGGGCAGCAGAGCATGGCAGCTAACAGGAGAGTGGGATAACAGGAGAGTGGGATAACAGGAGAATGGGATAACAGGAGAGTGGGATAACAGGAGACTGGGCTAACAGGAGAGTGGGATAACAGGAGAGTGGGATAACAGGAGAGTGGGATAACAGGAGACTGGGCTAACAGGAGAGTGGGCTAACAGGAGAGTGGGATAACAGGAGAGTGGGCTAACAGGAGAGTGGGCTAACAGGAGAGTGGGATAACAGGAGAGTGGGCTAACAGGAGAGTGGGCTAACAGGAGACTGGGCTAACAGGAGAGTGGGATAACAGGAGAGTGGGCTAACAGGAGAGTGGGCTAACAGGAGACAGGGCTGACAGTACCCAATGTCCCCACCCACACCTCTGCCACAAGTCTTGTCACCATCAGGGAGTGCAGACACAGCATTACTGCTGCTGCTGCTGTTGCTGCAGGGAAATCCAACAAGACAACCCCCAAAACCCCCAGCAGAACCAGCAAAGCTCATTGTTACAGAACCAGACTTCTCCATTTTCTACATTTGCTTCTGCCCTTGAATAGGCCAAGCCTTCACCCACGGCAGGGACTCCAGCTCTGCACACTGCCAGGGGTTCACACAGACCTGGGGACACCAGAGCAGAGCAGCAGGTGGGCACAGGCACAGCACCCACCTTCCTGAGGTTTGTGTGCGTGAGGAAAGGTCACTGCAATGAGGGTGTGCCATGTGTCACTGTCCTGCCCCACACCAACCCCAGAGCACAGGGACAGCCCATGGGGCAGCTGTTCCACTGCCTCGCCTGGTCCCACTGCACCGGCCTCCCCTGGCACCCAGCACAGCCCCACTTACCTGGGGGAGTGCAGATGTGCCACTGCCATGTGCAAATACCAACCAGGCACCACTTTAAACTCATCTTTGGGTGCTGTGGGTTACAGCCCCAGACTACAGACTGGCCACTGGGGAGCCCAGGCTTAGGCCAGGTGGGGGTCCCTGTGTGCCCTCCGAGGAGGCTGGGCTCCAAGCCTGACTGGTTTTCCTCATTCCTGCTCCCAGTGGGAATTTCCCCTGCAGAAGAGATGGCACAGCTTGCACACAGCACTGTGGGTGCTTCCAGACCAGCAACCTGGCAGTGCAGGAGGAAAACCAGCTCACACCAAGGCAGGCACACCAGCCCGGGCTCACCTCTCAGATTCCTGACCCAGACACTTTTAAAGGACAGCTCTTGAAGTGACGTGAGGTGATGCAGCACCACAAAACCTGGAGCTTATTCTGTTCATTTCAATGCAAACACAGTCCCTGGTGTGGGGTCTGCAGCCACCCATGTGCCACATTTGCTCTTTCTCTTTCAAGTTTCCTTCCCTCCAAGCCAAGCTTCCCTTTTTTCCAGCAGCAGCCCTCACAGTGGCTCTTGTGAATGAATCTCTTGCATTGAAGTGCACAGCCAGCAAACCCAGTACATTCACCTTTTGCTGGGCTGGTGTCACTGGTGCGGGCTGGGGGTGCTGTGCCAGGCACTGCTGCTGCTCCACACCTGGCACAGGCCTGTTCCGTGGGGTCTGTGCCTCTGTGACAGCCAGACCCCAGCCCCTCTCCAGACCCCAGCCCCTCTCCAGACCCCAGCCCTCACAGGGACAGGGCACAGTGGGTGTCCCTACCCACAGAGCTGGTTCTCCTGGCACTCTGTGCCCGCTCCCGTGCACCTGCCCGCAGCTGGCAGTGAAGGGTGGACAAGCTGCTGCTGAGCAGGTGGGCTGGCACCAGCCAGACCCCTCTGCTGTGCCTCCCCTCTGCTCTGATGTCCCCAGGGACAATTGCACAGTCACAGGGGGTGCAGCACCACAGAACAGAGGCCGAGGATTGGAGCTTGGCCTGCGGGGAGCCCCAGCTGTGCTGAGGGCCATGGTGGGTGACAATCCAGCACGGCGTGGTCGGGCAGCACTGGCTCTGCCCCAGGCCCAGCACCCAACACAAGCCAGGCACACAGGCACACATCTGCAAAGGGGAAACGGAACAACTACTTTATTGGTAACCAGGACCCCATGGACTTGCCAGTTTGCTGCTTCTAAACCAGAACTCTGACCTACATTAACATTACTGCCAGGAGAAGGCACCGTGCAACTGGGTGGCTGCTGCTAGGGCAGCTTTTGGGCAGCAATGGTGCACCCTGAGCAGGCAGCAGCACCATGGAGCAGGGAGGTGAATGCTCCTGAGGGATCACAGTGCTGACAGGTGTGCCCACGCTGCGAGTGGCACTGCTCAGGCTCCAGTACCCCCAAAGCTCCAGCGTCGCTGAGGCTCTACTTGCCCTTGGCTGATGGGAAGAGAAGTGATCCTGGTGGCAGCTGTAGCCATTATTCCTGTTTTGAAGCCATTCCCAAGGAAGCAGCGTGCCCCTCTCTGTGCTGGGTGCCCACCATGGCTTCGGGCACACTCTTGCCATGGCGCACGAAGAGCCCTACTGCAGCTTCCAGAGGGCACACGCAGCTGCCCAGGCCTGTCACCCACCACAGCTCCGTGCCACTCCGCTGGTCTGGGATGCTCCCAGTGCAGTGCCCAGCAGGGCTGCCATGGTCCCCGGGAGGCAGGAGCACCCCTGTGCTGCTGGCACCAAGCCTCCAGCAGCTCTGCTGCCAGCGGGGCTGAGAGCAGCCCGTGCCAGCAGCTCTAGGGTGGGCAGCGTGCCCCAGCGGTGCCAGGCCCTTCGGCCGGAGCAGGGGGTGCCCGGAGCTGCGTCCCCTCTCCCATGCACAGGACACACGGCTGGCTGTGCAGCTCCCTCTCCGTGGCTGCAGAGCCAGTGGGCACAAGGGCAGGGCTGGCAAACGCACGGGGACACGCTGCACAGAGAGAGCCACGCTGCCAGCAGAGCGGAGCAGAGCAGCACCGTGTATCCAGGCACCCACGGGAAGGACTCAGCTGCACGCAGCAGGAAGGCAGCACAGGCACAGAGACACGGCACAACACCCAGCTCCTGCCCAGGACAGCCCAGCAGCCCCAACAGAGCCCATCTCCAGACAGGGCCTGGGCACAGCCCTGTTCCAGCCACTGCAGTCAGAGCTAAGAACCTCCTGAGGCAGCTTCTCCTCCACCAGTGCCTGTGAATAAAGACCCTCTCACGCTGCAGTCTCAGATGATCTATAGCTGAGCAGCAGCACACAGAGCCCAGCTGCAGGCAGGCCACGCCTGAGGGGCAGGGAGGCACCCTGGGCTCGTGTCCCTGCAGAGCCTTTTACAGCTGGGGCCACAGCACATCACATCCCCCCTTCCACCACCTATGGTGAGGAGTTATTCCGGTCTGGGGGAAATAACCTGGTGTTATTCTGATCCAGGAGCACCTTAGCACTTTTTATGGCTCACAGTTGGCAACCTGTGGTTTTTGCAGAACAGAAAGGACAGAGAATTTCCTCCTCCATGAGGCTTCCCACACTTTGAATCAAGCCTGGATAAAACAAATGTCCCACTGCACAGTTATTCCAGTGGGAACAGATGATTCCATGCCCAGGGCATTCCCAAGGGATGAATGATCCTGTCAGCCAGGGAGAGAAGCTGGCACGAGGGGAACCCCTGGCTGCCCAGATCCCCTTTCCTGCACTATCAGCAGAGAATAAACCAAACACAGGGCCATATGGTCCCTGTACACTGCTTGACACAGAGGCACCATGGACAGAACATCAGCTGCAGTGCTTAGAAAATTATTCCTTTGAGTGAAAAATTACAAATATAAAAATAAACTTCCTTAAACCACAAGACACCATTAGTATTTTAGCACTTTCACAAAACATCACACAGATTTAGGTCCAGTTTTAGACAACATATAAAAGCATTTTCATTTATGTTTTTAAAATGCATGATTAAACCCAACCACTCCACAGCAAACCTCTGACACTCTCCCTCTACCCCAGCGTGGGGGGAAGGTGCCTCTGCCAGCACAGTCCCTCACTGGGGCTCAGACCCTCACGTTTGACCCACACTGGGCAAAGCCCTTGTCATCAGACTGCCAGAGCCTGGACAGACCACCCCTGTCCTCGACAGCACGTTATTTAATGGCTCCCTTCTGTACATGCAGTGCTCATGGGTTGCCAGAGCAATCTGAGGAGGGATTTATGGTCCTTTTTTTAACTTTTCCAGCAGGAAGCAAGTTTTCTCATTTTGAGGCTTTGTTTCCTATTTGGTCTCTGCATTTCCTGAGGGAAGCAAAAATGGTTTCTAAAAAAGAAGCAGCCTCTTCCTTTTAGCTCCTTTACACCATCCTCACTTACTTTGTTCTTCCGTGACAGGCAATAAAATCACTCAGAGCAACCCACACTGGCCAAGAGAGGATCACCCCTCACTGCAGAGTCCCGGGGACAGAGATGGGGTGCTAGGGGCTGTTCCCCACTGTGAGATGTTCCCCCACAACTGCCCTGGGGCTGGCTGCTGCCCTGGCTGGAGCCAGGCTGGCCTCAGGCACCTGCCTCAGTTAGTGTGCCCCCAAGAACATGCATACAGGGTATAAAATTTAACTATTCTCTCACTTTTATGGCCACAAAGCCCATCTTGAACCTGTTATTTGGCATCTGAGAAAGCACAATGCTCAAATATTGAGAGTTAAGCTGTCTCTAATTTGAATATGATGACCATATGAGTTTAATGAATATTAACTGCAGGCTTCCCTTTACAGTGAGCAGAGCAGCTGCCATCCACACAACGAAATTTGTGCCTGCTGTCCCCTGCTGCTGTGGGGTTCTGTCCCTACAGAGTGGCCCAAAATCACTCTATCCCACAGGCACCACAATTAAGAGCAGCTTAAAGGTAAGGCCATCATCTTCCAGGTCCTTCAATGCACTCAGGGACTGAAAAGAACTGGATCAAACCATAAAGTTCTGAGGAAATACGGCCCAGGAGTCTAGGACAGCAGGAGATGACCATCAACACCCGACCAGCTGAGGTGCTGATGGCCATGATCCTGCCAGCTGCAGCCCTGCCTGCCCACCTGCCAGCTCACCTGCCTGCCCACCTGCCTGCTCACCTGCCTGCTCACCTGCCCACCTGCCAGCTCACCTGCCTGCCCACCTGCCAGCCCCCCTCACGGCCCTGCTCAGCTGTGCCCAGCACCCCGAGGCGCCCCAGCCCCGCTCCC
>VZRH01007262.1:176011-210210 GCA_013397555.1 Urocynchramus pylzowi | reverse complement strand
TTTTTTTTAATCTCTGAATGTTGCCTTCGGTTTTGATATTAAATAAAACCAAACGAAAACTAAATAACCCCCCGTGTGCACTGGGTGGCTTATACAGAACCCCGCATGAACAAGCCATTAATCAGCGAGACAGCAGTGGACATCCAAATCCAATTCCCTGGGAAAGGGAGTTTCACACAATGTTTGGTGGTTTNCTCCAGCAGCTCGCCGCCCAGCGACCGCCGGCGCTTGGCTCGGGACGCGTCGGCCGGCAGCGTGAGGAACTTACTTGGCTTTGATTGTGCTCTTTTGTACGTGTGGGCCACCTCAGGGGGGCGGCTGGCTAGCTGCAGGGCCGTGGAGTTATTTCTGTTGGAGTTCTGGGGCTCGGAGCTGCCGCCAGCCTCGCCCTGCGGCTCGCTGCCGGGCTTTGGCCCCGACTTTCGCTTCTGCTTCTGCGAGAGGGAAGTGCTGGAAGTCCAGGCGGGAGGCAAAGCGGAGGTAGTGGTGGCTGAGTCCTGGCTGGAGCCGGTGTCCGGTGACTGCGTCACACCATCGCTGGCAGCCTTGCAGCACTGGATGCCCTCCTCGTGCCCGAGAGCCTGCTTGGACATGGACTGCGACAAGACCCCGCTGCAGCCCTGGATCTGAGCCCCGTTTGTCTGCGAGTACACGTTGCTGACCTTGGTGGCCTTCTGCTGCCCGTTGTTGTTACACACCTTGTAGCGGATCATGAGGATGATGATGAACACGAGCACGGACGCCACAATGATCCCACCAATGATGATAATCATGGTCCCACCCAGGAACTGGGACTGCATGAAGTGGCAGCGCACATAATCCTGCTCGGTGGTGAACTGTGTGCAGCCCACGACTCTGGTGGCCGTCAGCGAGGTGATCCCATCATCGTAGATGGCCAGCACACACAGGTCGTACATCGTCCCCGCAGCCAGGTTGTTGACCAGAAAGGTTTTGCTCGTGGGAGGTATCATCCTGGGGGAGAAGGAAACCAGTGTGAATGAACCTGATGGACACACCAGCACCTTCCCACCCTGTGGGGCAGCCCAGGCCATGCTGGGCACCACCACAGCTTGTCCACTGTCCCCATGGGGCTGATCTCCATCCCCCCATCAGCTCCTGCCTGGCCTTCGATGTAGCAGCAGTCACTGCCAAGGCCCCTGGCAGGACTCAGCATGGCAGAGCCCCCCATTAGAACAGCCACATCAAAAACCTGGAATCACAGGATCACAGAATGGCCTGNAAAAAAAAAAAAAAAGAAAAAAGAAAAAAAAGCAGGTCACACAGTGCTTTCCAATATCCACTCAGAACTGGAGAAAGTTGCTTTTCCGCTATCGGCCCCGGCGCAGTCTGCCTGGACTAGCATCCCGTTCATGGACATGCTCCGTTTGGAGCGCAGGCCGCCGGCGCCNCACAATGATCCCACCAATGATGATAATCATGGTCCCACCCAGGAACTGGGACTGCATGAAGTGGCAGCGCACATAATCCTGCTCGGTGGTGAACTGTGTGCAGCCCACGACTCTGGTGGCCGTCAGCGAGGTGATCCCATCATCGTAGATGGCCAGCACACACAGGTCGTACATCGTCCCCGCAGCCAGGTTGTTGACCAGAAAGGTTTTGCTCGTGGGAGGTATCATCCTGGGGGAGAAGGAAACCAGTGTGAATGAACCTGATGGACACACCAGCACCTTCCCACCCTGTGGGGCAGCCCAGGCCATGCTGGGCACCACCACAGCTTGTCCACTGTCCCCATGGGGCTGATCTCCATCCCCCCATCAGCTCCTGCCTGGCCTTCGATGTAGCAGCAGTCACTGCCAAGGCCCCTGGCAGGACTCAGCATGGCAGAGCCCCCCATTAGAACAGCCACATCAAAAACCTGGAATCACAGGATCACAGAATGGCCTGGGTTGGAAGCAACATTTAAAGATCATCTAGTTCACCCTCCTGCTGTGGGCAGGGACACCTTCCACTAGACAAGGTTGCTCCAAGCCCTGTCCAGCCTGGCCTTAGATGCTTCCATGGATGAGGTACCCACAACTTCTCTGAGGAACCTGTGCCACGGTCTCACCATCCTCACAGGGAAGAATTTTTTTCAGTTACCTGATCTACATCTACCCTCTTTCAGTTTAAAGCTAGCAACCCTTGTCCTAGTAATGGATAAAGAAATTTGCAGAAGAAATGACCAAGCAAAGCCAGTGCTGAAGGGTGCAACAGCTACACCTGGCAGCACAGAACCCCCCTGCACTTCCCCAGCATGGGTACCACCAGAAAGTGCTGTGAGGAACATGCTCACAGACACTGTCCTCCCTGTGCTTCCACAAAGCTGAGAACATTAGGAACCATTTAATCCATCTACCTTCACAAACTTTCTCAGATCAATTCAGAGGATTAGAGGTCCATTTGGATTACCTAAAAATAACACTGCTCTAAGTAATTTTCCCACTTGTGAGTAGAAATGGCACGAGTCCTTCCTGAGGATCCCATCATGAGCTGCTGGGACTGGGCTCCGCTCAGCTGGCACGGCATGGCACAGGAACTCCAGCAGAGGGGCTGCCCAGGCCAGGGGCCACACGCCAGCACCAAGCACCCAGCACGGTCCCACACGGGCAGGCTGGGGCTGCCTTACCTGTAAACAAGGGAGTCATCGTAAGTACCATTGTACTGGATTTGAAACATACGTATCCCAGGTATATTCCTCTGAAAATTGAATTTTAGCAGAGCTGTGGAGGACGTCGCTTCCGCAACGACCACCTTCTTGTCCTGGCTGACTTTAGTATCCCCGTTGCTACTGCTCGCATTGGAGCCCGACTTGGTGGATGTGGAGATATCCGAGGAGCCTGGGTCAGGCTCGTGGATGTGGTTTGTGCTGTTCAGCAAGTGGGGGAGTTTGATGATGTGCAGGTCCACCGTCTGCGTGGCCTCCCCCGCTGGGTTGGAAGCAATGCAGGTGAAGGAGCCCGTGTCCTTCACCGTCGTGATAAGGATGTCGAGCGTCCCGTTGTCGTACACCGTGGACCTGGTCGCATTGGAAATCAGTTTGCCCTCAGGTGAAATCCAATGGATTGCTGGCTCGGGGTCACCCCGGGCCTTGCAGCGCAGGGCTGCCCGCTGCCCCTCCAGCACCCGCAGCTCGTGGGTGTGCCGGGTGATGAGCGGGGGCTCGCAGAGGAACTCCTCCTCAGGGATCGACCAGAAGTACCGGCCAGACAGCAGTGTAGGAGAGGCACAGGTCTCCAGGTCATCCTCCCTGGAAAGGCGCCTCAGCCACAAAAGCTCACAGTTGCAATGCAAGGGGTTCCCACCAAAGCTCAGCGCAAATGTTGAGGGGCTGATAATTCCTGAGGTTGCCAGCACCTGAGCGCGCTGGAAGAGCGGATCAGGCGGCAGCTTCTGCAGTTTGTTGGATGTGACGTCCAGCCTGGTCATCTTGTGGAGGTGGGAGAAGGTCCCCTTGGGAATATGGTCAATCATGTTGTGGTCAAGACTGAGAGTGTGCAAACTGACCATTTTCTCCACGGCATCCCAAGGGATGGTTTCCAGATTGTTGTAAGACAAATCCAATTCCTCGAGAGCTAAAACATCATCGAAAGCCGTGGAAGAAATTAAAGTCAGCTGATTGTTGTTCAGTATCAAGTGGTGGAGATTGGAGAGCCCACTGAACATGTCATTAGTGATCTTAGTCAATCGGTTGCTGTTCAAATGCAGAGCCCGCAAATTGCGCAGGTCGGCAAACGCGTGAGGTGTGATAAAACTGATTGTATTCCGGGACAGCGTCAGGTCCACCAGGCTGGTCATGTTGGCAAAGTCTTTCCTTTTAATGTTTGTAACAAAGTTGTCTGCCAGCCGCAGCTCCACGGTCCTCCTGTCAATGTTGGGAGGAACAAACAAGAGCCCTTTCTTGGCACAGAGGGTGGCGAGGTTCGGAGACAAGATCTGACAGACGCAGCGCTTGGGGCAGATCTGAGCTCGCACCGCTACGCCAATGAACAGCAGAAACAAAAGCAGTTTTTCCATTGTAGAACAGATTCAAGAGCCTGCAAGGGAGAGCAAACAACACTTAGTCTCTGTGAGATAAGACAGACACAATAAAAAAGCCAAGACAGACAGTCCGTGGTTAAACCATGGAACTCAAGTTCAGGTAGCAGCGAGTCACCCTCCCTGTGTCCTGATTCTTCTTCATCCCCCCATCCCAACACAGGAGTGCCTGCCAGCTGAGAGTCAGGGATGTTTGCAGATCCATGTACACACAGCGGCACTCACATGCAAATGACAAAGTGATTGGGAAGCCACCCCTCGAGCCTTCCTGCTAGAGCCCATCCTGCTGCCCAGCCCAGAGCACCTCCACATCCCAGCAGAGCCCCTGACCTCCCAGGCTGTTGGCCATAGTGACAAATGTCCAGGTATAGAAAATGAGGAGTGGTTCATGTGTGCTTCACTTGCTAAGCCGAAACTCTCAGCGGCCTTGAAATCGCAGCAGCTCAATGGGTTTACAGCCATCTCCACTGAACATTTAAGCTCTTAATGCTATTTTCAGAATAAACTCAGAAGGAGCTAATTTTATGTCATTCAAACCCCAAAAATGCAAATAAAACAAAATGAAACAAAAAAACCCCAAAAACCAAAACAAACCAAAACAAAAAGAAAACCCAAGAAAAGCCCCCACAACAGAGATCTAAATAAAAATGGATCTTGGGCTAATTTTAGCTGATCACAGCTTTCCGGCTCCCCCTGGAAAGCCCAGCAGTTCAATCAGCTTTATCGCTTACACTGCCAGGCCTGCTCCTCGTGGCAAGTGGGAACAGGGCCGACAGCAGCAGTGCCCACGCCAGCTCAGTGAGATCACCCATCAGTGACTACGCCAAAGGCTTCCCGGCACGGGCAGCCGGGAGGGCTGGGGGATGCTCCTCCGTGGAACAGGTGGGAGCACGGTCCCGGGGAGAAGCACCCACGTGTCTGAGGGAACTTGTGCCATTGTGAGCAGTGGTGCTCAGAGGGGCTCCACGCTGCAATTGAAGCACTCAGCTCCCTTTGGGACCGGCACAATTCTACACGTTCAGATCAGATTACTCAGACCCATTACCACCCCAGAGATGCACTAATGAAGCTCAGCTAAAATACAGTTTCACAGCTAGCCAGAACCAGAACTCTTGAATCGTCATTGATATTTAAAGACGTTTAACATTAGAACAACAATTATTGTTCCTGTTGTCCAGTCCATCCATAACCCAAACCAATTCTGCGGTGCCATGCAAGCAGAGGCAACAAAATGATTAGTGAAAATACGCCCTAAACCTGCTTTTCAGCACAATCAATGTACTTTTTCCTGATACTTCTGGGGACTGCAAATATTCAGGACTACTCCAACTTTTGAGTTCCCACTGGAAAAATAAAAGACTGCTACTGCGGTCCAAAGCGGAGTCTGCTGCTGTGGGCAGTGCTGGGAGCTGCTCCCATAACCAGCATAACCAGCAACATTCTTGCTGCCATGACTTGCAGCAGAAAGCAAAGTGCCATGACAGCATTCAGATATGTTCTGTGGACTCACTTTCATGACAGCACTGCAAATCAGGGTGGCCCAGCAGGTGACAAGGACCTGGAGGAGAATGGCAATGCTGAGCAGTGAAGGAACTGCCTGCTGCAGCCCCCAGACCCCACTGGTGTCACCCACCAGCCACCTCCCAAACCAGCAGCTGCACTTCATGGCCAGAGACTGTCACCTGTCCTTTCCAGGTGGGACTTTGCTCCTTTAATGTACATGTGGTAAGTCCTAGATTGGAATGGGCTCAGTGGCTCAGGGCACCTGCAGCACAGTCACTGGGGTCCCTGGACAGCCTTGGCTGGGGACACCACACTCATTTAAACTTGCTAACTTAATGCTTCTAGTTTAGATTCATGGCTATGATTAAAGTCATGTGCCTGGATTCAGCCAAGTCCATTGCTAGAGCTACTAACACAATCTTGAACCCAAATCAGCAAGTTCATGAGTTTGGAAATACCATTACAAGATGAAATTACTTAAACAACAGCTTGATGTTGACAGGGATGACAAGGTTACCACAAAGTTACCTACCGGCAGAGGTGGGTTTTTGGATGTTAAAAGAGTTTTGGATATTGTCTCTGCCAATATTCTCAGGTCAAATGCCCAGCATACGGCCAGAGCTGGATGCAATGCCATCAGTGAACATCAGGCTCAAAGGGCTGCAGTAAATGGGGCAAGACCAGCCAGTGGCCAGCACCGTCCCCCATGACTTGGGTTTAGGGACAGTCCTCTTCTGTGTCTCTCAGTGACCTGGGCAGGGAGGTGAGTGCACCCCACATACAGCTGCCAATGACACTGAATTAGGAAGAGGGACTGAGCCCTCAGAGCATGGGGTGCTTACGGAGAGGTTCTGGTGATCAGAGTGCTCAGCACCCCCCCTGCAGCCCTGACTGCAACGAAGACCAGTGAGGATTTGGCATCTGGATGCCTCAACTGATGGAAACAGCAAAGCCACACCTGGACCTACATGAGGAAGCTGGTGCCCCAGGCTGTGCAGGGATGCAGGTAGCCCATCCTCCCCAGCCTGCGCATCATCCCTTGCTGCAGGGAAACATTTCACCTCCTTGCTGAAAAAACAGAGAGCATTTCCTCCCAGAGTGCTCGGCACAGCAGCCCTGTGGCTGTGCCCCATCACTGACAACAGCACCAACTGCAGGACCTGGTGGCTTAGGAGGACAGCCATCAAAAAACACACCTGCTGAAAATCAGCCTGGACGTGTGTCCCCTTCTCTCCCAGCATACCTCATCCCCCACACAGATAATCTGCAGAAATAGCAGAGCTGACATGGTTTAGAGCTCATTGCAGAAAACACCTCTTTGACTAATGAAAGAAATATGTGATTCTCATTACTTGCTTGAAAGATAACGAAACAGAAAGGAAACTGCATTCATACATAAAACAAATGCCAGCTTCCTGGGAAGGTGGGCACTGCTCATTTCCTGCTCGGTGCCTGCAATAGGACAAGGGTAGTCAAGCTCTTCATGTGACATTTGTGATTCACAAAAAAAAGCCTCTCACATATACTACTCTTTACATCCATTCTGTTGCTACATTTGATCATTTTGAGTTATTCATCTGTCTATAAAACCTAAGTTCGAGTTGCTGTGTGCTGCATGGCTTATGGTCACACAGGGTGGGAGCTGTGTCTCCAAAGAGCCAGGAACCTGTGAGCCCCAGCACACTGGGGGGGCTGGGAGCCCCTCCACTGTTCCCCCATCGGCTGGAGGGGACTGACTGGAGTCCCCAGAGTGCTGCTCCTCTTTCCAAGCAGAGGAAGTCTTTTCCTCCTGCCATTTCTCAGGTATGGAGCAGGCCTAACAATGGTCGGGCAGGGCCAGGGCTCATGGAGGCAGGGACCCCTCCAGTGCTGTCACCCCTGCCCACCTTCCCCTGGCCACTCTCAGGTGGGATGTCCCCACACAACAGGTGACGCTCCTATGGTCCTTCTGCTGCCAGGTGTTTCCCACTGGTCTCCTGGCCTTCACACCACCTCCAGCCCAGCTCTGGAACACAGACCTCCATTCCATTCCAGCCCAGCCCAGCTCCCTCCCCACGTATGCCAGGCACGCTCAGTCCCAGCCCTGGCAGCTGCAGAACAGCCATCCCAGCACAGAGGAGGAACCTGAGCTGCCATGGGACCAAGCCCACACACAGGCAGGGTGTAGGGACAGCTGGGGCACTCTCCAGCTCCAGCACCACACGTGGCTCTGTGAGACCCACTAGAGGATTTCCACTGCTTCCAGAGGAGCCACCCGCTCCTGCTGGGTGACAGCCCCAACAGCCCCCCCTGCATCCTACACACGGACCCTCTGGCCAGCAGTTCCTAAGGGCAGACTCCCACCACAAACCTCTGACAGGGGCTGGGGAATGGCCAGAGTAAGGCCAGCCCCCGTGGGGCACAGCCGTTCTGAGCCCCTGCAGCACTGCCAGGGCGAGCAGCAGGCACAGCCTGGCACCCAGCCAGCAGCAGGCCCTGGGAATAACTACCCACCCGTTCTAGCAGCAGACAGAGGTCGGGTGAAGTGATAATGAATTTGAAATTCCTGCCTGGAATGGATCCAAGGAACCCAGGACTGAAATGCCACATAATGTGATGGCTCCTTGTGCCCAACATACTGCATGCTGGGGGTTTTGCCTCCTCCTTTTTGGGATATGAAGTGCAGCATCTGCCAGTGTGCCCAGTGCTCCAAAGGATCACACAACACATGGGAGCGGCAGAATCCATAAGACAGCCTTTAATTAGCAAACAACTTCCACTACATCCAATTCCTGTAGGGATGGCCAGCATGCCAGGGATGCCCAGTGTGCACACTGGGAGCTGCTGGAGCCAGCTGCCAGCTCAGGGCCTGCCTCAGACATCATCTGTCAATGCTGAGGTCATAACAGAGCTGCTGGCTGCCCTTCCCACCCATCCAGAAGGATTGGTGGGAAGGAAGCCACCCAGGATTCTCAGAGTCTTTGCAAATTCAGCTTCGTGATGGAGGAAAAAATAGTCTGGAAGCTGATGATGTTCATCTGCTGGGGATGGAGGAAGGGAACTCACAGCACCAGCCACCACAGGCAGCCCACAGCCACAAAAGAATGTGATATGTAAAAGGAGATTCTGGGATCTGTGGCATTCCAGCTGCTGAGACCGGTGAAGTGGAGAACAAGGAGCACCAGTTTCACGAAGGTCAGTGGTTTGTAAACAGGACAGAGGGTTTTGCTGAACTGGAAACAAAGTACCAGAGAAAAAAAAACATTTGAATCAAAGAAACTCACCCAGAGGTTTGCTTTGGGGGCTGTGCTAGCCACCCAATGCTGAGCTGGCCAGGATCACCATCCAGAAGCACCAGACAGGACCACAAGACCACCACATCTGACACTTGCTGTAGGGCTGGACAGGTGAATAACCCTGGGGAACCATGAGACTGGGAAATCCTGTATCCTGGTCCTAGTTAAACAGCCATGGACCCCTCAGAGCTCTGGGAATCTTAGAAGCAGGAGCAAGGGGCCCAAAGTGAAGGCCAGGGGCAGTGCTTCCAGCTCATACAGGGATGATGCCTCTCCTGACACAATGGATGTTCCTTCCTCAAAAGCTCAGTTTATGGATTTTTGCTGGATTTCCCCTGTCTTCTACACAACAAACAGCTTCTGCACTTGCCCTTGCAATACACAGTTTAAAAACATGCCCATAAAGTTCAGAAATCGAGGAGAAAAATAGAATATCCTTTCTTTAAAGCACTTAATTTTAGAATTGCTCCACATTGTCTGCAGCAGACAACACTAACAATGCCAAGTGCTCGGAAAGGTAAAAAACCGACGGGGTTCCTGCAGCAGTGCACGTGTCACAGCTGGAGTGTTTCCAGCAGAAGCAGGGACATGGGCACATTCTAGGCATAGTCCCTTCCCTTCTGCTGACACAGCATCCTGTGTCCTGCATTTTCACAAGGATGCTGGAGCCTTCCCAGGAGGCACGGGCAGGGTCAGGATGGCTGCACAGGGGAGTGCCCAACACCACCCTGGCCCTGGCCCTCACCTTCATCACCGCTTGCTGCTGGCTGGTGGCAGCTCCCCTGGGACAGTGACCTGGGGTCAGCACAGCCGGGGCAGCAGAGACACGGCATTCCCAGGGATTTCATTCCTTTCCCTTCTCCTTGTGCTCCCTGCCACGCCCCACACGTGTCCCAGTGAGCTGCTCTGAGCACACGGGCACCAGGACTCCCAGCACTGCTGCCTGCCACGTGCTGACAGTGGCAGACAAGGTGGTGCATGCTTCCAACACACTCCCCGTGTGCCTCCTGCACCCCTCCAGCATTCCTCCTGCACCCCTGCTGCTGGCACAGCCCTGGGCCCACAGCCACACCTGAGAGCTCCGCACCTGCCGTGCCCCGGCCCAAAGGCTGAGGAGCGGAGCACAGGGCTCTCCCACTGCAGGGCTGCAGTGCAGGCAGCTCACCAAGGCTTTGGTAGCAGACAGGAGCCCAGAGTGCTCCACGGGATGAGTCAAGCAGCAGAGCAGAGCACGACTGCAGCTCGGTGAGGTATTAATGGCTGTGCCGTGAGGGAACGCCGGAGGAGGCCACGGCCCGGGCTGGGGGCACCTCCTGCTGCTCCCCGGATGGGAGAGGGCCCTGAACCCAGCACTGAACCAAGCACAAACAGAGCAGCACCTGAGAGATGTCCTATGATAAAAGCACACATGGAGAGATCACCTCCCATTTCTGAGGGACAGCTCTGCTCTCCCATCTCACCCACTGTCAAACCCAGCAAGCTGTTTAAGCTGTGTAACTACCTGGAGCTTTGCAGGCACAGCCAAGAGCCCATCTGGACTCTTCCCATTGCATCCTCCTGCTCCTTGGGGCAGAAGGTCACAGCAGTGCATCTCCCAGCCCAGCAGCAGTGAGCACCAGCTTCCCCAGGCACCTCTAGCCCCTGAATAAGCAGCACATACCGCTGGCACCGTCCGTCACATTCATGACTGTCCTTGTGCCCTGGTGACCACCAGCACCCAGGGCTGCTGGTCCATGTGCCAGCCAGCCAGGCTCTGTGGACACCACGGGTACAGACAGATGGACAGGCTGTTCCACTTCCCTGGCCCCCTCTATAAAACGTACATTAGGAATTCCATCCTCTTCCTTTCCTCCAGCCCCCAGGAATCATCCCTGCAGTGGTATGCAACACAAGGAAAGCAGCACAGGGCTCAAGGGCTCCCAGCCTGGCTGCAGCCCTCTCCCAAACCCCAGACCAGGGCTGCCAGTGCCATCCCACACAGCTTCCAACCTCATCCCCCTGGACCCACCAACCCTGCACCCCACAGCCCCTGAGCAGTGCAGGAGTCAGGGCCAGAGCTCTGCACAGGGGGATGTCACTGAAAAGCATCTCAGGTGTAGTGGTACACCCACATTGTGTTTTAAGGTCAGAACACCAGAACATTTAAGGTCCCTCCAACCCAAACCATTCCATGATTCTACACAAAGCTTTCCAGCTCCTGAGGAGTTCCTGTACCAAATATTACACAGATATGCCAAGCACTGACACCAACATCAGCATCAGCCATGCAGCACTCCACATGCTGGCAAGCCTTACGAGGAAATCTGGGATTTTCATCTTATTGTCAAACAGCCAGTGGTGCCTGGCGAGTGCCAGCTGCCAGGGCTGCCCACAAAAGGCACCCCCAGGAGGGTGGGAAGGGCAGCAGGTGCTCCAGGGTCCAGCACAGCCAAACCATTCCCTGGCCACATCCTGGCTGTGACTTTACATCCTCACAGAACAGTGACCAGTGCTCGAGGCCTCAGCACCATGAGGCTGAGAGGTGCTGAGCTTCACCCACTCCCACCTCTCCAGCCTGTTCCAGTCCCTTGGATGCCATCCCTTCCCTCCAGGTGCTGACCACACCACACAGCTGTCTGTGGTTGCCAGAGGTGCTGAGGGGAGCAAGGGGGGCACAGGAGGGTGACTCCAGAAATGGTAAGCAGACAGGCCCCAGGACACACAGGTGTGAATACACAACCTCCCACACACCCCAAACTCCCTGGAACTCTCCATCCCTGACACCACCCTACAGCAGTACAGGATAACCAGCACTGGCCATTTCTAACTTATCGCTGTGATAAATATGCAATAATGGAAAAAATTAGGTAATTGATGCCTCATCCCCAGAAATGTTCAAGGCAAGACTGGGCAGAACTTGGAGCAACCTGGTCTAGTGGAAAATGTCCTTGCCCATGCCAGAGGCATGAACAAGATGGACTTTAAGGGCCCCTTCCCAATCAAACCATTCTGGGATTCTATGAGTCTATGAATAAAAATATTCTTAAGGTTTCCTTTGCCAAAAAATGCCACCATTTTTAAAGCACCAACACTGTCATTCCCCAACGGGCACTGGAGAGGGATGAGGGTGAAGGGGGAGCCAGGTACTGCCCTGGGCACTGTGGCCAAACCCAACATGCCCACCAAACACACACAGTTTAATTGGGGGGAATCACAAGCAGAGGAACCAGCACTGTGAAGGGTGACACTGTCAGCACAACACACCAGAGAAAACGGGGGATTAACCATAAGCAGATTTCCAAGCCTGAACAGTCCGCAGGTTTTATCAAGCACTGTAAAAATAACTTATTTCTTTCATGGCCTTGCTTCTGCACAGCCCACCAAATTAAATGGAAAGTAAACTAACAATGATTTACTCCAGATGGACATTTATTATCTGCGTAATAATATCTTGCAATCGTCACAGTATTAACTGAGGCCAATTCTTTTCTTAGTCACTGTAGTCTTACACAAACATATAGTAAATTAAACAATCTAAAACCAGGCATTTATTAGGGTTGTCTCTACACTTGCCTGAACATCGCTTGAGGATGTGAGTCATAAAACAAGCTGGATTTTGAGTTCTAAAGTTTAATTTAATGTCAAGAAGTACCGGGTACAAACCGTAGATCGCTCTCATGGAAGAACACCTATTTAGTATTTAGGTCTGGCTTGTTAACTGGTAAATCAAACAGATGTGGCCAAATTAGCTACTGAGATGATCTAAGATGTGCCATGTCTACAGCAGCTCTGACACTTCAAAGGCAAACCCAGGGAATCTCAAGGAGATAAAACATTTCCATCACAATAACGGGTGACACGCGCCGGCAGGATACATGTAATAAAGGAAGGACAACAAGAGATGAAATGGAAATTTGTTTTGCAGAAGCCAAGAATAGAACATGATTTATATGCACTTATTTTAATTTATTTCAGGCCGAATGCAATTTATCTAAAATCATCAAAAATTAATAGGCCATACAGAAAGTAGTAGTAATAAATCCAAACTTGGGGCACACAGCAAGCACATCTCTTTTCAATCGCTATTAGCACTTCACTATCTAATTAATCCACTGTGTTATCTCATCTGGAAAGCCAAGCAATCTGGCCTGGCAGGACAGGCACTGACTGTGTGGCCCCTGGCATGCTGTGAAACATTAAGAAGACCAAGGCCAAAGCTGAGACCAGCCCAGGGTAGGAGCCCAGCAAACCCACTGCCCTGGCACCAGGCACCCCAGAACTGCTGCTGCTGCTGCAGCCCCCAGTGTCCCACAGCACAGTGCCACAGCCAGAGAGTGTGCCACAGCCAGAGAGTGTGCCACAGCCAGAGAGTGTGTAACCCAGCAGGGAGCTCCCCAAGGGCTGACCAGAGCACTGTGCCCCCAGCTCCCCAAGGAGTGACCAGAGCACCGTGTGTCCCCAGCTCCCCAAGGAGTGACCAGAGCACTGTGTGTCCCCAGCTCCCCAAGGAGTGACCAGAGCACCGTGTGCCCCCAGCTCCCCAAGGAGTGACCAGAGCACTGTGTGCCCAGCAGGGAGCTCCCCAAGGGCTGACCAGAGCACCGTGTGCCCAGCAGGGAGCTCCCCAAGGAGTGACATGAGGTGACACTGCCCCAGCAGGTGAGCCCCTGCCAGAGGCTCTCACCCAAGCCAGAGTACATTCCAAGCACTTCCACCACCAGACACAGCTTGTGTCCAGCACCAACAGCACCAGGACCAGGGCAAGGGCAGGGCCAGGGCAGTGCCAGCCCCTGGCCCCAGCCTGTTCCCATCTGCTGGCGATGCAGCCGAGGCAGGAGGAGCAGCACACGCCCCACCCCAGCACCCTGTTCTGTGGCACTCTGGAGACACTGGAGGGTGAGGCAGGAGCAGCAGCTGCCTCCTCTCAGCTGGAGGCTGTGAAAGAAGCAGGGGTCAGTCCCCACCAAAGAGCGAGCACGGAGCAGAAACCCCTCCCTCTTCCTGCATGGTCTGCATGTCTGTGCTGAAGGGGCTCAGACCCCAGCACAGGCAGGGGACAGGGCTCTGGGCAATCCCTTCAGCTGCCACAGCAACTCAGGGCAGAGTCTGCCCATAGAGCCAGCCTGGAACAGCTGCTCAACACATGCACAGAGCTCACTGACCACACAGCTGCAGCAGGAACCCGACAGACCTTAGTCCCTATTTAGATCCAAAGGAAATCAATGGGCATACCAAAAGGAATATTTTCCTTTACCAAGAATGACAGTTTAAGTGAAATACTGGGACTCATATTTTTTAAAACTTCAGATACATCTGTCAGGGTTGGGCAATTTCGCCTAAAAGGGAAACTTTCAATGTGCCATAAGGGAGAAACTATTTTTGCAATCTTCCCTTTGGCTCAAAATCTGCTGCTGGGATTTTTCAGGAGGCAGCACTCCACACACTCAAAAAAACTGACGGCTCTAAAATACATATTTATGGTTTCCTGATATAGGGAATAAGAACAGAAGAAAGTAATGATAAGCTGCAGGAAATGTTACAGAGCCTGGCGGCAGGACAGACAGCAAACTGGGATCAGCAGCAGAATCGGGGGAGGACAGGAGTAAAGGAAGGTGGCAGTGAAGCCCAGGCACTGCCCCAGGGATCCTGGCCAAGGACAGGACAGGCTCAGGCACAGGGCTGCTCAGCTGCAGGCACAGGGATGTGCCCAGACACAGGGATGGGGAAGTTCCAGCACAGGGGTGCCTGGATCCAGGGATGTTTGGGCACAAGATGCTCAATTGCGGGGTGCTCAGGGGGGTCTGTGGGGATCCCCAGCACAGCCCCTGCCAGCAGCCCTGGCCCACAGGCTGCCGTGGCCCCCAGCCCCTGCCAGCAGCCCTGCTCAGGTGGGATCCAGCGCGTCGCTGCCTCGGGTGAGGCACAACACAACTCACTGCATCTCTGCTGGGCTCCACACTCAGGGAGNCAGCCCCTGCCAGCAGCCCTGGCCCACAGGCTGCCGTGGCCCCCAGCCCCTGCCAGCAGCCCTGGCCCACAGGCTGCCGTGGCCCCCAGCCCCTGCCAGCAGCCCTGGCCCACAGGCTGCCGTGGCCCCCAGCCCCTGCCAGCAGCCCTGCTCAGGTGGGATCCAGCGCGTCGCTGCCTCGGGTGAGGCACAACACAACTCACTGCATCTCTGCTGGGCTCCACACTCAGGGAGCTGACCCTCTCAGAAAGTGGGAAAAGCACATTTGGGAGCACAAGATAACACACAGCAAAGTCACCTGCCCATCTCTGTCGTGCAATCAGGAAATGACATGTGAGCCTGTGCTGTCAGCTCACCTCAGCTCTCCCCAGAACTGCCGCCTGACTGCTGAGAGGCAACAGAATCATCATGCCAAAAGGCTTAGAGATCTGCTCTGGAGATGATGTGAGGCCTCCATGTACAATGAAACATGTAAGGAAAGCTGTTGGGCAGGATGGAGACAGGAAAACCTCAGAAGCCTGTGAAATGCACAGCCTGGCCCTGGAATGAGGGTTGGTGAGTCAAGATCAGGAACATCCACCTGGCCTCTGGTGTCCCCAGGCTCAGGGACAGGGACTGGTCAATTGCTGGGCCAGCACCCATCACTGCACCATCACATGGGCACATCCCACAGCTGTCCAGCTGGCACCTCCCAGGCTGGGGACACCAGAGGCTGGTGCAGGTGGCAGAGGCTGTGGGTTGTGGGACTGCCGTGGAACCAGTGTCCAGCAGCAGCATCTGTCACAGCCTCTGATGGCATCAGCCAAACCACTGCCATCAAATGTGCCAGGACAGCGTGGGAGAGAGGCTGAGCACGGCCGTGCTGTCCCAACAGCACATCCAACAGCAGCAGGCAGGACAGGAGATCCCACTGCTCCATTGTCCAGGTCTGCAGGAGAGCCTGTGGTGGAAACCATGAGGGAGGGGAGTGGGAGGAGAGCAGAGCCAGTGGGAGAGGGATCCAGCCCAGGTGGAGCAGATGGCACAATTCCCCCTAGACCAAATCATATTTAATTTTTCTATCAATTTTCATTAGCCTTTTCCCATGCCTCTGGTTCATCTTCAGCATTTCAGGATTTGTTAAAAATAAACCATTACTGTCTCAGGGAGCTCCTCGGCCAATTATTTTAATACTCCTGGGTACCAGTTATCCAACTCTGCCACTTTTAAACTGCCTTACTTAAAGTGTCACTTTTTAACCTTTTTCTTAGCTTCTGTAGCAGTAGAAAACAGCTGCCATGAGTTTGCATTTCGCTACTCCTTTGCAAATGGCAAACAGAAATAATCACAGACAACTTCTCTATCACCCGATGTATTTCCTGCTTTGCCTTGTGAGGTCCAGCCCTGTAACAGGCTTATGTTTGCATCTCAGGTGTAGTCCTCCTCCTGCACCTGGTACCCGACCCAAGGACACTGAACATATTAATTAGAAAACTTCCACCAATCTCAGAAGACAGATATTTAGGCACAAAAAAGACCCTCAGTGTGCAGACGCATTTTTGGGCAGTGGAGCAAAGAATTAAACCCCTTGGGTATAGGAAGAATTTCTTCATGGAAAGGATTGTCAGTCACTGAAAGGGGGGGCCCAGGGAGGTTTGGAGTGCCCATCCCTGGAGGTGCCCAAGGAATGACTGGAGGTGGCACTCAGAGCTCTGGGCTGGGGACAAGGTGGGCATCAGGCACAGCTGGGACTCAAGGCTCTTGGAAAGCTCTTGCAGATGATTGTGTAACTCAGTGGTCTGGCAGGAATGTGGGCTGTGAGAGGGTGGTGAGAAGGGCAGCTGCAGCAGAAACTCGGCCCCTCCAGCCCTCCTGCAGCCCCTCAGCCCAGTGCTGCTGGCTCCCGGCAGGTGCTTCCGACCCACAGCTTTAAACAAGTTGCCACCAGGCAACTAATGAGCAAATGCCTCATTATTTCATCTGTTAATTAGCCACTTCTCCATCCCCTGTCACCTCACATTACTAAGCCCTGCTGTCAGGGCCACTGGGGTAATGCTGGCACTGGTGTTTGCTGGTTGTTAGATGGAAGCTCTGGCTAGGAAGCACAGCTCAGAGCTGAGTGGAGCTTCTCCCATTAATGAACCACAGCTCCCCAACTTGCAGACCATGGATTGGTGGAGGACAGCATCACTGACACCAGGAGAAGTTGAACCACGACTGTTTGTGACCTCACCTACATCAGAATGACAGTTCTGAAAAGTTTGTGAACATGATGATCAGAGATGGTGTGAACTGCTCAGGCAAAGGCTGACAGAGTGGCACTGTGTCCTTTCCTCTGCTTCCAAAAGACACATCAAACATCTTGTAGGACAGACAAAGTAATATAAGCAAATAAAACAGCTTTCCCTTCAGCTGGACAAGATCAAAACCACTTTACACAGATTTCTGGAAAAAGAAAAGACAGCCACTTCCAAAACTTCTAGCCCACAGAAATTATTCTGAAAGGTAATTTTCCTCCTCTACATCTCAGTGCATGAAGCAGATACCATCAGACCTGCCACACGCGATCCCATCAGTTTGCAGGATTTATCTCCTTTGTCTGTGCCAGAAAATTTAATGGGTCTCTTGGTCCTAATGTTCTTCACTCAGCAAAGAGTCTGAGCATTTCAGATAAGAGACATACTTAAGGCTTTGGCAAAGAAATTTAGATTTTAATTGCTGCTTCAAAATTTGATCAATCGTGCTGCTATGGCAAGATTTCCACAGAACTCAAGAAACGGATGCCAACAGATGGCCACCCACACCCCAAATGCAGCTGTTCAGCTGAGGCTGATCCTGCCCTGAGGCCGCAGCAATGCCTCACAAGGGCTGCACACCTGCAGCCACTCTGTTCACACCCAATCCAGCTGTGGGCCAGCTGTGCAGGAGCTGCATAGCAGCTGCTGAGGACCACGCCAGGCTCTGCCCATCGTGCTAAATGCCTGCAACCCTGCTGTAGGAGTCTTCATCTTGCATTCCAGCCACGGCCTGGAGAAGGCAGAGATCTTGGGAGATCCTGATGACCTTTTCCCACATCGACACACCCAAACCACCTCACCACGGCCCGCAGGAGCAGCACTGTGCTCTGAACCAATTCAAGGGGCAGCTCCTGAGTCCCATCAGGTGTAAGCAGCACTGGCTGGGACTGCACTGCACCCTGCAATGTGCCCATGTGGGACAGCAGAATCCTTCACCCTTCAGCAAAAGGGAACTCAGCATCAGAGCTCACCCTTGGGTACTGCCAGCTCCAACACTGCCTCCTCCAGCCCTTCCAGTTCTGGAATGGAGCTTGGAATGGAGCTTGCAAGGTCAGCACCTTCACCCCCTGCCCTTGTGCTTCCCTGCTGAGCACCAGCATGGCAAGGCAGCAGCAGGAGCCCCGCTCTGGAGCATCAGTGGCAGCACTGGTACACAGCTCCAGAGCACAGGATCAGCACACAGCTCCAGGATCAGCACACAGCTCCAGAGCACAGGATCAGCACACAGCTCCAGGATCAGCACACAGCTCCAGAGCACAGGATCAGCACACAGCTCCAGGATCAGCACACAGCTCCAGAGCACAGGATCAGCACACAGCTCCAGGATCAGCACACAGCTCCAGAGCACAGGATCAGCACACAGCTCCAGGATCAGCACACAGCTCCAGAGCACAGGATCAGCACACAGCTCCAGAGCACAGGATCAGCACACAGCTCCAGAGCACAGCACACAGCTCCAGAGCACAGGATCAGCACACAGCTCCAGAGCACAGCACACAGCTCCAGAGCACAGCACACAGCTCCAGAGCACAGCACCAACACACAGCTCTGGAGCACAGGATCAGCACACAGCTCTGGAGCACAGGATCAGCACACAGCTCCAGAGCACAGCACACAGCTCCAGAGCACAGCACACAGCTCCAGAGCACAGCACCAACACACAGCTCTGGAGCACAGGATCAGCACACAGCTCTGGAGCACAGGATCAGCACACAGCTCCAGAGCACAGCACACAGCTCCAGAGCACAGCACACAGCTCCAGAGCACAGCACCAACACACAGCTCTGGAGCACAGGATCAGCACACAGCTCTGGAGCACAGGATCAGCACACAGCTCCAGAGCACAGCACACAGCTCCAGAGCACAGCACACAGCTCCAGAGCACAGCACCAACACACAGCTCTGGAGCACAGGATCAGCACACAGCTCTGGAGCACAGGATCAGCACACAGCTCCAGAGCACAGCACACAGCTCCAGAGCACAGCACACAGCTCCAGAGCACAGCACCAACACACAGCTCTGGAGCACAGGATCAGCACACAGCTCTGGAGCACAGGATCAGCACACAGCTCCAGAGCACAGCACACAGCTCCAGAGCACAGCACACAGCTCCAGAGCACAGCACACAGCTCTGGAGCACAGGATCAGCACACAGCTCTGGCACTCAGAACTGGCACACAGCTCCAGCACACAGCATCTCCTCACACCCAGCACTCCCAGCACTCCATGAGGAGATGGAGCCCACGTGGTGCCACACCTGGACATGCACAGACACACTTCAGCTCACGGTGACCACAGCACAGTCACCCTCTTGCAGGCCCTCCCTGTGTGAGCCTTCCCCAAACAGCACCATTGTCAAAGGCAAAGGAAGTCCAGCTGGATCCCAAGGAAGTCCAGGGGGATCCCAAGGGGCACCGCAGCTGGACCCCCCCACTCAGCCCCCACACCTGCTCCCCACACCTGCTCCCCTGCTTGGGGTGCCAGCACTGTGCCAGCAGCCAGGCCAGGGACTGTGATGTGGAGTTTGGGCATGTTTTACACTTATTTATTTCTCTTTTAATACATTTTGGCATAATTGTCTCTTATCTTAATTAATATCAGGAAGATTACACAGTTTCCCTCTCACAAGAGGAGTCATAGCAGCATTGTGCAGGGAAATGCTTGTAGAAACAAAACAAGGAACCTTAAACTCTTACCTCAAGTAAATCAGCATGACTTTACTGCAGCTAATTGAGTTATCTTCAAATTATGCCCAGAAATCAAAGCAGAGAGACAGGGACACTTTGCCCTCCACACAATGTCCTCTTTAAAAATACATCACTGCTCCTCATCTGTGATAATTCACTTGTGGGGAGTTTTGAGTAAGTTAGAGATGGGACCTCTGAGTTGTTTTAGATGATGAGTTTATTTTCTAATCTTCTACACAGGCAGGAAGGGTGAGTTCAGCTCACATCTTCACTGCATGGTTCAGAAGGTCACAAGACCCTTAGTTACAAGATCTTTTAAGGATTTATTGACCAATAAAACACTGACAACAAGGATTTTTATGTTTTTGACCCAATCCTTAAATATTTCATCTTATGGACCCATGCTGCAGTGTGAGCTTTCTTAGCCAATCCTGGTATGACACACAAACCCACAGTGCTGCATTCTAAACTCCTTGTTTACCTCTGGAACTACTTTTATTTTTTCTTTACCTTAAACTCTAAAACTCTAAACTTTCCTTTCCTTAGCTCAACATGTCTCTGCTTTAAACTATAAATCCACATTCTCACTTCTAGCACCTCAGTTTGGGAGCCTTTTCCAAGGTCTCAGATCAAATCCTGTGTTTAGTTCTAAGCTTTGGCTGACAGACCCAAAGTTCTGAGAGTTCCCTGCATTTCAGATTCCAACAGTCATTTCTCAGCTCCATGGCACAGGAAGGTGTCTGTGTGACGTGTCCCTGTCACACCCCACCCAGCAGCTCTGGCAGGAGGGACGGAACAGGAGGAAGAGGGGACAGAGGCGAGAGCTCCAAGCTTCAGAAGGCAGAACAGGGTCCCAGGTGCCACGAGCACAGGGAGTGAGACCCAAACACCATTCCCAGCCACTCCCACAGGCACTCCTGCTGCTCAAACACTCCTTGGATTTACACAAGGAGATGAGAGAAAGTGAGAGACAAACACAGAGATGATGGCAGGGGATGTCGCTGGGAGTTTTTAACTTTTGTTTAACTCTGAATGGATCAAGAATCCATCTTCTTCCCCAAAATTATGTCTGGAGAGCCCAAATCCCCAAGCTGACAGGGGTCAGCACCAGCAGTGTCTGCAGTGCTGGTGGCACAAGGGAACCACGCAGCAGTCCCTGCAGGCTCGGCATGCCTGGCTCAGCACCACACACTCAGGGACCACAGAGCCCCCAGCCCGGGCAGGCCACGCCAAAACTTGGCCTAAATATATGGAAAAGTCATCAGATGGGAAACACTTTGAGAAGAGCACTTTGTAATCCAAAAAATGTCATTTTTTAGCAGAGAAGCTTGCTTTGACCATTTCCTGGTTATTTCCTGACACAGAAGCAGCTGCTCCTTGGTTACAGCTCAGGAAGCACCCAGAGGCTTGAGCCCAGCTAAAATATGGATCCAGTGGCCCCAGGGAGGAGGACAGGTGACAGCAGAGGGGACAGGGGGCAGCTCCTGGTACAGTGTGAGAGGACATCATAGCAAATCCCCATGCCAGACAAGTACCACAGCCATTTGCCAACATTTCAACAGTTGTATTGTTGCTGATTGGTTTTCTAAAGTTTTTCACCATTTTTTTAATTCAAGTTTTCTTATATTAAAGAAAGCAACAGAAAAGCAAAGGCATCATGCCCTTCTTGATGTAGATCTAGAGATTCTTGAGGTACACAAATTCTTTTGCATGCACTTAATTTCTGCTGCAAAGATCCGATGCCAATTCAGTCTCTTTTAATAAGAAAGCCTTTCACTGGAAAAAAAAAAATCTTACTTTAAGGAATCCATAACTTCTTTTTTAATTCTCAGCTTTGCTATCTAAGCTCTCCCTTGCCTATCTCTTTTGCTGTCTGGTCCTCTTGTTCACTATTGTAATTAAGAATGAGGTGGGGGAGCTAGAGAAAACTAAATTACTTCAGTGTCCCAGCAAGGGGACAGAGCAGAGCAGAATAATGCCCCGAGCAGCACTTCCAATCCTGATCACAGCACTGACTCGTTTTCAAGTCCTTTCATCAGTCAGCAGCTCCAGCCCCGCTGATTGTGTGGGCACAGTGACCTTACACAGCTCCCATGAGCAGGACCTGTGGATCTTCTGAAAGACCACAGAATCCCAGAATGGTCTGAGTTGGGAGGGACCTTGAAGACCATCCAGTTCCACTCCCTGACACGGGCAGAGACACTTTCCCCTTGATCAGGTTGCTGGGGGCAAGAGTAAATTTGCCAAAAGTAAAACATCCTGGCATGAGGCTGCCACTCTCAGAATGACTGACCGGAGGAAGCATCACCATCAGGTCCATGGTTGCCAAAACCCCACCAAGACCCCCCAGGAGCTGCTGGGAGGAACACAGCCACCAACAGGCTGTGTCAGAGACAGCACAGGAGAGCTGCCAGCAGCAATGCCCCAGGAAACACAGGACAGAGGCCCCTAAGACATGAAATCCTGCTCTGGACTGAGGGAGAGGAAGGAAGCCAACACCTTCAACTCCAGGGAACTGGGATAGCAGCAGGCACAAGAACAGCTCCTCTGCTGGCTCTGGCACTGAGGCATGACAGGGGGACAGTGGGTTCCTATCCAGCAGTTCTGTACACAGCCTGCCCACAGCACAGGACAGCTCACACCACTGGAAAGGGACAGGGCAATGCCTCACTCTGCCTCACCCGTGTTAATTAGGGAATGTGCTACTTTCCTATGTGCCATCAATTAAACTGGCACAGAAGAAAACAAACAAATCCCCAGATCTCCCAGAGAAGGGTCTCCTGGAGAAGGATCTCCTGCAGCAGGATGTCCTCACTCCCAGGCAGCCTTTCCTCCACATCAGCTGAGTGAGACACAGCTGTCCTCACGGCATCCTCCCCGTGTAAGAGCCACTTTTACAATTTCCTTACCACACATGGGCACTCCACACATGCACCCACCAGGGCACAGCTGGAATTATATTGAGACAGACTTTTTGAAAGCAAAGTGATCCTGGTGTCCCCATAACCAAGGCTGATGAACAGCAACCCAGCCCACACCCAGAGCAGAGGCTCCAGCCATCAGCTCCGTGCCCTGTGATAACACCTGGGAACACACTGATGGAATGTGACAAACCCTCTGTGTGACAAAGGCATTGATACCTCTGCAGCAGCAATGAGGTCCTGATGCCTCTCCCTGGTTTTAAAATTCGGGAACCACATACAGCTAAGGGATAAGGGGTTTTACCTCAGTATTTTGATAAGGATCCTTATTGGTGCACCACTTTGCCAACATGGAATGTGCTGTAATGCACACAAACAGTAGATCACGTATGCCATTTATAGACCTTATAAATTAGCATATCTAACAAGGATGCCCCAATGAGAGGCCTGGATGAATGGCATGATATTCCCCCGTCCGTGGAATTCCCCCCAGGATGGGCCATATCTCTAGTTTACAGGATGTGTTCTAGAGGGGACCTTGATTTCCCAAGATAGCATAGGGTTTAATGGTCTCCTGTTATGAGGCCTTTAGGATGTTTGGTCTCCTGGCCTAACAGAATACCAGGACTATGCTAAGTTATCAGATTTAAGGAATTACGAGGATGCATGCTAAGAGGATACATAAAAGTTATAGAAAAGGTATAGAAAAGAAAAGGCAGAAAATCATCATGGCATCAGTCTGAAAACTGGGAGTTTCCTGCAGGACTCATTCCATGCCCAGCATAGGCAGGACAGGGACACAGGAGCACAGTGTGCAACAGCACTGTGCCCACCCAGCACTACACCCCTCCTTCTCCTGCCCACAGCCCCAGCCTTACTGCTCTGCAGGCAGCCCAGCACCACTGCTCGTGTGCTGAAGCCCAGGNAAAAGAAAAGGCAGAAAATCATCATGGCATCAGTCTGAAAACTGGGAGTTTCCTGCAGGACTCATTCCATGCCCAGCATAGGCAGGACAGGGACACAGGAGCACAGTGTGCAACAGCACTGTGCCCACCCAGCACTACACCCCTCCTTCTCCTGCCCACAGCCCCAGCCTCACTGCTCTGCAGGCAGCCCAGCACCACTGCTCGTGTGCTGAAGCCCAGGAATGCCTCCTCCTCCTCCTCCTCCCCGTTTGCTGGGAGCCTGAACCATCCATCAGCACACACCCAGATCATCCTGAACCTGCCACTCAGCCCTGTCCTGCCACAGCCCCAGGAGCACAGGTCACCACAAACCGTGCAGAGAGGAAGCCAACATCTGCAAGGATTTGCATCAGCTTTAAGTCACCAGAGATGTGGGCAGGTTGCTGTTTCCATTACTGGAAACACATTCCATTCATGTGCTGGGAGTGGACATCCCTCTAGTGTCTCTTTCCCCTTCAATGACCAGTAACCAGTCCCCTCCCAGCTCCAGCCCCTCCAGCTACCATGAACTCCTTCCTACTCTGTTAGCTGACCTCAGGAGCAGGGAGCACGGCAGGGACTGCTGCTCCTGCGTGCCCAGAAGTGCCACACCTGCAATTAAATTCCTGGGGAACAGCATCTGTGCATCGACACGAACTGACGTTCTGAAGGACCAAAACTGCATCCCCCAGCCACATGACTCAACTGTGCCAGTGCACAGACCCCTGAGGGCTGGAATGCCACCACCTAGGAGCAGCAGCAGGGCACAGGTGAGCAGTCAGGCACTGCATGGCACCAGGACAGGAACAGGAAACACATCAGGAGAGCGGATCACTGTCAGCACACGTGAGCACGACAGGAGAGCTGCCAGCCTGGGACTGAGCACAGAGATCCTGAGCTTTCACTTCTGTCCGCCAAGAAAAGCAATTCAAATCTTGTCATTTTGGAAGGATTCGAAGCAGCTGCTGAAGCTGCAGCAGGCACCGTGCTTTAGGCAGCCTGTGCCACTTCAGTGCCTGTGCCACTGCCCACGAGGGCAGGAAGGCTCTGCTGAGGGCTGGGGCTTCCACTGCCCTGCAGTGGGAGAGGGCAGCATCCTCAGCCTTTCTGCCCTGCTGCCAAGATCACCCTCCTGGACCCTCTACCTGGTACTTTTTTGTCAGGAAAGGAGTTCACTGCCAGGCTGTACCCTCTGCCCAACTCAGAGCTCACTAGCTGCCAGCCCCCAGCAGTCCAGGGTTTCCACCTGACAAACAGGAATTGCCAGACAAGCAAAACCCTGTGAAGTGCAGCTGAGCAAGTAAATGCTACAAAATAAGAGCAATTTATTCCACAGTTTACAAGTCAGTCTGTGGTCCTCAGAGATAATTCTGCTGTCAGGTGCTCATGTTCCTCCAGCAGTGCCAGGCTACACGAGCTGCTTTTGTGCCTCTATTAGCCCACACATGTGCAGATCCCCCTTTTCCACATTATATTTGCATTCAACACTTAAAATTTTGCTTGATCTGTGCTGAAAACTAAGTGAAATTCTGTCGTAAGATTGCATGGAAAACCAGAGCGGGCTTCTGACCAGCATTTGTTATTCAGGACACTGAAACATACTGATCTTTCTGGAAAGGTCTGGCAGTCTGGAAACACCTTTTGCACCCAGTTGTTCCCAGCCACACACTGGTGGTGTGCTGTCCAAGTTCCATTGTGTCTCACCTAGGAGAGTAAAGGAGCAAACCACCCCTTACTGAGATTTGAACTTTAATTTCTTCTCCAAATCTGCTGAATCAGTCCTGTTCTACTCCAGAGTCACTCCTGCACAGCTTACTGATATAAGGGTATTTTACACTTCTGTTTCTCCCCATCTTTCCTGACAGACAGGTGCCCACCAGTGCTTTGCTCTGATGCCAAGGCATCACTACCAGCCCCTGAACTCCCCTTCCCAGAGGGAAAAATGCCTGCAGCCCTCTGCCTGCCCTGGGCTGTCACAAGGCCCAGAGCAGAGGGATTTCCCGGGGGACAGGACTCTCAGCACTGAGGACTCACCAAAAGGAGCAGACGCTTCACCCCTGCACCCCATGGCAGCGGTGCCCACGCCCAGACTGCTGCAGGAACATGGAGCAGCACATGGCAGAGCCTGAGCTGGGGACAGGGAGGGGACTGCAGATACCCACAGCCACCCAGACAGAGGCACAGGTGGCACAGGCTGTGCCTTGGACAGCGTTTGGTGACACAGGGCTTTCTGAGCCACAACAAACACTAAACACTCAGCCCAGCCTGAAACCATCTCATAATAATAAACCATTTCATTTCTATGGAAGAACTTCCTCCCTACGAGAGTGGGGAGGCCCTGGCACAGGGTGCCCAGAGCAGCTGTGGCTGCCCCTGGTTCCCTGGAAGTGTCCCAGGCCAGGCTGGAGTGGCCTTGGAGCAGCCTGGGACAGTGGAAGGTGCCCCTGCCCATGGCAGGGGGGGGAATGAGCCATAAAGTCCTTTTCAACCCAAACGATTCTGAGATTCTGTGACTCTGTAAAGGAAACACGTCAGTAAAAGCCATAAAAAACTCCCACGGTTCCGTGTTGGGCACAGGGAGCTATAGGAGGGGCAGCTGATCTCCTCAGCTCCTGCTGCTCTGATCTGAGGGGGCAGTGCTTGAGACCAACCTGACTGGCATCCACATTTGACATCAGCAGGTCAGTCTGTCACTAATTGAATTATACCTGCATTACTTAATAAACAAAGAATACTCTCCACATTACAAGGATGTAATCCTTTAATTGGTTTATGAGCACAGAGTCCCATGGGAAGTGTCACAAATCCATCAGGATGCCCTGAGCACTGCGTTTCTGAGCTGGAGAGATAACAAGTGTCATATGCCAGCAGTCGGCTCTGGGCTGAGCTAGCAAGGGAGCTGAGCCAGCACTCTGCTCTGCTCCACACCACCAGCACACCCAGCACCAGCAGTGCCAGCGCTGCTCCTGAGGCTGTGGAGCTGCCAGCAGCAGCAGCTGGCAGTCAGACCCCATCCTTCCAGCCCCCCTGCCCTGCAGCCCCCTCCTCCCAGGCTGCTGCCCACCCCGGTGTGCAGGGTGACCCCCACCCAGTGCCCCTTCCAGGCACAACGTCCTGGGCAGGTGAGCACTGCAGCCCCACCAGTGCCTCCAGCCCCCTGTCCACATTGACTCACTGGGCCTTGCCAACACAGTCCCACCTGACTGCCCAGACACGCACGGAGGGGACACGGGTCCTCCTCGTCCATCATCCCACCCTAGAAATCCCCTTCTGCTGCCTCACACAACTTGCTACCGCAGATGTAAACCAAAACCATATCTGTGAAACTCAGCACACTTCAAAAGCCTTGGCAGAGGGAATCCACGCTCTGCAGGAGGCAGGTATCCTGCTCCATGATGCCTCGTGCACACACACCCCAGCTCAGGACCAAGCCTCTGCTGTACAAATCTACTTCAGCACCTGTACCACCAGCACTGCTGCTCCAGCTTGCACTGCTGGCCATGCTGAGGGCAAGGATGCCCACAGGGCACAGACACATGCTGGCCACACTGGAGGGCACAGAGCACTGCTGGCCACACCAACAGCATGGAGGGAACAGAGCATGGGGCATGGGAGTGCAGCTGGGACCTGCATGCTCTACGTTGTCCCTACAGAGACACCCAGATTGCCAGACATGTGTGCTGCTCCCCAGATGCTTGGGTTAGCTTTTCTGTGCCTGGCATCACAGGAACACCATCCTGTGCCCTGGAATACAAGTGATTCCTCTGATCCATGTGTGGTAGCTGTAATACTGTTGTCCTTCACTCTCCTCCTTTAGCCTTCATGTCTCCTCACATCCCCAGTACAAACCAGGAACAAATTACTGACTATTGGAGACCCATTTGGATTTCTTATTAACACCTAAACCCAAATTCCAGATGGCAAGGAGCAAGTCCAGCCTCTCCCCAGAATTCCAAGTCTTGCATCCTTCTAACCACATAATTTCACTCCTCGTTATTGTTCTTTATTTACTGTTATAACTTTCCAGATGGAATTTAAGTGCAGTCACAGGCTTTGTACATTGATTGGCTTCTTTAATGCTCCTTAGAAGAAATGAAGCTCACTCAGCTCAGCCCTTTGTGCCTGTTGGTGACACCACGGGAGGCCCTGGCAGAGCCGGTGGAGCGTGGCGGGGCCGCAGTGCCACAATCACAGGGCACTCACCTGAGCAGCTCAGCTGACACCCACCTGGATACACAGCACAATGCTCATTTAAACACTACTGTCCTCATCTGTTCCCTTAAAAATTAACACAGTCCTCATCTGGCACTAACAGCAGCTGCCACCATCCATCCCGACCTACCGTGCCTTTTTCCACAGCGTTTATCATGTTTTCCTTCCAGGGCAGAGAAGGACAGGGGATTGCTTCAATCCACAGAAGTTGCATGTTTGCAGAATGTTTCTTAAATAACACATGCTAGGTGTGTCCAACTCAGGGCAATAATGAACACAACAGGAATGAAAAGGAATGCCAGCCCTTGGGAGGCAACCTCTCATTTCAACCACATCAGGACACTAGACCCCGATGGAGGGATCCTCACTGCTCACCAAAGGGGGAATGCAAGGGGGGGTGCATGTGGGGCACCTGCAGGATCCAGCTGCAGATGAGCAGGGGGCTCTGTGCAAGGAACATGGAGTACTAGAAGGGAGGCTGCACCCCCCAGTCACTACATGCAATCCTTGCCATGTACTTGGGGACAAGGACGCATTTGTTTCCAGTGGCCCAACACCCCAGGGCAGCAAGTGACAACTAGCCCACAAAGGAAGCCCCATGCAGGTGCTCTGCTGGCTGAGCCTCTGAGGCCACGTCACCAGGGTGGCTGATTGGCTCCATGTTCATCCCCATCCCTGGTCCTCAGTACAGCACATGTGGCCTGAACGTTACCAGACCCACATTATGAGGACAGGTCGTCACCTGGAGGCACTTGCAGCACATCTCCAACCCACCACAGGCCATGCCAAGGACCCTTGCACAGGGCCTGCTGGGACACCCTGCCGCTGGGCACTGGCAGACAGCACTGGAGCCTAGACTGGGGCTTGTGCTGTTATACTGGTTCTTTACACCGTAGCTGGAAGATGCTCAGTTGTCTGTGTCAGTTTGCCCAGGCTGTTTGGCATTCAGGGCCACGGTGCTCTCCTGAGCAGGGTACTGTTGGTGTGCAGAGCCCTCCCTGCCCGCCAGTGACACAGCAGACCGTCCCCAAAGGCAGCCACGGCCAAAGCTGAGGCTCAGACGCAGGAAAGCAGCAGTCACTTCTTGGGAACTGCAGTTTGGAGCCTGGTCCCCAAGAGCAGCGTCACTGCAGCTGGGCGCCGCGGAGATGAGACACAAGGCTGACGTGTCAGGAGGAGCCACGAGCACAGCAAACCTGCCCACGGCACAGCGACACCAAACCTGCCCACGGCAACACCCAACTTGCCCACAGCACGCACGGCGCAGCAACACCAGCTCGCTGCAATGGCAGCCGGCGGCAGAAGGCTCCCTGTGAAACGCCACGTACCCGCAGCACCACTGACTCACAGCTGACAAGGCGACAAATCCCGCTCGCCTTACTCAGACCCGCTCCCACGAGCCCTATCAGGGAGCTTTACATCAGGGCTTGCAAAAGTGCGTTGGAGAAAACAGGAACGACGCAGCTCCCAGAGCCCCAGCGGCGCTGCCAGCGGCACCTGCCTGCCTGTGCCCAGGGCTCCTGCCTGCCTGTGCCCAGGGCTCCTGCCTGCCTGTGCCCAGGGCTCCTGCCTGCCTGTGCCCAGGGCTCCTGCCTGCCTGTGCCCAGGGCTCCTGCCTGCCTGTGCCCAGGGCTCCTGCCTGCCTGTGCCCAGGGCTCCTGCCTGCCTGTGCCCAGGGCTCCTGCCTGCCTGTGCCCAGGGCTCCTGCCTGCCTGTGCCCAGGGCTCCTGCCTGCCTGTGCCCAGGGCTCCTGCCTGCCTGTGCCCAGGGCTCCTGCCTGCCTGTGCCCAGGGCTCCTGCCTGCCTGTGCCCAGGGCTCCTGCCTGCCTGTGCCCAGGGCTCCTGCCTGCCTGTGCCCAGGGCTCCTGCCTGCCTGTGCCCAGGGCTCCTGCCTGCCTGTGCCCAGGGCTCCTGCCTGCCTGTGCCCAGGGCTCCTGCCTGCCTGTGCCCAGGGCTCCTGCCTGCCTGTGCCCAGGGCTCCTGCCTGCCTGTGCCCAGGGCTCCTGCCTGCCTGTGCCCAGGGCTCCTGCCTGCCTGTGCCCAGGGCTCCTGCCTGCCTGTGCCCAGGGCAGATACTTCCCATCCCAGGCAAACTCTTAAGTCTGGCTTAAGCACGGAGAACCAGCACCTCACCCATGTGCAGCAGAACATCTCTGCATGACTCCGCAGTGGTGCTAAAGCAATCCCATCCCAATCCCAAGACCAGCAGCACCAGGGGACTAAGAACACATCCTGGAGATTCCTCTCAGTGTGACTTTTTCCACCACACCTTCTCCTCATTGTTTGTGTTTTCCTTGTACACCTGCTGTCCCACAGCTGGTGAGTCCTGCTGCAGGACCCACAGAGCTGTCACAGCTCACTGTGGTGGGCTCCTGCTTCTCCATCCCCCTTGGACAACTACAGAGGCCAGAAAGTATAAATAATTGGAAATAAATATGCAGGGAATATCAGCTCTCTGGCAATGAAACAATGCTGAGGCAATGAAAACTGAAGAGTTTTATCTGTCTCCAATCCAAAAGAATTCCAACATGATCTTGACAGAGAAGCCTAAATAAAAACTTCAAGGGAAAAAAGATATTCCACTTTAAAGCAAAGCTACCTAATCATATATTTTCTTGGAAATGTTTTGCCATGAGACAGTTCGTGGGGAGAGGTTTCATCTACAAGAGCAAACTCAAAACCACAGCATTGAACATGAGCTCTGCAGCATCGGGAACTGGCTCAAATACTCTGAGGTTCCACTGGCCACTTGCTACACAATTAGAGGCACCCACCAAGGCTCCCATTACTGCATCAGTTAGCCATTTGACAAACCACCTTCTACATCATCCAGCCTGCTCGAAACAAATATGGCTTGTACAGCCATTTATTCCATGGAAACACAAAAGCTGCTGCCCAGCTCAGGCAGCAGGCATGGCGTGCCCAGCCTGCGCCTCAGTGGCCAGAGAGCCAGGCAGGATGGGGCACACGGGCAGGGAGCCCTCGGACACCTCAGTCACCCTCTCACCAACCTGTGCCCACGGGCAGGACACGGCTCCTGGCACCACACCATGTCCCCACACTACACACTGCTGGGCCATGGAGCCCAGAGCCCCAGCCAAGGGACCTGGCGTGGCCCAGGGATCAGCACCTGTCTTTGGCTCGAGGGGCTCTGGGCCAGGGCCTTCTCCAAGAGCCCTGTCTCCTCTCCTCATCTCACCTGCTCCCCTGTGAATACCAACCCCTTTCCCTTCCTCTGCAGCCTCTTAGTTCACCAAGAACTGCCAGCAAGAGCTGCCACAGAAAACAAAACGAGGGCCATCACTATTCCAGGTTGGGCTGTAGGCACTCAGCCAGCCATCACTGACACCACCTCCCAGCCAGCAAGCCCATGGGCTACTTGGGAATGTAGCCAAGGCCTCCACCCCCTCCTCGGGAGCCCCACTAAGATTGACAACAGCCCCAGAGAACTGCACACAGGGACACAGACCCAGCCCTACTGCAGGGCTCTGTGGGAACAAGCTGGATCTGGGCACTGCAGAGGAATTCCATAACCTACGTTACTTCAAGATTTGTCATTTTGTTTTCAGAATGACATCTCAAACTCCAGAGTACCAGAAGGTATTTCTGACTAATTTGAAGCAAATGTTTTTATTTTGCTGCAAAGTGCATGATTATTTGATAAAAACTTTCTAGAAAGAATGGTTTACTCTTCAGCAATAAAACCTTATACTTTGGATAAGGTTTGGAGTTGGTTTCCCAGGCTTGAGCATGTCTCCAGCGCTGATTCTGTTCAACCACATTTTCCCCTGCTACCCAGCCACACAGACAAGCTTTTGTTTCCAAAGCATTTAGGTAACTACCTCAAGAATAGTTTTTATTTAAAACAAAGACACACACATAAGCCTCTCCTAGCACAAACTTCATCAGATAGTGTCAGCAAGCATGGTTTAATAGCATGATATTGAAAAGTAATTTTACTACTAGCTAGAAAAGTCTGAAGACTGCAGAGGATATATTTAGATGTGTATAAATAGACAACACTCAGTGATGTCTGGTCCAAAGAGTACAAATCTTCCCTAATGCATGGAATATGCCTGGCCCAAAATGCTTGAGCAGCACTTACACAGCCTTTTCAGTCTGGCTCGGGTTCTGAGCCTGCTAATAGCGAGGCCATTAGAGCAGTGCTCAGGCCCAGCTGCTTGTGCAGGGAATATGCAAAGATTGCTCTATAAAACCCAGCCCATCACCACATCTGAAAGCACAGGCAGTATCGATCAGCAATGGAAAGCCATTAGCTCTCCAGCCTCTGAACTATCTCCACGTGCCCCAGCGGAGGGACAAGCCCTCCAGGCACCTCGGGATGCTCCACCTACCCAAAGCACACCCTGTGTGCCAAGGCCATCCTTCCTGATGCACCCACCTTCGCATCCCCTCTGATCTTTCTCCAAAAACTGGGGAAGATCTGTTTTTTTCTTGCCATGCTGCTCAGCCACATCTCTTCTTGGGTTCCCCACATTCCCAGCCAGCCCAGATCCTGGCCTGGGCAGCCACTTCTCAGCCTCCTCCCCCTGGCCCCACTCACACCTTCGATGGCAAACAGGAGCCTCTCCACACAACAGACCTGCATGAAAAATTCAAACCAAGCCCCTGAGGCACCATCCTGAGCAGTGCTGCAGTCGAGAGCAGCTTCTCTTGGCTGTAAGGATGACACGAGCTCTCAGCCCACCAGCTCTCACTGGGATAGGACAATCTGGAGGCTGCTTCTGCAGCTGCATATGCTTGGTGGAACAGGACAATCTGGAGCCCACTTCCACATCTGCATGTGTTTGGTGGAATGGGTCAATCTCAAGTCCCCTCCTGCAGCTGGAAGTGTTTGCTGAACAGGAGAACTACTTCAGCTTTAACTTGCACTGGATACCTGACATGTCCAGGATTTGCTTCTACTGACTGCCCTGCCATGATAAAACCAGGAACTGCTCTTTCTGAAAGCAGAAAGATGAGGTAATATGCCAGGAGATGTATCTTAGAGAGGCTTGTAACTGGAAACCAAACTGGCAAGCTCTGGTGTGCATTATGATCCAGTCTTACGCATTTAAACACATTTATTATGCATTTAAACAAATGCATAATCCCTTGAGTACAGTATATATTTAGCAACGTGGATTGGGAAGGTGTTGGGTACTGAGAACACTCAGTCTCTGGTACGGCTGCTTGTGCAAAACCAAACCTGACTCCCAGACCAGCAGTGGAATTGCCAGGCCTGGCACATCTCTACCTGCCAGGACCAACTCTGGCAATATCACAGAGTCCACAGGACAGCTCTGAGGACTGGCCTGTACACAGGACCAGGGTGCCCACCTAGAGTCCTTGTGGCAGTACACAGAGCCCTGAGCACCCAGCTCCAGGCAGCTGGGATGCAGTCCTGCCACACCAGGATAGACCGGAGCCAGCACACGCAGTCCATTTGGGCAGCACTGCCCCATGCTCCTAGACAGAGCCACAGCCAGGATCGCTGCTGCCACAGCCAGCCCAGACCCCTCCATCTGCAGAGGCACAGCTGGAACCAAACAGGCTTCAATTCCAGGATGGATCCATCTTGCCTCGCCAGTGTGCTGGCTGGCTGTGCTGGCCTGAGCAGCCCTGGACACGCAGCACTCGCCCGAGGATGCTCAGAAGGAACAAGCTGACACCACGTGTCACACAGGAACATGCGAAATGGAAGCGTGGGTGGGGAGGATCACCAGCAGCGATGGCCAAGGGCAGGCACTCCCAGCCTGTCCAGTTCCACGGCACTCAGCCAAAGGCCACACGGGGCTGGGCTTGGCTGGAGGCACCCGCTGTCCCACCCCTGGTCTCCAGGACTTCTGAGGCCGAGTTCATGACCACAGCTGGAACCAACACATCCCTCTGTTCCACACACACAACATAAAGAGTACCCCGGAGATGCAACAGACTGGAAGGGAGGAGGCGAAAGTGCAGGAAGGGAAGAGCTGCTGTCCCAGGATGCAGAGGAACCGCAGAGCCAGTGTTCCCCAGTCTACGCTGGGAAGGACCAGCCCAGGAAGAGGGTTCCTCAGTGCACCTGGCGCAGACATGCCCGTTCCCGCACCGCAGCCGGGCTCCCGGAGCCGCGAGGGCTGATGCTCCGACACCAACATGGCTGCGAGGCTCCGCCGGCTTCTCCGCCGCTGCTCTGCCATCTCCCCAACGGGAACCTTCCGGCGGGGAAGGGCCATTCTGTCCTACATTTCTTCTCCTGCACACAGCGGTGTTCGCCACGGAGGGGGCGGAGGGGACGGAGGAGAGGGGGTGCGCAGCCGCATCCCGGGACGCAGGGGACCGCGGCGGCCCTCGGGAGAGAGCCGCGGGGCGAGCGGTGTGTGTGCGGCGGCCAGGGGCGGCGGGACGGGGCGGGA
>VZRH01007262.1:164099-174503 GCA_013397555.1 Urocynchramus pylzowi | reverse complement strand
AGGCCCCGGGTCCGAAGCGGGCGGCGGGCGGGGCCGGCGCGGCTGCGGGCGGTGCGCGGGAGTTTGACCTGACGATCGATCCGGTAGATGCACCGGCGGAACCGTCCCGCGGCACGGAGCGGCCACGCGGGGTGGGAGCGCGGCGGCAGCTCCGCTCCGCCCGTCATGGCGAGGGCTCCTGCCCACTCTCGGGGCACGCAGCTGCCCGCATCCTGTCCGTGCCCTGCCGGCCCGATGACAGGGACTGCAACACCGGACTTCTAGGAGGGATGATCCTGGCAGGAGAAGGAAAGGCTGGGTCATCTTTGGGGGCAGTAAATTGGAGCGCTTTTGGGAATTGCGGCATCGTTACCTGTCTCCTGGATCTCTAACAGGGAGGAGAGTGCATTTCGTGCTATGGAACACTGAGACCCTTTTCTAGTGCTCTTTTGTGGGAAAACGCCGGGGATGTTGCAGGACCCGAAGAAGAGGAGCACTTCCTGGTGAGCCTGGAAGAGGAGCTAATTAACGAACCTCGTCAGCGGCCAGTGACCCCGCACCTGGAGGGATGCGCAGGCACGTGCCCTGCCACCACTGGGCAATGGCCTCGTCTCCCCCGACACCCTCCCCCTGGCAAGGGAGGCAGTTGTCCGCTCCTCCGGGGCTGGCCCGGGACTCTCTGCAGCCGGACCAGCCCTCGTGACCACTGCTGCTGAGGGTGCAGGAGAAAACCCATGGACTGCTCGGCACGCTCGGAGGCAACGGGAGCAATGCTGCCGGGATACATCTTCTGGCTGGGGATGCACGTGGTAGGAGCCCCGTTCCAGAAACGGGAAGGTGCAGTGGCAGTCCTCATGCCTCTCTGCTGATACAGTGCCAAAGTTTTTTGTGCCTCGGGATGGAGCGTCTGGCATCGGTAAGGGTGAGAAGAGGGAGCACATCAGTATTCCTGGGCTCAGAGCTGTCCCTGTGACCTGTGAACTTTGAAGTGGTCTCTGAAGGCAGCATCCTGTGACCCTGGTCTCGCAAGGAGCACAGCTGCCAGAGCCACATCATCCTCTGTCCTTCTGACAGCCTCTGAAGCTGTCCAGGGCTGGGCTGCCAGGCTGAGCCTCAGTTAGCGTTTATCTCCAAGTACCAGCTGCTGTTTCACAGAGCTAGTTTGAGCTGTTACAGGGGAGAGAGGCTGGCAGGAGGAAATGGGTCTAAATCTTCTCTCCCTCAAAGGAACTCATGTCAGCTGGCTTTGCTGGGGCGGTCTCTGCCCCACACTCAGTCACTCCACTGGTCTCCTTTGGAGCTGGAGGTAGTGTCATGCTCAGCCCTGATTTGGTGTTCACAGTGTGCTCCCCTGTGGAGAGAGAAGAGAGACAATAAGATGCTCCCTGGTAAAACATCCCTGGTCTTGGCTGGCATCCGCCAGTGTCTTGGGCTTCAGGTTCAAGCATTTACTGCTCTGTCAGTTCTCTGCTGCCCCAGAAGCAGGAGGGCTGGCATGCCAGTGGTGCCAGCAGTTTGGCCAGCATTGGAAGAGGAGGCAGACATCGGGGTACAGCTTCCCTGGCCATAGGAACATGGAGAAGCTCGGTGGAAACTCAGTGGAAGCATGTGCCCAGAGCCTAGTATGTCCTGGGGGTGCACTGGTTTGCACCATCCAGCACAAACACCCTGTGAGGGCTGGTTCAGGACCACTCTGACCTGGTACCAGTACAGCGCAGCCCAGGAGCTCCACAGCTGAAGCAATGTCCTGTGCTCTCTGCCCTCAGGTGTTCGAGCAAGGGCTGCTGCATCTTCTGTGTCAGCCTGAAATCCCTCCTGGACATGAGACTGAGATGACACCACCGCTTAGTTAATGTACCCAGTGGGAAAACTGCACCTCCCTGAGGCATCCAGCAGTGTGGGAGCTGTGGGTGCGCTGGGGAGGTTCGCTCACTCCTGGCTGGGATGGAAAGCCTGCTTGTCTGATCCTGGACCCAGACCTCAGTGACAGTGTGTGGCTGCTGTGCCGTGCGGGTCTTACCCTGAAACTGTTCCCCTCCCTCTTGCTCAGCCCTCTGCCGGGGCCTCTCCTGGGCTCTCTCCTGGGGTGTTCCTGGCTGCCCCCGGTGACTCTGGGGGGGTGTCTGTGCCTGAACGCTCCCCTCAATGCCCAGGGACAGGCTGTTTTGGGACTAACCTCAGTGCCCTGGGGAGGGGCAGCTCTGTGTCCTGGCATCGTTATTTCCAGTGCCTGGCAGTGTACCACATGGGCCTGCCTGTCCTGCTTGGCCCTGGCACTGGGGATGCTCAGGATTACTCAGGATTACCCTGGCCAGAGCAGGTGAGCTCCCACCTAGCTCTGGCCAGGATTCACCTTGCCTTGGGGACCCTCACCCTGCTGGGGCTCAGTCACCTCTCCTATTACCCTTCTGAACAAACCCTTGCTGGGGGTTATGTCTTGCTCTCTCCAACTAGTGTTCAAATGCTTTTTTACTGACAGAGCTGGTAACTCCTTAACCTGAAATATTTTCCCCCTCACAGGTATAATTTTAAATTATTTCATAATTTTTTTTCCCTGAAATAATGAGACCTGGAGGAAAGTGCTTTGTTTAAATAACACAGACAGCTCTTTTATGCACTTTCTAACCCCTAGTCACCTCCGGAAGGAGGGACCTGGGGCCTAGGCACAGGGTCACCATGCTGCAGCTGCTGGCGACAGGGTGCCGTGCTCACCCAGCCTGCTGCCTACAGCACCCACACCGCCGCAGGGTGCCACAGGGGGCTGCCCGTCCCTCGTCCCTTCAGAGCTCCTCCCCAGCCCCACGCCACAGACCCGAGCAATGTTCTGAGCTGTGCCGGGAGCCAGCAGCATCCCTGGGTGCTGCTGCCGGACCGCTGGGGCACAGGATGAGGGGGATGCCCGTGTCTGTGGTGGTGGCAGCTGTGCCACGGAGCAGGAGCTGCTCAGGGATAACGTCACTCTGCACTGAGCACGGATCTCCGCCGGCACAGGCGCCCTTCCCCGCCAGGCACCGAGCGCTGGTGCCGCGTGCTGCGTGTACACCCTAAAGGAGAGCAGCAGCAGTGCAGGGCAGCGGCGCCGGGCTCTGCAGCTTCTGACAGCCCGGCGGAAAACATGGCAAGAGCAGTACATGGTACTCCTTAAGAGAGACTGTGGTACCTCATCAAAAAGTGTCTGGAACCGGCAATGCTTATTCATCCTTACAAAGAGAAAATTCACTGCCCTAATCACTGAAATGTCAAATGTCACGTTGCGTGAAGTAGATTTCTCTTCCCTGGAGCACCTTGGAGACAAGAACGCCTCAGGTACCAGTGCATTGCCAGCCTCTCCTTCCAGAGAAACCGGGGAAGCATGTGGAGTTAACTCAGCCATCATTTCCTGAGGAAGTTTTTCTATTTTAAGTTCTTTAGTCTGTAAGATGGGGGAGCTGTTGCATTGTACAAAAAAAATGTCAGGGAACGATCCTGCTCCTTCGGGAGTCCTCTGTCTCCTTGTTGCCAGGCCAGAGGTGAGAACGCTCCCCAGCTGTCCTGGTGCCCCAACTCTCACCCTCACTGGCCGGGCAGGGTCAGGGCAGGCAGTGCTAAACCAGGCCAGGGCACACAGACCCCTCAGCACTACTTCTGATTTTATTTAAGGTGAACTGGTGTGACATTTTCCCTGGGGTGTGTTTGTGGAGGGTGAAGCCCCAGCATGTACTGGTGCCCTGGCCTTCATGTGCCAGCCCTACACTCCAGTGAATCAGACCTCACACCCAAAACCACCACGGGGGTGGGGGGCTGGTGACAGGCTTATCCTCAAATGGACTCACTTCATCTGGTGGAACCAAACCAAGATACTTAATAGCTAATAATACTTAATTGCATTTTTAATCAAAAAACAGATTTAAAGTCATGAGTAAAGTAATTGTAGTGTCTGTTTGCCTAATCTTTTAACAGATTTGTTCTTTGAGAAATAAAATAATGTGCTGAATTATTTTATTTTTTTAATTTCTTGCATTTGAAGAAATTTGAAGGATTCTAGCTGTTGGTACCTGGCTTATTTAAAAAGTGCTTTAACTGTCAGACACAAGCTGGCGGATGAGCATGGATGAGCACCGAGTGTCCTGCGGGGATGGCACGCCTGCCACAATTCTGCACTGCACGAGCACAGCTTTGTCTGGGAAGGTCCAGAGGCACAACTGGGAAAAGTTTGCTGTGCTGGCACGGAGCCTTGCCCACCTCAGCCCACACCTCATGGGCAGGCTCTGCCCACCCTGGAGCCAGCACACGAGCTCAGGGCTCCCTTCAGCCAGCTTTGTGCCCCACACAATGGGTTTTCTCACCCCCATGGTGGCCTGGCAGGGACACGAGCTCGCCCAGAGCATGGATTGTTTAATTTAGAAATAGTGGTGGGAGGAAATATTGTGGGAAGAAACAGATACATTGCAGGGCTGTGAATAAAAATAGAGACTAAGCCTAGTCGTAATTTAGAAAAATAGCCTGTCCCAAAAAAAACCTGTTACCTGCAAAAGGCCATTTCCTTCTGACAGGTGTCATTGTCACCTCCCAAGGCAGGCAGAGGCAAGAGCAGTCGGGGACTGCCAGGGGCCCAGTGCGGCTGACAGGCAGTGCTGATGTGTGGGGTGGAGCTGGGGCAGAGCTTACATGAGGAGAGGGCTGCTGACACCATGGGCAGCCCCATCATTCCACCTCTATATACAGACATACTTGTGGTTTTGAGGGGACCAGCACAGCTGGACATGGAAGGCAAAGCCAACCTGTACAGCAGGGCAAGACCCAGGGCTGCTGTGCAGTGCTGTGCTCTGATGAGCTGTTTTAAGGGAAAACAGTTCCACATTTGTTTCTGAAGGTGACATTACGCCTGCTGGATTGAAGAACAATGATTGCCCATCCCTGAGTGCAGCTTTCAATCGCTGGACAGCTTGAAAGCACTGGGAGGATGCTTGGACTCGATGTTCTCAGAGGGTTTTTCTAATCTAAATGATTCTGGGTTCCATGATTTCGGCAGCCAGAAATGTTGGGTGTCATGCAGATGGGATGGGCACCACCTGACAAGCAGCACAGGTGTCTAATCCTGTGCCACCAGGGCTCAGTGCCTCTCCCCTGGCCTGTTTAAACCCAAAGATGTACTTCATTGCCTGTCTCCTCCTCCTTGATTCTGGAATTTTAATAATGTGCTCCCTTAACACCTGCACTCTCTTCATGTTGGAGTTTTAGGTCTCGCTCTTTCAAAGTTCTTCAATATTCACATTTATTTCTTACACAATTTATTCTTTTTTTGTTCAGATGACTTAGTAGAAAACAGCAAAGTCTCCATCACCAGCCTGCCTGGATTCCCTCAGCACTGTCAGAGGCATGTGCAGAACTCGTTTCCAGAACAGACAGGAATTTATTGTTCTACCAGTTGCTGATTTAAGTATTTTCCTTAAACCAAATTTTGCATGGAAAAGAGTGTCCAGTAATTCAAACTATTACTCTTCTGGATATTCCATCTCCTCTCTTCTATCCAAGCAACATTAGCTGAGGGCTAATGTTCAACTCACCATGGTGGGAGAATGAAGAGCTACCCTACACCTCATTTGTACACAGAAGAAAGAATAAACTTTTATTTATGGTCTTTGCAGTCTTCAATTTATAATGTTTACACTCTCTACAGTTGTAGTTTAGAGTATACAGGAGCTCACCACTGCCATAACCATAAGGAAAAGGTTTCACCAAAAATGAGTTAATTTTCACTTCAAAAATTGCTCTGGAATGCAGGCTGGAGTGTTGCTCCAGCAGAGACAAGGAATACAATATTCCATTGGAACAGGAGGAGAAAGTGAATTTAGTGATTATTATGCATAAGCATCCCAAACAAGCAGAACCAAGAAAATAATAAGATAACTAATACTTTTGAGAAGCTGCTAATTGGAAAAAAAAAAAAAAAGATAGAGACACAGAAGCAAAAGAATTCTAGTAATAGCTCTTCAAAAAAGAGCAAACTGGCGTCTGGCATGGATCCCCACTGCTTCCGAGCTTGTTCAATTAAAATCAACACTGAATGGGTTTTCTTTCACTACCATTACTCAAGCTGCATCCTTCAAAAGGATGGCAAATGATTGATATGCATATGAAAGAACTACAGAGTATGAAATTACAAAATGATACAGGGTTTGGATATTTGCACTTTGAGATATTAAATCTTCTGAAGGAAAATATTTGAGCAAATTCTGAATAAAGAACTCTACAGAGGAGGAAGAAAGAGCAGCAAGATAATCTAATAAGGCAGAGACAGAGCAATTTCCAAGTGCTGAATTCCTCAGTTGAACCACCACACTGTGTTTCCAGCCCAGGATCTGCTCCTCTCTCTGGTCTGGCCATTCACCACCAGGGTCTTGTGTATGTTCATAACACAAACCAGGTTCAAGGTCCTCAGTCAGGCTTGGATTTTTGTATTCTAGAGATACAGAGATGCTAAAAATCACTTCATGGCTCCTGGTGCCCACCCTCCTTTCGTTTCTGCAGGCTCGGTGTTGCTGCTACACCTCTTTGAGCAGGTGGAAACCTCGAGTGTCCCAACAGGCTCCGTGGCACAGACAGCCCCTGCTCCCCTCAGCCTCTGAGAGGAGAGCACCGCTGCTCTGGCCTGCCCTGCTGCCCTTGGCCAGGCACACTTCCTCACAGCTGGCAGGAAGAGCCAAAGGACGGCGGTCATCGTGGTTTGGAACTCTCTCAGGACAAAGTGCTCCGTAAATTAGGCTTTTTTAATGAACTCATTAGGAGATACAACAACCAAGCACAACAAGCAAGGGCTCAACCCCCTTTGCCCAAGGGATTCACATGAATTCACTTATTCACCACTCAAACCATATGAGATTCCATAACATAGAAGCCGTAACTGAATCACACACCTATGAGCAAAGGAGATCCCAGTCCAGGGGTGAGTGTTCATTCCTCCTCCTCCGTCATCATGGAGTGGGCATCCCCTCCAGCACAAAAGGAGGCAGGGAAACCTCAGCAGTCCTACTGCTGTGGGATCCACTGCAAAAGCTCTTGGGGTGTGCTGACTTTTATACCCCAAGCTTGGTCTGCTCTGTTCCCAAGAGTCAGCAGACTCCAACTGAGCCTCCTGACAGCGGATATGTGGAGATACTGGCTACAGGGATGGGGAGGAGTGGCTGCATTGCAGACCCTTAGCTCTTACTGGCCACCTCCTGCCACCGTGGGGCTCTTGCTCTGACCCAGTGAGTTTTGGGCTGTGTTAGCCAAAAATTTGACCAGGAGTCACAGGAACACTCACAAGGTTCCAGGTATCCCTTTGATTCTGGTTTTTGAGAGGTGCAAGAGAAGGACTTGGGCTGTCTGCTGTGTCTCAGTCTGCCAGCCTGCTTTATTTTAATAAAATTATGTGCAGATTAAACATCATTGATAATCACCTGTTTGGCATGAAGCATCTTGTCAGGAATATGCTGCATGGAAACCCCTCAGACAGTCGCCTGATGCTCTCTAATCACGCAAGACTTCCACACTTTGTTTAAAATCTCGGGATGCCATGACTCGAGGGTAATTAGCAGTAATTGAAGACACAGTATTTGACTAACAACTTCCTTTACAGGAGTCAGGGAGATCTGGAATGCCTGGGTCAGGAGCTGTCACTGCTAATTACCCTCTCACTCCTTTAGCTACAGGGAGCTCTCTGCAGCTCCTGCCATTGTCCCCTCTCAAGGACAGGATCCTCGGTCCTGGGGTTCTGTTCCTTAAGGAGAAGTGGTAGGTGCATCGTGCCAGTCTGGCCTGCCATAGGCCACACACCGGGAGCCACTGAGTCCTGGGGTTTGCAGTTGTTTGAAATTCTTCTAGAAACCCAGGCTGGGCTAAAGAAAAACAACTTCAACAGGCAAAACTCAACTGGCCCCTTGGGTAAGCTGCTCCAATCTCTTGTTGTCCTCAACAAAAATGCTTGTTTTAATTCTGATCTTCAGTTTCCCACTGTAGCTTCCAAACACAGGTGTTCTTTTACTTTTTTTTTTTTAAAGTCCAGCCCCTAAAGAGGAATGTTTTCCTACTTTTCCTATGTTTCTCAGGTCCTGGGTAACATCTCCTAATGTGCTGGGACTGGCTGTGGGTTAACAGGGAGGATCAGGGGCTACTAAGAACCCTGCTGCCAACCCCAGACCAAAGCCCTCTCTTTCCACCCTCAAGCTGCTGCCCTGACCAGCCACATGTCTGCCAGACCTGGGAGCTCACACAGGACATGAAGGATGAAGACTAGTGCTGCCACATGGGCTTGGAAAAATACGGCTGAAAAAAGAGTTTGGTCATCTGAACAGGTTGAGAAATGCTGAAAATCAGAGGAAAAGAGGTGCTTTTCTTCTTGTGTCAGAGCTGCCCAAGAGGGTGTGGAGCTCCTGAGGTGCCAATGTGCTAGCACAGAGCCCAAGAGCCATGCACCCCCTGCACCCCAGGAAGGTGGTCAACCCTGTCCCCCTTGCTCACGGTCTGGTCCCCGTGGCTGTGAGCCTGAGCCCAGCTCCCACGGAGGTCTGGAGCTGCCAGCACACTCTTCTGTGTGTTGGGGTTTTCCACCAATGGGACTGGACTGCTGGGAAATGTTCCTTGAGCTTTATTGCAGCATCAGCCTCATCACATGGTTGAGACAATTGAAAGATGGCAAAGCTTTCAATTGTCTTTCAGCTGTCTTTCAGCAGCAGCCAAAGATTTCTTTGTTACAGAGCATTTTTAAAGCTTTCTAGCCAATAGCACATTGCTAAAGCTTACAGACAATTGTTCTAGCCAGTCACTAGAAGCACACATAGTCTTCTTACCTTTACTGTTTCCCACATTCTGTCTAAGCATCACCGTCCTCTGCTCCCAGTCCTGCTCCCTGCCTGCCCATCTCAACTGCTGGCTGCCCAGCCCTACTCTCCAGGAGGTGAGTGAATATCAAAATTAATCAGATACTCTGACTTCTAAAAACCCACCCAAAACTTTCACCACGGCCATTTTACAGCCTCAGGAGGAGAGATTGCAAAGAGGTGGAGGTCACAGAGATATGGATATGGAATGGGAATTCAGTGTGCATGGACACATGAAAATATCCAGGAAATGGGAACTAGATGTCCAGAAAATACCTTTTACATGGCAATGACCAAGCACTTCAGGGAGCTGTGTGGTGCAGCAGCTGTCCCTGTGCACCAAGCCAAAGGCAGGGCTGGGAACATTCCCCTCTGCACTGGGGATAACACGCCCCAGGAATGCCTCTCCCACTGCCCCCACTATAGTGGGGTCCCTGCTTCAGGCTCTGCCCTTGCTGAGCCCCACAGCCCAGGGTGAGCCCTGCAGTGCCGTGGCAGATGAGTCACTGACACTGCCACTGACAGCTCCTCCTGCCACAGCAGCTCCCACCCACACTCAGCATCCTCCTGCTGCACCGCCAGGAGCTGCTGTGTGCCACTGGCCTGGGGTCTCCTCTCCTGGGATCTCTTTCCTGGTCTCGGGGTAGGAGGCAGCTCAGGTTGCTGGTGCAGGAATCTCTGAGCAGCTCAGCCTGGCCAGCCTCACTCACTCTGGGTGGGCAGTCCATGATAATCCTGTCTGGGAGTCAGGCAACAGGAAAATATTTCTGGCTGAGGAACTTGGCTGCAATTTGGCTCCCTGAAACCCAACTTGTTTGACTTCTAAGTTACCCACATCCACTTGTCTCCAGCTGCTATTTCTTCCCAATTTCTCCCATGACTTTGCACACAGTTGAGGACTAACCTCAACATTCCTGTTTTCCTGTCTCACTTCAACCTTTTCTTAAACTAGAGGAACAAGCATACCTCTTTTCCCCACCCATGACACCATTCCCAATTTGACAGCCATTAAAATCACAGATTCTGGTCTGTCACAACAACACCTTGGGATGAAGATCTGGTTTCTGTGCAGAGGAATCTCAAATAGAACTGGGCACGGTTCTGTTTTAGAGAGGCATTTTGTATATTCAAGTAGATTTTTATCTTGATTCATTCCAATGGAAAGACCTCACACACAATAAAGAGATAGGTGCTGTTGTCTCCATTTAGCTTTTCCTCTCATCACTCCCTTCTCTGGTTTCAAACTGCACAGCAAAAGGAGCTGCTTCCAGAAAAGCTTTTTACCTCCCGGAAAACTACAGATACTCATGGATAAGAGTTCTCAGTCATTAGAACCAAAAATCTGCTTCATGTATGACCACTTGTGACATGTGAGACAGGTTATCAAGCCCCTGGCACAGTTCAGGGTAGAATTGCATTGCTGGTCACATCTGGGAGCAGCATTGCAATGAGAGCTCTGGCTCTGAAACAACAACAGTGAATTAACTTTTTTCTCAAAAAAAAAAAAAAAAAAAAAAAAAAAAAAAAAAAAAAAAAAAAAAAAAAAAAAAAAAAAAAAAAATTTTTTTTTTGTAGCACTTCTATT
>VZRH01007262.1:104713-164086 GCA_013397555.1 Urocynchramus pylzowi | reverse complement strand
AAAAAAAAAAAAAAAAAAAAAAAAAAAAAAAAAAAAAAAAAAAAAAAAGTAAAAAGAAATAACCTTTTTTTCCTTGCCCATCTGATTGGGAAAGAGATTCTGTTTCTAGAGATTCTGTTCATTCCATCTGCTTTTTGCTTTTAGACTAGTTTCTTAAAGCAAATTTATCATGTCAATTCAGAAAACCTCAATACATTTCCAGCAGAAAGACAGAAGAGAGCTTTTTCGATCCTTTTTTTATCTCCAAACATGAGAAACACCAAAATGCATTAAACACCAAAATATTCATGTATTAAACATGAAATACCAAGCCTCCTTTTTTGCAGTTTTTTTCCATGTATAACATGGGTTTAATGAAAAATGTGTAAAGCTGTGCTGCTGGCCAGGCAGAGCTGGGCTGCTGCCCTGTGTGAGGAGCTGATGCTCAGAGCAGTGGGGCTGGGCTGGGGGTCAGCAGCCCCGAGCCCTCCTCCTGGCCACCAGCACCGAGTGGGCTGTGCTGGCTCACACAGAGGAGGACACAGAGGGCCCCAGGGCTGTGCCCCTGCTGCCAGCCATGCCTGGGGCTTGGGGCAAGAGCAGGTCCTTGGCTGAGAAGCCACCATCAGCTTCCAGCAGCCCTGGCCCCTCACGTGCCCTGGGTCCCACCCCAGCCAGCAGCTCAGCTCACCCTGCCATTGATCACTCTCTGTGGGGAGGGTAGGGAAGGGGAGAGCAAAAGCATAAAAATTGGTGGTTTGAGGTAAAGTCGGTTTAACAGGTGAAGGAGAAGCTGTGCACACAAACACAGCAAACCAAGGAATTAATTCCCCACTTCCCACAGCAGACAGGTGCTCAGCCACCTCCAAGACAGCCAGCCTCCAGCACACATGACAGTGACTTGGGAAGACAAACCCCACCACTTCAAATGTGCCCCCATCCCTTTCCCCCAGCTCTCCACATGCTGAGCACAGTGTCCCGTGGGCTGGGACATCCCTCGGGGCAGTGGGGATCAGCTGTCCCAGGTGTGTCCCCCATCTCCCTGTGCCCCTGGCTGTGGGGTGGGTGAGGAGCAGAGCAGCCCCTGGCACTGTGCAAGGGCTGCTCAGCAGGGACTGACACATCCCCATGGGATCCACCCTGCTTCCAGCACAGATCCAAAGCCCAGCCCCAGACCAGCTACTGGAAGAAAATCAACTTCATCCTGGCAAGACATCATCACAACAGCCACTCCAAAATGCTCAGCTCTGCTTCTGTGGGATCAATAGAAGCCAAGGTCCATTCTTGGATTAATTTTGAAGTTACACCCTTACTAAGGCCAGAAATCAGCACCAACAGATACCTCCTGGCACTTCCTTCAGCCCTTTGCTACAGAAGCTGGACAGCACAGCCAGAAGGGAAAGCAGGATGTGGAAGAAGGGACGAAGAAAGTTTCCCCTTTTGGTGGCCACTGGCTAGGGGATCCACTTGGCCTGTAACTCCATCTGCCAGTGCTGTGTGAGGATGAGGAAGCTGAGCCGCCCACTTCTGCAGCCCTGGACTGATTTCCCGCATGCTTTCTGTCAAAAGCCCATAATTAGATACATTCTCTAAGGCCTTTACAGTGTTTGTAGAGTGAGCAATTACCAAATGCTACATTACAATTGTACAATTAGCAGTGCTACACTGTTAATAATGAATTTAAGACTTGTGTAACAAGACTGGAGGGCTTCCATTTGGAGGGCTCCTGAGGATCTCGTTTGCATTACAAAAACCAATCTGTGCACTGGCCTGCCAGTTGCTGACTGCATCTGAACAGGGGCAGCATTTCAATCTCAAAGTCAAACTCAGTAACTGGCACCTTCTCATGAGTGGGGAAATTTCAGTTCAGTCCCGTGGCTGAGATGATGAGGATGGAAACATGTCTAAGGGAATCTTGTGGAAGCAAATAAGGCAACATTTTTGAAGAAAATGGCACTCCAAATACCATTACAGTCTGGCTTTTTATTTTTCTCAAGCAGCATCTTGGAACCCCCAGATTCACTATTAGTTCCTCAGAGCAGGTTTGTGGGCAGTTTGTGGTTTGTTTAAACAACCCACCATTATTGTTACTGTTCTTTGATAGTGAGAAAGTTGACATTGAATTAAACTTAAATTAAGGTATTTTTTTCCAATTCCACTTTCCCAAAACCTAGCTCTAAAAAAGAAAAGAAATCCAGCCCTTAGGTTGTACTTCTCTCCTCTCTTCTCTCCTGTTTACTTTCTCCCCTCATTGTTTCACACACCAGATGGCAATTTCTTCCCTAAAAATTGCTTGTTACCCTGTTCAGTGATGAGTTTGGACATCCATTAGCATCCACAGGAGGGGAGCAGCAGGATGGACTGAGGAAGCTGGGTGGATGTCAGCTGCAGGAGCCACCAGTGAATCCCTCTCAGAGCCACTGGCATTGGTTCCATCAGAAAAGGGGGAAGCTTCTGGCAGCTTGTCACAGGAGCCGCCCTTGTAATTCCCCCTTTAACCAACACCTAGCCATGAAAACCCCATACAATTTACACTTTATTTGTGTGTTTGGTTTGCAGAGTGATTTTTCTTTCAGAAAAATGGTGCGTTTCCAAGCAGCCCTGGTGGCTTATGACTTATGTTCAAGGCAAACACAAGACAAATGTGGCACCTCCAGAGAGTCAAACTCCAGGCAGAGCTCACTGCCAGGAGATCCAGTGCTAAATAATGACCACTACTTAGCACAGACTGAATAAATGCATAAAACCCAGGAAAAAGATAAATTTAACCTGAAGAGGATACCTGAACAAGCCAAACCCCACAGAACTGGGGCTTGTAAACTGGGCTGCAAGGTTCAAAAATGCAGAGGATGGGTTTGCAGTGAGGAATGGTTTCTCTGACAATGTGTCATATGTGTGTGATCTATGAGGTGATACACAGTTCCTTGGTGTGCCATTAATTATGTCACTTGTTAGTCAGAAACTTAAACAGCATTTGTATGTGACAAATGGTGGTTTCTGGAAGGTGGGGGGGCCCACGTGGCCTGCAAGGGGTCCCCTACTGCAGGACCTGGGACCTGGGCAGTCCCAGCAGAATGGTCCTGCCACCATTCAGGGCTGGCACAGGTCCCACCAGTACCACCGGCACTCATCCATTCTGGGCCTTCTCCTACGTGAACTCCTCGCCAATATTCCCTGCCTCTGGTATACTATATATATAGCTCCTGTCAATACCTTGACTATCTCTGCAGAGCCATAGCAGCCCTGTCCCACGGCCCAGGAGGAGGGCAAGGACTGCCTGTGCTGGGCTGGTGCAATGTGCCACAGGGATGTGCCCCAGGCACTGCTCCAGCCCTTATCCACAGGGATGTGCCATGGGGATGTGCCCCAGGCACTGCTGCAGCCCTTATCCACAGGGATGTGCCACGGGGATGTGCCCCAGGCACTGCTCCAGTCCTTATCCACAGGGATGTGCCACGGGGATGTGCCCCAGGCACTGCTCCAGCCCTTATCCACAGGGATGTGCCACAGGGATGTGCCACAGGCACTGCTCCAGCCCGTATCCGTGTCAGCTTTCTCTGTCAGTGATGCTCGTGGCCCTGACGGTGTGGCCTGGGCCAGGAACACCTGTGCAGACACTCACCCAAGTCCCCCAGGCGTTTCCCTCTCCCTACAGACCCCAGAGGCTCCAGCTGCTGCTTTTCCCAGTGCCCAGCCCAGCTGTGGCTGTGCTGCCCACAGGTCAGGCTGCATGAACTGCAGCTGGAACCCCACCCTGCAGGCCAGGAACCCCACCTTGCTCCTCCCAGCAGGTTTTCAGGCAAGGCTGCACCCAGAGCTCCCCATTCCCTTGACTTCTGACATCTCCTAGCAGGAGAGGAGTCTTCCTCTGAGAGGCAGATGGAGGAGAAAATGTTTTTTAAAATACTTGAAATATTTTATATTTATATTTTATATTTCTAGTATTTTATTGTTTTATCCTTGTTTGCAGTTAAAAGCAGCTTGAAGCATGTAGGTAGCCAGAGTTATCCTTCCTATGTGTCCGGCTTACCAGCATTTCCCACAGCTCAGTGCAGCACCAGGTTTGCTCCTTCCTGATGCTTTGCTATGGAAATCCAAGACAAGTTTCCATTTTATAGGGGATTTTTTTATCAAATTATCCTTTACATAAGCAGCTTAGTGAGACTATTTTTAAAACTACTGCTTGCGGGGACTCCAAGCCTGTCATGTTTTCCCTCAAAGGACAAAAGTTATGTCGCTCATCTCACACAGGGTGGGGTGGCTGCTGCAGCCACAAGGCACTGAGGGTATGAGCAAGGGAGATTTATGGCAAAGATGATCCTTCACCTCAACACCTGGTGGAGGAAAACAGACAATCATTCAAAAACCAGAACATTTCACATGTGAGACTTCACCTACCATACCAGTGGTTCTATTAAAAATAAAACATCTATCTACAAGTTTTACCTTAGATATACAGATTATCAGGGCTATAAGTCTATTATTGCTGCAAAATGAAAGATAATCCTGTTTTTCACCGTGAGAGATACAGCAGAAGACACAAACAGCCACTAGGTCCAACCAAAAGTCCATATAACCCTTTATCCAGCACAAGGTGTGCCAGAAAGGAGTGTGCAAATCCCAGATCCTAAAACTCTGTGCAAATCAGTTACTATGTCATGAACCAAAGCCTCATGCTGGGAATAACAGACCAAGTCTGGAGAACACAGGCTGACTTTGCAGATAAAATCCTGTAGCCAGAAAATTTGGCAGTCTGGCAGAAAATGTGCCAAAATCAAAGTAAAATACATTGTGCAGGAATGAGACAGAACTAAAAGCAAAGATGACAGACTTGCACACTGGCTGACAGCACTTAACTGGGAAAGAGATCAAAGCCTTCAATCCTACAACGCTCTCCAGTTTCTAGTGATTAGTGGCTGAAATGGTTTTGCTTAAAATAAAAAACCAGGATTCTTTCACAGGTTCTTTCTGTGATAAATTTATTCAGTCAGTTTTGGATTCGAGTGACCTGTTAGTATCAACAACAGCACCACCTGGTTCTCCAGCTCATGCAAGAACCATGGTGCTCTCCCCTAGGATGTGTCATCCCAAACCTCTGGCAGCCACACAGAGCTCAGGTCGGTGCCTCTGTGTTTTTCTTCCTCCAGGATTTTCTCTTCTGGCTTCAGGTTTGCAAGAAGCCTCTGGACCAAGGGCCAGTGGTTTGCTCCAGGTGGAAGAAGTTCCTAGCCCTGCTCTGAGCCCTGGAAAGGGCTGCCCCAGGGGTGCCACAGTGCGTGTTGGAATCAGGGTCCATCACCAAGAGGAACATGCAGTCACAGATCACAGAACCAGGAGTGGTTTGTGCTGGAAAGGATCTTGGAACTCACCTTGTCCCACCCCTGCCATGGGCAGGGACACCTTCCACTGGACACCTTCTACTAGACCAGCTTGCTCCAAGCCCTGTCCAGCCCGGCCATGACCTTGTATGTGGCACTTTGCCCTCAGCAGACCCAGGACACTTCTGTAACACCATTAGAGCATCCTGAAACAACCTACACTGAAGGGAAAGGTTGTCCTGACCCCCACTGTCCCAGTCTAGAAATCCAGTTTTCCCCTAAGGCCATGGACTTCCCAAAGCAACTTTCTTCAGGCAATACCAGGCTGGCAAGGCCAGGAAAAGCTGCCCACGTGTTCTTCACGGAGCACCTCTGGGGGATTTTATTCCAAGGTGGAGATCCCACCTTCCCACCACTCACAGGCTCAGACAGGGAGTGCTGGGTGATGCCACAGAGCCACACTCAGAGCTCCTGACAGTTTTAATCCTCTAGTAGCCGATGCCTTTAATATTTATACATATAAATCACACAGTTATAGAGCTCTGATGTCCTGACTGAATTTCTTTGCATACAATCCATAGAATTATTTCAGCTGGAGTTAACAGTTATAACTCAAACATATTTTTTCTTAAGTGATAAACTAAATTTATCACAGCTTGCTATCAGCAGGGACTCCATGATCTCATGAGCAAATGGAAGATTGAGGAGAGGAAAATGAGGGCAGGTTTGATGTTATAAAATTAAATGGGAAATTTACAGTGATGTTTGGAAAAGCCTGATATTTTACAAAATATCACTGGTGAGCTGACTGAGCTGTCCTGTGTAACCTGTAGGGGCAAGACTGTCATTTGCTGCCAGCTCCATATGTTCAGCAAAGCTCAAAGAAACCTTGTATTTGCACAATGACTTCAGTTTTTAGCCCAAGTCTTATCATCTCAGGAGGTTTGATATGAGATCAGTTTTGCAGTTCTCCACATCACCTCTGGAATTTAAGAATGAAGATGAGGTGGACTCATTACGGAAATTTAGTAAACTAAATCTGTTGGAAAAGGATGTGAAAAGCAATTTCTTTCTCCTATTCCAAGCCAAAATGAGTTTGAAATACTGAACTTTTTTACCAGACAATTTACCTTTCTCCTCATTCATCCAAATTTTTATCCTAATTCTTTAAAAATATCAAAAAAACTGTGAGTATGTTGGATTCCATCATTGTCCAAGGAATTAAGGACATTCTCCTCACAGGGAAACGCCAGCAAACTTTCTATTACTGCCTTCCATTTATCACTACATTCAGTTATTTCTGGCTTCTAATTTTTGTGGTCACACTCAAACTCTCACATTATGGAACAAAGAAATCAGAGCCAGCTGTCCTCCTTCCTAGAGTTGTCGATACTGGTGTTTCTTACATTCCCATTGCTGTTTTGGGGATGTCAGAGCTGCCCAGACCTGTCCCTCTGTGTTTGCTCCATCCACACCAGTGTCACAGGGAGAGCTGGCAGCACTGGAGGCCATCTCCTCCTGTCTTGTCTTGTTCCCTGGGAGCAGAGCCAGGCTGCAACCTGGCTGCAACCTCCTGTCAGGGACTTGTAGAGAGCAACAGGGTCTCAGTGTTTGTATAATATTGGTATCAATTATTGCCCTACATTGTGCTCATCCCCAAAATCTAACCTTGCCCTGGAACACAGTTGCACAGGATCATTAAGAAATGATCAGGAGAGAACAGTTTGTTTCTGGATGGGATCTGTCCCTGCAGGTTTGCTGGGTGCTGCCCAAAGGGTCCCCATTGTGAGCAGGTGGTGCCACTGCCATGACTGGACATTGTCATCCACTGTCACCACCACTGTTGAGGGAGCCCAGCACATTTCTGTGAGAACATTTTGGGCTTCTAAGCGCAGCCAGAAGCCAGGAAGGCACGCATGGCGAGGTGCTCGCACACCCAATGAGCAGCTTCCAAAGCTGCTGCTGCTGTAGCCCTGCCCTGCATCCCTGCACATTGGCATGCTTGAAGTCACAAGCTCACCTACACAGAGAGCAACTGGTTTTCATAAATCCTGCTCATTATGCAAATTCATTATTTACAGACACTGTTAGGCTGAAGTGGATGTGAGAAACAGTAATAGGAGCCCTGCTTTTGGCAGGAGGAAAAAAAAATTGACTGAAGATGAATTAGGGTTTGGCCAAATGAGCAAAAGCTAATTTGGAGAATGGGAATGCAGAGTCCTTGGTTGGAGCAGAGTTGGGAGTGGGGAGAAGGTGGGAGCTGCTGCTGTGTCAGTGGGTGCCTGCTGGCCCCCCAGAGCCCCCCTCATGGGGCTTGGACAGCCCTGACTCCCACATCACGGCTCACCTGGCCCTGCCAGCTAGGGTGGCTGCTGCCAGCAGGGCAGGACTGGAGGCTGCAGATGCAGGGCACTGCCTGGAGCACCCACCCCTCTCCCAGCTGTCCCTGATACACACATGGCATCTGCACTATGCCAGAGGGTGGCATGAGTGTCTGCCAGACCTCCCTACCTTGCCTGCAAATGGACATTTCAGTTCCCACATCTCTACAGATGAAATGTATAAACCATTAAATTAATTTAATTTGAGGCAGCCTGTAGTTTCATGGTCTGGAAACTTAGCTGTAGCTTCCCCTCCTTAAAGCAAATACGTTTGCTGTTCTGCTGTGCTTCTTATTTGTTTTTTGGCTTCTTATCTGCCTTCTGTAGGAGAGCAGAGTAAAACTTATTTATTCATTCAGCATAAAACCATCAGCTGGAGCCTTGCAAAAAGGCTGGCAAACACTCAGAGGTTGTTCCTTTGGCTGTGGTGCCATCAGATACAACTGTGGGTCCCAGCCCTGGGGCACTTAGAGGGAAGCCTTAATCTGACACACATTTCACATTGCAGGACACTGCATGGACATGGTCTGGGGCATTTTCTCCAGCAGCAGTCAATGCAGGCTTGCACACATTTTTAATATATTGTATGATTTCAATGGTAGTTTGTCATGTTAGCTCCTTGATGGGCCAAGGGAATGGAATTTCTACTTTACTGGTCTGTCACTGGTGTAAGAGACAATGCTCCATCTGAACAGGGACTGGACAAAGACAGCATCCCTACTCAATGGATGCTTTTACATCCTGGTCTTGCTTCTGCCACCTTTATTGGAAGGGATCCCAACCTCACCCTCATGGCCCTTCTGTTCCCTCCTCCCTTCAGGGGCTGTTGGCATGCCACCACTGCCACCACTGCTGCCACATGTATTCAGGTGGCCCAGGGTGTGTCTGCCAAATCCTGGGCCGAAGACACAGGCAATTAGTGCTTGGTCCTGCTGGGTCAGTGCCAGCCAATGTCTTTTGGGCACAAAGAGGAGGTGAACCAGGCACCCAGGCTCTCCCTGCCCAGCACTGTGAACCAGCAGCCCTGCCCACCATGAACCTGAGTGATGGAATTATTGATAATGGCTTGTTATTAAATCTATTATTAACTCCATAATATTTTTGCCTTGCTGGGTGCTGACACTTAGACTAGAAGCAGTTCCTCTACCTGTGCTAGCAGTGCCCACAGGATAACTCACTATGGGAGACAGGAGGCTATTAACCTCCAGAGGAAAATAAAAAGCTTCTTTTTGTATAAATGTCAGTGTTATTTTTGAAAGCTTAGCAAACAAAGAAAAAAATCCCTTCCCCAGAAAATCTTCAGCACCCGTTACAGAATCATTTTACATCTTATCTCCTTTTGCTTTCCCTGTGTGCCTTGGAATTGTTGATGTCAACATGCAGAACAACAGCCTGTGCACAAAATCTTATTATAATCTCTTTCTTAGGATCCACTGGAGAAAAATTGAATTTTTCTGTCTGTGTGTGCAGGGGCATGTGCACTCAGCTGAAGCGCCAGGTAATGTCTCACTTGTTCACAGTTTCTTTTTCATCCACAAAGCTGAGCAGCTCCTGCCCCTCCTGTACCACAGGGACACATCTGCAGGGTGTTTCAGTGTCACAGGTAACCCCGGGGAGGGCATCCAGCACCTGGGGTCACAGCAAGCCAAGAGTTCATGATGTTCAGGGGATCCATTGCTCCTGCATTTCATAAGCCACCACAATGCCTGGGGTGAGGCTCTGTCTGTCCCTTGGCACCAGCTTGGTAGAGCAACATACTGTGGGCAGGATCTCTTCCATCTGCAGCATCACCACAACAGCAGGGGCTTTCCCTTGTCCATCTCGTAGAAAAGTTCCTCCTGGCTGCAGTCATTGCCAGAGCTGGAGCAGGTATCAGTCCCTTGGGTGTGTGACACAACTTTGATCTCCAGCAGTCCCAGAGCTCCTGCCTCGCTACTGATCCATTTAATTATTTAGCTCCCAGTCAAACTCTTTTGTTTCTTCAACCAGATAAAAAAAGTTTCCTAGTACCAGACAATCTTTCCTTGAAAAGATATACCAAAGTCAGGTTTTTGCTGTATTTCAGGCAAGATAATCAGGTGAAGCCCTTCAACCCTTGCCAGACAAGAATTCTTTTCCTATCTCCAAAAGGTTTTGGTGATTTATTTGAAGCATTTTTCTGTAAGGCACAGAACCCTACAGAAGCCAGTCCAGTGTGAGCCTTACAAGAGGAAAATTGGCCCCCACTTCCTCCCAGTGCCCCCCTGGCCCACCAGAAGCCCATGGCTGTGGTACCCCCCCCGGCAGGCTGCCAGCCCTGTTCCTTGCACAGCCCTAGAGCCCATGCTGGAGGGGCAATGGCTCTGAGCTGGATGGGACCCCTGGCCCAGGGAGGTCAGGTCACCGTGGGATCCAGGGCACTCTGTGGCCGCAGCATGGGCAGCACTGCAATGCTGGAGTCAGAGCTTTCCACACAGGTGCTGGGTTTATGTCACATGCAAGGGATTGAGCACAACACTGAGTGGCCAGACCCCTTTTCCCTGTGTGGCTTGGCCAATCCTTGGCCATTAGCATGGAGCAGAGCACTGCCAGGTCCTGAGGCACTCCTCACCCCACTGCTTGCCCCATGCCCATGCCTGCTCCCTGGATATGCTGCTCCTCAGCCAGAGATCTCCAGGGAGTCTCAGTGGAGAGGCTGAGCCCACAACGAGGGTCCACAGCCCCACACCAGGGGCTTGGGGTTGCTGTGGCTGCTTCAGCAGCTTGTAGGGCTCTCACTACTCTGGCAGCTCCCATCTGGAACACCACTTGGGAAAAGAGCAGCTGCCCATAAATCTTACTGAGGGCTGGAGCTGTGCTGTGGGATGGCCTCAGAACCTCTGTGACCTGAAAGGACCATCACTGGGGTTTAATGTTACAGGGAAATTCACTTCCCACTTTCACAAAGCTTTCACCTGTAATTATAACCTCAGGCATGACAGGTAAATTGCTCTTTGTCTCTGAAGCAGAAAACATCTCCACTTCATTTTGGGGTATGGTAAGTGCAAGCAAGTTAAGTGTGATTTTTAAAATGCAATTTTGGCTATGAGCTTTAAAGCCATCGTGGCACTGCTGGGTTCATCTGGAAGTACTACAGTCCAGAATGGAGGCAGGAGCTGCCTTTTACCTCCTCAGGCAATACGTGGATGGCTGAACAACTTCCTTTAACACTGCTCAGTTTTCTTTTTTCTTTTGGAATTCCAGGTGTACAATGCTGGCAGTGAAACAGGACAGGCACAGAGCACACTCTCTGAAACATCCACTAAAAATAGTGCAGGGATGGTGCTGCTGCCTCCTGCAGACTCATTTAAAAAAGAGCTTTTCAAGTCTATAATTCCCTAATACAATCAAACACAATCATAACAAAATTATTCATGCTGAGTTGATTAGTAAAAAGATAATAATATGCTAATGAGGCAGCATCTCTCCCTGCATTTGAACATGGCACTACAGCTTTCTGGACGCTGTGGGAAAACACCACCTCCTTCCCTTGCTCACAAAATCTGCTGGTGCCTGGAACACAGGTGTATATTTGTATACACAGGTGTATATATGAGCTGCTCCTTACCAGGGCTGGGGCTCTTCTGAACTCCCAGTCCAAAGGACAGGAGAAAACATGAGGTTGTGCCAGGGATGGGTGAGCAGTAGCAGTGACCCAGGTAAGGACGTGCCTGGGACAAAGCAGAGATGGCAGTGACCCCGGTGAGGACGCTGTTTCTGGGGACAAATGAGAGATGGCAGTGACCCAGGTGAGGCTGTGCTTGGAGACAAAGGAGAGATGGCAGTGACCCAGGTGAGGAGGCTGTTTCTGGGGACGAATGAGAGATGGCAGTGACCCAGGTGAGGCTGTGCTTGGAGACAAAGGAGAGATGGCAGTGACCCAGGTGAGGATGGGCTCAGAGACAGGGGAGCAATGGCAATGACCTGGGTGAGACTGTGCCTGGAAATGAGGTGAGGGATGATGGGATGCTTTCCTTGGCACCAAGGGAGAAAATAAATGTCTTTTCCCATATGCTCCAAAATGAAGGGATTTCTTCAAAACTTGCAGCTGGTTTCCTGGCTACACAAGGCCCTGCACCAGCTCACAACTGAGCATGTGCTCTCCCCTTAAGAGTCCATGTTCTGTGCAGTGAGTCTCATACCAGAGCAGCTGGTCCTTGGCTCAGGCTGTGAGGCATGAAGAGACACTTCCATGGCTGAGACAGCAACTTCTTTTGTTTTCCAGGAAAAGCACACCTGCTTGTGCAAGACAGGGGAGCTCAGCTCGGAGCTGGACAGCAGCCCCTTGGCAGGGCTCCCAGGGCCCGCTCTGGTCACCGGCCCCCGGCAGCCCCCTCAGCAGGGCTCCCAGGGCCCGCTCTGGTCACCGGCCCCCGGCAGCCCCCTCAGCAGGGCTCCCAGGGCCTGCTCTGGTCACCGGCCCCCGGCAGCCCCCTCAGCTGGGCTCCCAGGGCCCGCTCTGGTCACCGGCCCCCGGCAGCCCCCTCAGCTGGGTCATCACTGCCAGCACAGCTCCAGCCCTGAACTAAGGCTCCAGGTCTCCCCGAGGGCAAGGTTTGTCTGTGCCCAGGAGATAACTCTGTCCATCCCAAGGGGGATGTTTCTGTTGTCCTGTCCCCAGGACAGAGTTGGGTCCTGGCTGCACACCAAGTGGGCTGCTGACCTGTCTGCAAAGAGACCCTAGGCTCCACTTGGGCTGGTGTAATTTTCTTCCTTTTCAACAGGATTCATCATCTCTCTCTGCCCAGAGTCTTGATATCACCTGCAGATCAAAGGCATCATTTTTCCTCTCTGTCAGCAGGGATTCTGCCTGGGTATGTAGGTCAGAATCAGTCCTTTTCATTCCATTGTCTGCCATATCTTTCATTCTTCACAGAAGCTAACATTTCTCCTCACTTTTTTGAAATATTCCATTTCCACCTTTTTTTTTTCCCTCAACTTGGCTGCATTCTCCTGACATTGTGGCCTCTCTCCATTCTCTGTCTGACATTAGAGACAATGCACTGGGCAATATTTTATACATGATCTAGAATTTCCTTAAGCCTTTGAGCCTTCCGCTCAAATATCCTTCTGGGTTTGTCAGACAGATACTGCCATTACACAGCTCAAATGTTCAATAATAACAGGTTGGATCTTTTCAAATATCAAAACTTACTCCCACTGGAAATCAATCATCAGACAAGAGACAAGTCAGGTAGTTGAGAATTGCCTGCCAACTTTCCTTCACTGCAAAAGCTGATGAAAGCAGGCAAACTCTAAATGACTTGTCAAAGACAGCTTGAAGGGAGAAACTGAGAGCATAATTATGGCCACACAGAAACAGTGTTTGCACAGACACACAGTGGTGGGGACACAGGGAGGGGAAGGTGTGTCTGAAGTGCAGGTGCAGGTCCAGAGCCAGCAGGCTCTAAGTGATGCTCTGAGTGTCTGAGGAGGTCACATCAAGGACAAATGAGGGGATGGCAGTCCTGGCAGCTCTGTGTGAAGGCCATTGTGGGTTCCAGGCTGCAGAGTAGTGTCCTCTGCCTCACCCCCAGCCTTGCTGGTCATGCACAGTTCTAGTCCCCACAATCCAAAAACGAAGCAGACAGACTGGAGAGGATCCAAAGGAGGGCGATACAGATGATACAGGGGCTGGAGAACCTGACCTGTGAGGAAAGACTGAAGTTCAGTCCCTTCTCCTGGAGAAGACCTGGGGGGACCCCAGGACCACCACAGCACCCCAGGACATACAGGGCAGATCTGAAGAGGATGGAGGGTCTCTCTGCAGGAGGAGCCCCATGGGGAAAGCAGTGGGTGATGGGTTTAATCTGTGCCAGAAAAGGTTTCATCTCAATATGGAAGAAACTTTTAACAAGGAGAACAGTCATTCACTGGAACAACCTTCCCAGGGACAAGCCTCCATCGCTGGATGGTTCCTCATGCAGGTGCTCAGGGTGTAAGGAAATCTGTGGGCTTCCTTTCCCAGAAAGCATTGAGCTAGAAGATCTTTCAAGGTCCTTTCCTGCCTGGGCTGCTCTAGGATTCTACAATTCTATAATCTGTAGAAAATAAGAATGTAAAAATATGATGGGATTTTTCAGTTGTTACTGTACAGAAACTTTGTATTTGAGGATTAAAGGTGGTGATCCTGCCCATCCCATGCCCCTTGCATGGGAGAGCCACACTCTGATATGAGCCAGCACTCCCCCGGTTCCTGAGCCTGGGGTGGCTGCAGGGTTGGGGACACAGGGACTGTCCTTGAGACCTGTGGAACTGCAGCTGATTACAGCAGGTACCCCACAGCCACCTCTCCCTGCACCCTGCAATCCCCACTCTCACCCCATCCTCTTGCCCAGCACTTTCTGTGCTCCACAGTAATTTTCTGTGCTGAGTTGAAGCTCTCATGTGCTCTCTGTCTATCCCAATGTCATGTCCACTGCAGTAAGGCTCAGTGTGTATCTATCATTAAATGTCTTTTTATTTATGCATGAATAATTGAAACATTGCATTATTAATGTTTTAATTAACCTTTACACAAGGTTTGCTGGTTTTAATGCCTCCTTTCATCTCCCTGAGCAGTCTCTATAATGTGTTTAACTGTTGACTTTATGTCCTGTCAATTGTGTGAAGTTTTTAACTGCAGCATGTGCGCAGATCATCTTCAGAAAGAAGTCACCTCTGAAGGCCATGGAATTGACTCCTCATGAAAATACTTCCCCATTTGTGATTCCTGCCATTGCTAAGCTCTCCCTTGGAAATGTTGATGCATTTTGTCCTGTGTTGCTGCAGCTTTTCCTGTCTCTTCTTGCACAAGGAATCCGGGTAATTTGCCTGACTCGTAACTGGCAACAGTGAGGAATAAGCACATGCATTCCTTTGGGAAGCCAGGCTGCGAGCTGGCAGATGCCCATGGCTGTAGGGGGCTGGATTATTTACTATTTTGTTTAATGTTGCTGCCTCAAGTGTACCAAGGTGCTAATGAATCCACAGTGAACCTATCTATGTCCTGTTTGTAGCACAGTGTTGCTCTCCCAGCACAGTCCATGATAACCCATGGCACATAAAGCTGAAGGACTTGATCAATACAGAACTAAGTAAAATAAGTAAATAAATAAAACAATGTCATTAGAAAGGTATAAAGGGGCTCCAATGCCTTGCTCCCCCTGAACAAAGACAGATGTGTTTACTCCCACTTTCATCACCATCTTCAAGAGAACTCTGACCTTGTGCTTAAGAAATCACCTGATTATGCCAGTATGAAACTCTGGCTCAGGTGGGAGCCAGGCCCCTCCTGCAGGTGGTGTAGGAGGAAGTCATGAACACAGGTAATGTAGAAAAAGGTATAAACAGCTCTTCCAAAGGGAGCCCAAGTCCTCCGCTCACTGTCCTTGTGATATTGCTGCTACACAGCCCAGGGCAGGGAGTTGGGCATTGCAGGAGCTCCATCACCCAGTGGAGCACCCAGCCCTCTCCCCCACCTCATACCTGTCCAGGTAAGCAATGATTTCAGCTGCCCTGCCTCCTCCTCAGATCTCTTCCACAGCTTTGGTGGCTGTAGTGCAGCCATCACCAGGGTCACCTTCTTATTTTGGGCTTATCTTCTTCCAAAATCCCTTCTGTCGGAGCCTCCAAAACTCAGTGATGCTCGGGGGTATCTGAGAAAATGAACCCGAAAGTAAACAGTGTGGCTGGGGGGAGCTCAGCCCTCCTCCCTCAGCTCCACTCCTGCACATGACTCTTATGCTCTGGTGTCAGACACAACAATGTCTGTAGAAAGCATCAAACAAGTAATAGATGTCTGTGACCTGGACCAAAGGGATTTTCCTGTGCCCAAATGGCTTTATTGCCAGTGACAGTAGCATGTTTGCTCCTGGACACACTGCTGAAATCAGAAGACTGCTGCTTAATGGGGAAAAATAACAGGACAGTAATTAATAATTGGGATGAGGAAGGTTTTCCATTAGCTGATCACATATGGCAAGTAATTCAGCTTAAAATTTGTCATTGTCACTTTTCCAGCATAAATTCAGAAAGAATGGTGCTTCATTAAATCTGTAAGGCTCTTCCAGAGTAAGCAGCTAGTGACCATTCACAATAAGTTAATTAAAACTCTTTCACAATAGAAAGAGCAAATGTTAGTGGGAATAAATTGAATTCCTGTTAGCATGTGCTCAGTACTGACTGATGTACTGGAGATGCTCTATCTGTATCCACTTCATCTCAGTCAAGTGCAACCTTTAGCGTGCAACCATTTTCACTTTTTCATTAGTAACTGTTGTTAAATGCCATAACAGTCCAAGATATAGTTCCATTTTTTCCTCAGTTTACCATGCAATCTCCTGGTAATAGTTCCTTTTATACCAAATTGCACTTAAAAAAAACCCAAAAAACAAAACAAAACAAAACAAACAAAAAAAAAATCTGGTGGTAAATCCTGATCATTTGATTTATTCACATTTCTCTGTCATCTTCCTCTTTGCCCATAATATTTAATAATGCTCAGGCAGTGAGCACTCATTGTTTGCACTTCCTAGGTGACCTCTGAGGTCATAGGACAGGTGTCTGGGTGTCTTTGTGCAAACAGGAGTAGAAATGTTCAGGAAACTCCTTTTCCTCCCTTTTGCCTTTCAGCCAGATTGGCAAATACAGAATGTTTCATCCAACTGATGCAGAAGAGGTTTTAGATGTCAGACAGGAACATCTCTAATAAATACCATTGACCCTGCCTGAAGCTCCATGCTCTTCCCTTACCTCAGAGGCCATACCAGGGACACAGGAGCAGCTCATCCCCCTGCAGTGACAGCCTGAACACTGGCTGCTCTCTGCACCCTTAACAAATCACACACTCATCTCCTGACCCTCAAGGGAGGCAATAAATAAGCAGCAGCAATGGTGCATGAACACCAGATCGTGTCTGTTCTGTGTAGAAATCTTCCCCGCTCCACCTCCACAAAATCTTGTCGCTCAGCAGTGGCTGCAAAGATTTAATCAACAACACTCTATAAAGAAGCAGTTTTTAAAAAACCATTCCCACACCTCCCAGCAATATCTGCTCTAAATTTTTTATGAAACAATTCATTGATTTCAGAAGTACAAGTTCAAGTGCAGTGAAACTGTGAGTAAATTCTGATGAAATGCAGCAGTGAGTTTGTTTCTAAAAACAGGGTAAAAGTGAAAAAGATTAAATGTTTCCTGAGGGAGTTGAAAGAGCTCCAACACTTGCTTGAAGACCAGGTTTTAGGGCTGAGCTTTACAGACAGAAAAAGCACCTGCTGTGAATAGATGAAGGTTCTGAGGCTGGAGCGGGGCACAGACTGCAGAGAAGTGTTCTCACAGCTCAGGTGCTCTTCTCACTTCTGGGCTCAACAATATAAATGGGGAGAATTCTGGTAATGCCCAGAGTGTGCTGTACCTTGTAAAAGTTTTCTGTAAGCTCTGAGATCTAAAGGCCCTTTTGGAGAGGGGGCAGAATTGTTTGTATCACTCTTGAAAATTGTTTGGCTTTTAGTGTACAAAATGGCAAATATTATAACTGCATTATTATTCTACTAAATTCCTCCTTTAATGAACAAACAGCTATGTAACTGCAGCAATGAGTTAACACCTTTGTGATGGCTGCTTAAGGTCTTTAATTGTACTCTCTATTTCCAACTGTTGGTCTCCTCTCTGGGAGCACAGCCCTGGGTACCAAACCCTACGTACACTCTTAGTCTGGAAATTCATTTCTGCTCTAACTTACCAGAGAGCACAGAGAACTCCTGGAGTGTGTCCAAAGCTGTGATAAGGCTTTGTCCTTTGGTCACTTCACCTGTACCTCCCAAATCAAAGTCCTCCACAAGAGCCAGCTAACTCTGAAGCTCCCAAAGGCAGTGACCAGCCTTCAGGCTCTCCTAAGGAGGTGTCAGATGCAAGTTCCCAGCCTGCCTCAGTGAGTGAGTGTTTTTATTGCCACTAAAGATGACAGCACCCCAGGTGCTAGGCTCACCGTTGCTTGTGGCTGATACAAGACAGTATCTGTGATTTTTCATGAACATGTGACATGTGCCCACCTGTTTGACTTGTCCACCTGTTCCCCATGGGCTGAAGCCTGGCTTTGCTCTGGGATGGAAATCCTCAGAGCAGCCCTCAGGGGCTCTCTTCCTTCCCCCAAGTCAGATCCTCATTTCTCACAAGTACCAGAGTGGAACTGCTCCCTCTCTCTCTCACACTGCTCCTGCAGCCCCTTGGGATGATCATTGTCCCAGCCTGGCTCTGAGGGGCTGCTGCTCCTTCACTGCTCTCACAGAGCTCTTCTCTGGACAGGCACCCTCCTGTGCCAAGAGCCCAACATGCATATAGGGAGGAACAACCACACAGAGGCTAAAGAACACAACTAGAAGAATCACATTTTCAAATACAATTTCATAAGAGCTCTGCCATATGGCTTAGCAATGAAATTACTCACAGCAGCTGGTCTAAGAGGGAAAGTTTCAGTGACTCTGTCCACAAACAGTGGCAATACAGAGCTTCCGAAATAATTTGTGTATCTGGCAGAAAATTTTGATTATGAGCTCTCTATCCTACTGAACATGTCAGATGTACACTCAAGGAACTCCTCGTTCTCTGAACCTGGAGTGACTCACCAGGCTTTGATGGGCAGTAGCTTTTAAAGGAGCTGCTGGCTGCCAGTTCCAGCTATAGCTGTGGCCACACAAAGGTTCTGCTGGGCTTTCTGTGTGACCTATCCCAAAAGCAGGAAGCCCTGATATCCTCAGATCCTGCCTTGGGCACTAGGAGGCCTTACACAGTGGTGCCTTTGTGCACAGTGCCAGGGGCTCTCACAGGTACATGAGCAGCAGACAGAAATGTTGAAAGCAGAGGAAGGAGGGAAGTGGACCCTCGTGTCAGTGTGTTGACACATCCACTGGCCACTTCAGCGCTTCTGACACTCAAGGAATGGTTTAGTAAGGAAAGGATGGGGGCCCCCAGCCAATTCTGTCTCTTTCCAAGGCAGAATTGCTTTTTCTCTGACTAGGAAAGCAGGTTTTCCCAGGTAACTCCTGGCTTCCTCAGGTTTGTGTCTGAATAACACATCCAGCTGACTTCAGAGCATCAGCAGGGTTGGCACAGGGAGTAACAGCTGCAAGTTATTACTAACTCACAAATATACTGGAGGGATGGGCCAATGGCAGTGAACAGCCAGTCCACCCCTGCCTGTGTCCAACTGACTGCCTGGAGAACACCTGGCTTTCTGTCCCTCACGTTGTCCTTCTGGGAAAAGGTCAGTGCTAAAGCCACAAGTGTTTGGAAACTGTCTAGAAACAAAATGGATAAAAGGCAGCCTGTACAGCATGTTAAATAGTTTTCCAGATGAAAGAAGGATAAACTATAGATGGGAAGCTGAATGGGATCAGGTATGAGATTCTTTCTAAAAGGAGGGGGATTCAATAATGCCATGTGATGCAAAACCTAGACAAGTGTGAGGAGCAAAGGGGCAGAGAAGGAGCAAGAACAAAGTGAAGGATCAGAGAGGGCACACAGAGGTATGATGGGGAGAAAAGCAGAGGAGGAATTTCTCTGTCTGTGTCACAGAGGAAAAAGCAAGGTTGCACAAAGGGGACAGCAGGGCAGGGGCAGGGAAAGGCCCTGTCACCTTCCCTGTCCCTCCCCAGGGCCAGCAGCACACAGGGCTCTGTGGGAGGCTGAGGCTGGTGAGGAGTGCCCAGCTTCAGCTGGCAGGGAAGATGAGCTGGGGCTGGAGCATGGGGCAGAGGAGCCCCAAGGGGCCCAGGGGCTGCTGCTAACAGCTGGGCATTGCCCCAGGGATGTCAGGAGCCAGGACTGTGAGATGGCAACCACGGAGCTGGCACAAGGATGGGCTCCTGCTGCAGGGGAGGCTGTGTGCATCCCAGTGGGACAGGATGCAGCTCCTTGTGCTGAGGACAGCTTGCACAGGCAGTGGAGGGTTTGCCAAGGAAACATGTCCCTTTCCCACAGTCATGTGGCTCAGATTCTCTGTGTTCCTCTCTGTGAAAGATGTAACAAGGCAGTTTGCCAAGGGAAATATCTTTTCTTGCACAGGGGCTACCACCACCTAAAGCACACTCAGTTGGGTGTCACTTCACTCCCCCAAATGCATCAGAAGGTGATTGGGAAGGAAAAGCTGAGCTCATCTTCCACACCCTTGAAAGCCCCTGGGGCACCACCCCACTTTTTTTGAGGGGATCATCTCACTCCTCCCACTGTTCTTCCAGTTTCCTCCCTTTGCCTTCTGGTCACTGATAAAGAAATACGATTTTGAAAGAAGTCTTTAATCTTCTATAACAATTCACTCTTCTGTGGCCAAGCCAAGCATGCTGGAGCCTTGCGCTGAGAAAGTGAAGCCAGCTCAGAGCCGGATTGGGAGTTCCCTGGCCACTCTTCAGGCATGTCCAGAGGCTGTGCTGGGCAGCAGGGACCCACTAGAGCCTCCCCACCTATGACCTCCCCAGCTGTGGGCAGCTGGAGCTGCTCTGCAGGAGCTGCCCAGCCCTGCTGCACTTCCCAGCCACAAGCTCTGCTTCGCTCCCCTTCTAGCACATGACCCAGAGTGTTGGTGACACTGCCACTTTGTGCACATGGGAAGAAACTTCCATTATCTTTGAGGCAGGTTAAAATAGCACTGGCAGACAGTGGCTGATACCAGCTTTTCTCAGGGTCAATAGGAAAAGGAGAAGTTGAAATTTCACACAGCACTGAGAAGAAGATGTGTTTTTCATACCTTAAAGTGAGTACTGGGTCACTTCCTGGGAACAGTAATGCAGAAATAAATGGATCTGCACAGGAACAATGGCTCCTGGGTCCTGGGGAAAATATTCAGTGAATCCTTCCTGCTATGTTTTCTCTTCAAGCCAGGTCTTATGAGCATTTAGAGAAACATAACACACCTAAGATAGCTCAGCTACTTTAGATGGCTTAAAATAAGTAGGATGGCTTTTGTGCCAGTGTTGGAAAGAGAAAAGTTTTAATAAAAGGCAAAATAACAAAGCTCTTTACAGAGAAAACCCAAGCTAGGGGCAGGAGGCTCCTGCTCCTGGTAAAAACACCCCACAAAAACGATTCGTTCCTTTCTTCTCTTTTTTTTAGTGAATTGCTTAGGTGGGACTGTCGCCCTGGTCTTTTGAGATTTTCTAAGCCTTCTGATGTTTACATTCTTGTAATGGAGTTTCTCACACACTTTCATGTACATAATGATTGTTTACATTCTTCTCTGTAGGAGGAGAATTTTGATGGACTGTCAGTCTGACCAGTGTGGTTGGAAAGGTGGCAATGTCATCTTCCAATCCACTGTCACTTTCAGAATTCTATAAATGTTTAGGTCTGAGAAATAAAGTGCCCTTTTCCTGTTCCTGTTCAGATGCTGGAACATCGATGTTCAGATGCTGTGTGTGAGTTGTGTTAATTTGTGCCACAGCTGTGACAGCGGGACTTTTTGGATTTTGCCTAATTGGCTATCTTTAAATTTGAGGTGAAGTCCCTAAGGTCCTATGAGGTGTCTTTTTACCTAATTGAGGAGAGAAACTTTGGGGTTTTTTTTCTTTTTTAAGTAGATAAAGAAGACTTTGGTTCTCCATCAACAGGGGGCACATTCCTACACCTCCCCATTTCCAAAATGCAGAACCTGACCAGTATTGGGCCTTGTGCCCATTCTGTGGGTGCTGGGATGGCCTGAGGCAGCTCACAACTGCTCTGTGCAGGGTATTCAGCTAGGAAATGCAAACCTTCAGTGTTCCTCCATGAATGGCTTGTACAAAAGGCTTCTCAGGGAGCTGAACTGAGCCTGCACTGTGCATGGTCTGAACAATTATGATTATTTAAGAAACTCAACTGCCAGGATTGAACCTAAACTGGTAATTCAGAGTTTCAGGCATAAGGAACTTCAGCACAAGTTTAAATCAACCAAAGCAATTACATTTCATCTCCAGTTCCACTTGCAGTTTTTTTCCTTCAAACCAATAAGATACTTCTCAAGCTTGGGAGCATTTTAGCATCCGTCTTACTGACAAGAGCCTTCCTTCAGCTCTGTTTTAGTCATCAAAGAAACTGTGAGCCTGAGGTAACCAGGTTAAAGCCCTTTGAAATGAGAACCTTCCTTTATGGCCTCATTCCTGATCAGAAATGCTTCTATGGAAGCCTGCAGACCTCCCCATTTGTAAGAGTGTAATGACAATGTCACTGCTCACTGCAATTTTGTTTCCCAGTGGAGGAGAGTCCCTAGGGGCATCAGTGACACACACTGAAAACCAGCAGGAATGTCTCACCCTGGGTTTGCACAGAGAAAGGCTTCAGACAATGAATCCCAGCCTGCTGCACTGAACGGGCTCCATAGAGAGCAAGGCTTGTTTAGGGAGTGTGGAGCAGCTCTGCATCCCTGGCAGGATCAGCGGGATTTCCAGGTCACTGAGAATCAGTCCTATTAATAGCATTCCTGATTGCTGCCTGCAGAATTGATTTGCTCTGCTTTGTCCTGCCTAAGGCAAACTGGGAGGTAAATAAGGAGAGCTGTCAGAGAGCTTCCTCAGGGAGAGAGTGCATCCTCCTTCCACATGGCCGGACACAGTCCCACCCTGCAGGCTGGGTCAGTGTCCTGGCCAGCTCTGGGGACATGGCCACAGAAGCTAGGTGGATTCAGCAAGGAGAGGAAGCAAAGAGGCCCTTGGCTTTTTCTATTCAAGTGTCCCTGATTATTAATCAGGATCTGCTGATTAAGAGATGCGAGGTTTGATAATCTGTGCAAGGCACTGACACCCTCCTGGTCGGAGTGTGGGCCAGTTCTCAGTGTCAGGGATGGTAAACAAGAGGTGGGGGAAGAGTCCTGACCCCCAGGGAGCTCCGTTCCCCCAGCTCAGGCAGCAGCTGCTGACAGCAGAGGGGAAGGGAAGAGGCCAGCAGGCAGGCACCACCGGGAGCTCCCGGGGGCAGCAGGTCCCAGAGGGTCACAGCCACCCACCAGCTGCGGGATGGGTCCAAGCTCTGTTCCAGCTCCCCCACCAGTGTAGGCACACAGTTTGTGCTGATTGGGAGTGGGACTGGCCCAGCCTCATCCCTAATGGGTACAGCTGTGAGCAGCAGGTGAGCAGCATTGACAGCAATGAGCCATGGAGTGCCCAGGTGTGTAATCACTGACCTATCACACAGGGAACAGAGGGTACACAGATGCAATGCATGAACCATGAGGGTACAAAAGGTTGGGCTGAAGAACAAGAAGGGCAGATGCTTGCAGCGTTCTGAAGAGGTATGGTGTTACTCTGTATGGGTTTAAGCCTTCTGAAGTTGTGTGATGACGCTCTGTGTGTTGTGGCTGTCTCAACTGCAATATATGCTGCAACACACTGTGAACTGGCTTCATCACCCCATACACCCCCACTCCACTGCCCCACACTCAACAGGCATCTGTCAGGGCATCAGGGCTGAGCACAGCCCCATTTCATTGCAGTTGTAACCCTTAGTGAATCTCAGATTTAGGAATGTGTTGCTGAGGACACTGATTCCTGGTACATCTGGTGTCTGCATCTCAAGAGAATGAGTTCCCAGACACAGAGCATCAATTTTCTTTCCAGCCCACTTCCATACACCCCAGCTATATCCAGTCTTGGATGCACCAGCCTAAGCTTAAGCCACTTTAAGTGCTCAGCTGTGAGTGCATGAACTTGCTCAATACCTGTACACTTTATTTCTCAGGTTATTTGTAAACATCTGAAAGCTGCTCCATTAGTCCCTCTCAGGCACTGGCTCTTGGAGAGCAGCCTCAGAGCTGATCACCCTGGATCTGCTCTGAGAGGTGGGAATGCTCAGCTGCTGTAAGGAGTAGGTGCTATGGGATGCTGTGGAGCCCCTGGTGCTTCCCCTGTCCTCTCCAGTGTGCCTGCAGGTATTATCAGGTATCATGGTGAACTCCAGCCCTTCAAAATGCCATTTCCTGTGCATAACCAAGAGCCAGTGCACCACCAAAACCTGCATGGAACAAAGGCCACCAAGTGCTGGCTTTGAGTGAGGCAGATGCCCTGCTCCCAAGTACAGGGAAGTTTTTTGGGTTTTTTTTTTTTTGGTGGTTGTTGTTGTTTTTGTTTGGGTTGCTTTTTTTGTTTCATTTTGTTTGTTTTGTTTTTTGCTAAAGTTTTCAAAAGATGTTGCTAATGTGGAGCAGAAACAAACCAGGTGTAATTAGCTGTAGAGCAAATGAGGCCATCCAATTCACAAGAGTTTTGATTCCCACTTTCCAGGAATGCAGCACTTCATCTCTCTTGAGAAGGATTCAAACTCTGTATTGCAGGATCCAGCTGGGATTTGGCAACTGATTTCCATGAGCTGATTGTCAACAGTGGTGGAATTAATGATAGTGCTATGAACAATCCACATCTGCACATTCTCTTGTGATGTCTTAGGCATGCACATATCACACTTGTGATGAAATTAATTACAGAAAGTCACAAGATCCTCCTTTCAAATACACATCAGGCAGCCCTGCCAGCTATTTAATGTGTGTCACAGTCTCAGCAAACCCCTTTCTTTCAAGAATTTGCAACTTGTTTCAACTTGTTAAACACAACCTTTCATTTAACAGCTTGTACAGTTAAAAGGATTGACTTTAAGACTATAAAACTATTTCTGCTCCCCTGACAGCAGTATTTCCTTTGCTTTCACATCCTTTTGAACACTTTATTGTAAAGCCTTCCCCCACTGCAGTGCTTATTGCTTCACAATTTCTTGCAGTTCCCTTATTACCTGAATTATTTTCCCTTTTTATCCCTTGCCATCGCAAGTATTCAGAACAAACTGGGTACATTACAGAGCCTGTGATTACACGTTTTCTATGCGTGCTCCAAGATGGAAAGAAAGGGTGGTGTACACCAACCCTCACCTGCTCAAGTTACCTGTAAGTTAGTTATCTAGTTAAAAACATATAGTCAACCTTCACAGAGAATTCAGGCATAGAATTATGCGTGGTTGTTCAACACTACTTGATAGGATTTGCAGGGTATCAAAATCATACTGCCTTAGTTGAAACCTGCAGCACAGCAGAAACCTGCCATCCACTTGGAACAAGCTGTCACCTGGATCTCCCCCCACTCCCAGGAGCCCAAAGAGCTGCAGGCAGGGGACAGTCCCTAGCCCAGACCAATGCTAAAATGTCACTGCCATGGGAGGTGCCCCCAGCTAGCACAGCCACAGCAGCCAGACCCCTAGCCCAGCCAGCACCAGGCGTGCTGTTCCCAGGACAGGTGCCTGCAGGTCCCAGAGCTGTGGCATTTTCTCCTGGGAGCCATAAAGACCCAGGGAGAGTAGCAGGGGGAGCTCAGTGCTGCTGTGAACAGCTGGGTAAAAATCATTCATAGGGCAAAACCAGAGGAAATGAACAATAGTTTCGGTTGAGAAAGGCAGAAAACAACTTCCGTACCAAGTGGAGGCAGTGTGGTTTGGATCCAGTGTGGTGGACTTAGTGTAGGCAGAAATGAGACTAAAAAAAATTCATGCATCAAAGCCACAGAGGTCCAGAGAGAATTTCTTTCCATTTTGTTATTTTCTGATCTAGGTCTGAGAGGCATCACGAGCAAAGCCAAGGGAACCAGCTGGCAGCAGGCCAGGCCTGTGCCAGCGTGTGCCTGGCTTGGCCCTGGCGAGGGGCAGCTCAGGGCCCTGTGCCTGTGGCAGCACCACCAGCCACAGCACATGCTGTGCAGCAGCTCTAGTTCTGGACAGCACTATCTGATTTGGCACAGGATATTTTTCCAAATGGCTCCCTTTACAGGTCTTTTCAGCCTCCAACTGACACACCAAATAGAATGTCACAACTCAGAGGGACCATGATATGAACCAGGCACGACATCTGAGGAAGGAGAGTTACCATAAGTGAACATTTATAAACAGAAATAACATTATTATTGTTATTTAACTACTTCTCTACCCTGAGCCCTCCATCAGCTCTTCCCTGATGCTCCTGGTGCCAAGAGCCACAGAGCTGAGCCCCCCAGATGCCACAGCCTCTTCACTTTTACCACACCTACCCTGCACAGAAACAGGGAGAGTCAAAAGCAAGGAGCACCCGCTGTCACTCTGGAAAAATCAATCCTCTTCCTCTCAACAGTGGCTGTGAGTTTCCCCTGCCACCAGGCACATTCATTAAACAAAAACAAACCAAAGAAAAACCCAAAACAAACACCAATAGGACAATTTAAGAAGAAGGGATTCTTTACTGCTACAAAAAAAAAAAAAAATCTGAAAATATTTTTGAATTATGTTTTGGTTAGATTTTACATAATTCCTTTGAACATATTGGGAAATACTTATTTCGCATTTTTTATATCTTCTTCAGGGTTTTCACTACTTACATGGCACAATCAGCTAAGAAACAGACAGGTGATAACTGAGAAAGCTGCTCAAGCAGAAGTTTATCAAAGCTTCATAAGAAACTTCAAGTACTAACTCAGCTAAAATTAGTAGAATAAAATAACATTCAGAAATTTCATTTTTATTTACTGCCTTCTTTCTGCCCTTCAGGCCAAAATTCTTCCCTGCACTTGGCCTCAGCCCTCCAGCTCCCACCACTAACTGTGGGAGTAGTGGGGAGCCCTGGCTGGGAGAGTGAAGCCATTTGAACAAATGGCCCAGAAGTTGTTCAGTTAAACAATTTGCTAAAGCCACTACTGCAGCCACCTTAGACAGACAGGTGTAATTTATTCAGCCTTGCATAAAGACTGGGTGAATGAAACACATGTATTTGAATCTCCCATGTTTACAAGAAATGTTCTACAGTCACCTGGCCCCCCAGCCCCAGGGCTGACCATGTCAACACACATGGTTCCCCCAAACTCCATGGCCTCATTACAAAGCACAGATGAGTTTTCCAGGATGCTTTTTTCCTCACACTTTTGATTCTTTCTTTATATTTACACTTTTGGTTTTTTTGGGTTTTTTAGGTTTGGGGTTTTTTTTTAGGTCAGGCAGGAAAAGTTACATTCTGTTTTAGTTTTACTTAAATTCCTTTTTATCAAGTGGTTTTTATTACATTCCCTACTTTCTATAGAAAAACTAAAAGCAACAACAACAAAAAATTGAAAGCTTTGATTAAAAAGCAAGTCCTCATCATAGCTATTATTGCCATCATCATGATGTCATGATGAGAATTACAATTATCAGTGGATTGGCCAAGGTGAAAAGGTTCCTGGATGCCACAGTATGTCACGGGCAGATGTAGCTGTTGAACATTGGCACATCTGAGGTGGAAAGCACAGCTTGGGAAGAATTTTCCTCTCACCAGTGCTGCAGAAAGGAAACAGAAAGCACCGTATGATCAGGACAAAGAGTGGAAACAGAGAATCAAGAAGAATGAGCGATCAGTAAATCAAGATCAGTCCTGCAGAAGCCCTGCATCTAAGACGTTTTTCTCTCCCAAAGTACAGGATAAAAGTAACTGGTTTTAGGCAGACGCAGCCTGGCGAGCCCAGGGCGAGCCTTGGGGCTCTCGGCACTGCAGGGAAGAGCAGGGGGCTGCGGACAGCTGCGTCTGGATAAACAGCCACAAATCCGGCAAGAAAGCTGCGTGTTACGGGACAGATAAGCCATCTGACACACGGGTGCAGCAGAAATCTAAACCCCTGGAATACCTGAAGCTGTTGAAGCCCCTCTCAGGTGCTATGAAGCACGGCTGGCTCTCCTGCTGTCATCTGTTCTGCCTCCCCTTGGGGCTGCTAGAGCCCCGACAGACAGAGCCTGGGGCTTGTACCCACACTGCTCCTGCAGATCCCAGCTCGATCTCCAGCACGAACCCCGTGGGTGTGAGTGTCACACCGGCCCCAGGGCGCGGAAGCGGCTCCTGCCCCCGCAGCATCCCCTGCACATCTCTGTCCTGCTGAGCGCTGTTATCGCTGGCTACTGCCGCAGACACCGCGGGTCCCGCTGCCCACGGGACTCGGCAGGCAACTTCAGGGGATTAGAGTGAGTCCTTATTAATCCTGTCCTGTTAAATGACATGCAGTGCTGTCACAAGGAAAGAGAAGAGAGGAAAAGTCGTGAGCAGAAAATGCTTATGAGTTCTTAAGACTGGCACCAGAGAAGTGGTGGCTGCCCCATTTCTAGAAACATTCAATCTCAGCTTGGATGGGGTTTGGACCAACCTGGTCTAGTGAAAGATGCCACTGCTCGTGGCAAGGCATGAGATTAGATGGTCCCTAAAGGTCCCTTTCGACACAAACCATCCTGTGATTCTGAGATTTCCATGCAAGGGCAAGGGTTCGAACCTTCCCTGTACCACAGGGCACCCTGCTCTGCTTGACAGACTTTTAGTGTTCTGCTTTACTTCCAGCTGAAAATCCAGCATGTCCTTCTGAAGCAAGGTAAATTCCCTAAAGCTTTCCTGTCTAAAACTGGGGAGTTTCTGGCTGACTGTCATACTTAATTTATGTACGTGATTAACAGGAATATGCCATGGCCAGGCAATGTCCCAGTTTCCATGTGCAGAGCACAGCAGCTCCCCCCAGCCTCACTTGATGTGTCTCACTCAGGTTTGCTGACAGTGGGTTGGACTGGCTGTCTCTGACATGAGTAACAGCAGTTCTCAAGGTCTCTACAGGACAGTGTGCACTTCTGGAGGTGTAAAACTGTTGTAATAAATAGCAGTGCTTATTCTGCCAGCATTTTAGCCCTCCATCAGTTCTCAGTGCCTCGGACCTCTGTGGTATGGTTGGCTCCAGGACCACTCAGTGCAGACATGTCTGTGTCGGACAGATGTCCTGTCTTCCCTCTCAGTTCTGAGAAGATCACTGAAAAATGGCTGTCCTGGTAGGGCCCTGCCTCAATAAAATTCTGCACTAGCATTCATTTACGCCCAACCAGACTAGTGAAGGGTTTCTCAATGGTTTCATCACCCACTGAGGATAGTGCTGCAGCTACCAAAAGCTGCCATTGTTCTTCCACCCCTACCCCCAAACCTTTGTCAGCAGCAGACACAGCCCCAGCCCTGCCTGGTGGCTGCTGGGCTGTCACTGCATGTCCCCTCTGCTCCTGGCCAGCTCAGACCCATCCTGGCAGGGTAAAGGATACCACATGTGTTCAGGTGGGCAGAAGTGAATGATGGCCACAGCAGCCTCCAGGGGAGTCATGAAAGACACAAGCACAGGAAACACCATCAGGCAACAAAGCGCTCCCAGCACTCTCTGAGGTACACCGGGTGAAATTCAGTGAAGGCGAGCATTAAAATGATGAACATGCAGGAAAAAAAATCTGGGTTGTACAGAGACCCTGATGAGCTGTGAAAACTAATCTCTGCCATTCAGGAATGATGATGTGAGTTATAATAGCAAAAAGGAAATAACAACTCAGTGCTTTTCAGTTGCTGAGAAGAAAGCTCCCTGCCAGAGTTTGTCCAAGGGAACACCGTGCAATCACAGATCTGACGGGACGAGCCCGAGGTGCCGGTGGGCCGCGCTGCCCAGCTCTGCCGGGAGGTGCCAGCAGCGCTCGGGCCGGTCCCAGCGCCCGAGCCAAGGCAGAGCATCGCCGGTCCTGGCACGGCACAGGAGGGACACTCAGGGACCACAGCTCGGGCAGAGCCATCTCGGGTCCCGGTGTGGCGATGGCGCAAGCCCTGCTGGCAGCCAGGACCGGCCGGGGGAGGCAGGCAGGGGGCAGCCAGCACAGGTACACTGGAGGCAGGTTGTGCCTGAGGAACCTGAGAGCTTCCCAAGGGGAGAGGGTTGTTCTGTGGGTGAGGGGAAACCAGTGAGCAATGAGTATGGCTTGTCCTGACTTCACCTGTCTCCAGCACAGCCTGCCACGGTCCTGGGAAACCAAAGCAGGGGCACACACACTGGGCAGGGGGAACAGGCAGTACAGCAGCCTGACTGTGACAGTGTCCATGCTTTGAGCAGGCAGCTGAATCAGAGCCTGCAGACATCCTTTTCAACCTAAATTAATCTGTGGTTCAAAAAGAGGAACAGAGAATAGGACTAAATAATGTGTAAATGCAACAAGACTCCTCAAACTGGCAAAGAGGAAAATGTGTGCCAGGAAGTGCTGAAGGTCTGGAAAAAATAAGCTGGCATGGAGAAAGCAAATCATCTCCTTGCTCTTTCTTTAGTGCAAAAGCTGGGAAATAAAAACACCAGATAGAATTCTGAAGAAAATAAATGTGTAAATAAATGCAGCTTTTTGCTGAGATGGACTGTTACAGAGACCAAAAATACAGATAACTGGGAAATCACTAAGATAAATTCTCAGAAGAAAATTCTACTGGGTCTTTACCCTTAAATGCCCTGAGCACAGAGTGGTGGATCACAGGAGATTACACCGTGGAACACAGACAACTTCTACCTTTCCTGTCTACCGTGGCAGGCTCACCACCCTGCCCATGAGGGTCAGCTGTGGGGCTGGACAGACCCTCTCTGCCAGGCTGTGCCCATCCACACACTGCTTGAGTCTGTCAGACACTGAAGTGTTTTGGTTTATGACTCAAATATTTTTATGAAGGATTTTTGCCTATTATAGCAAAATAGTTTAACAACAACTACAAAGAAGACCACTGCACCCTGAATGGGCCTCCTGACCGAGGCCCTGGACTGCAAGTGGATAGAGATAAGAAAAGTGCCGCTATTGTTCACAGCATCTGGAAGAGCACCCCGAGCAGAGCCCACCCCAGCACCTCTGGGTGGAGACCACAGCCCCAGCCTTGCCTGCTGCCAGATAATGCACACACTCCCCCAGCCCAGCGGGAGGAGCAGAGGTTTTGGGTGTAGGGTGAAAAGAGCCTCTGGTGAGAGGCAGTGAACGCCCACCCATCCTCCATGTGCAGACCCGCCCAGCTGCAGCCCACCCTGGGACAGCCACAGCAGGGGACATGCACATGAGGGACAGCAGAGGGGGGTAATGGCCCATGGAAAGCCCCGCAAAGAGTCCCAGACCCTGCACCAGAGCACTGATGTGATGAAACACGATGCAACAGGTCCACAGCCTTGTAGGGGACAGTGTCACATCTACCCCCCCTCAGAGAGGCACCTGGGCGTTCCCAGCTGCCCAAAGGTACATCAATCCACTGGATCCACTGGATTCTGTACTTCCAGTGGCGGACCCCCACCACCAGGAAGACCAGATGGAGGGAAGCATCAAGACATCACTGGGATCCACAGAGGGAGGATATGGTTCTTTAATCTGTCTCTGTCACTCTCTCTGTCCTGCCACACACACCTCTTTTTCTATTTCTTTCTTTCTTTTTTCTTCTCTTTCTTTCTCTTTGCCTCTCTTACTATTAAATAAAATATATCCGTTTTTTTGGTATCATCATCATTTGGTTTTGTCTCGTTTTGGGGAATACTTTGAACCTTTCTGGGCTTGTTCTATTTTATTCACAGAGAGTTAGTTGTCTTTACTCCTCTGTGATTAGAGCAGATTGTAACAGAGTCACTCCAGCCTCTGCTCCTGGGCCTTGCCAGCCCACACCCCTGCAGACCCCACTGATTGACACAGCCTCTTGTCATCTGGCTCAGGCTCCCACTGCAGGGCTGCAGCCATCCCACCCCAGGGACGTGTTGCTGACCCACTCTCTTGTGCCTCGAAGGGACACTGCAGCATCCGAGGCTGTGACGTTCGAACTGTGCTGGAGACCAGCTGCAGGTGTGGATTTGTGGATTTGAGTGCGATACTCCCAACGTGCTGACTGCTCAAACCCTGGAGTTTCACCCTCCCTAGCTTTTCAGGCTCTACGTTTGGGGAATCACAGCCCATCTGGGCCAGAGCTGCGGGAGGTGCCGGACGCTGGGCAGGCAGCTCCCTTCCGCACATGGAGGTGGGAAAACAGACACAGACAAAACTTGGGGTATAGGTCTTAAATAGTGTGATAATTCTCTTTTTTTTTTCCTGCATCCCCTCTCTACATGGATGTTTTATCATTAATTTGCATGCACTCAGTAAAAGCAGGGTATGTTTTAGATGGCTGGCGTCTCTTCAAATGATATTTTTTTCACTAAACTTCCTTTAATGAAACTGAGGAAATGAGGGAGCACTGTAATGCCCTGATGTGCACAGCTGCTGGAAGCTAAGTGGCCAGCCCCTGCACTTCTGCGATGGGACTAAGGAGCTCAGGTGTGCAGGTATACTGCTGATTGCTTGCCTGTTAATTAATACTCCAGACAACACATTTCCTTTAATTACACTACATGACAGCTGTTGCCAGCAGCCTCAGGACTCTATGAAATAGAGCACTCTTAGCACTTGTCCTTATTTAGTCATATTTTGAGTCCAAGGGCTGGAGTTTTACAAGTCCACACATACACACAAGGAAATTTTGTCACTGAGGGAAAGGGCAACTCTGTCCTAAAAATACAATGGCTACAATGGCCTTGTCTTCCCTCTCCTTTTATCACAGCACCTCTGGTTTCACATCAGGATGTACTGCTTTGGTTGGCTGCTTGTGCAGGGTTCCTGCTGGTTGCATTCTGGGGTGGCACTAAAGGATCTCACACTGAGCCCTGTGCCCTGAGGTCCCTGAGGGAAATCCAAGCCCAAAAAGTAGACAAGTCTGTGGAGGAAAGGCCTGAGCCAGAAGGAGGAGCTGGACACTTCTGGCTTATGGCACTGTCAGAGATACAGCAGGGTCCTCATCACTGTTTGCAAAGCCTGCAAGGGGAAGGAAGGAGGTTGCACACCAGCTCCCCTCCCTCCAACACCTCCCAGCTCTAGACCAGCCTGACACAGGAGCTTTTGGAGGCTCAAGCTGTCCCCATACTGCCAAGGTCCCTGTGGCTCCCACCCCAGGTGGGGCTCTGGGGCCTCTCTGCCCCCATCATGGGCTCCTGCATGAGGGTCTCCCTCTGCAAACAGGTTCTGAGGAGTGGCTGATGTGGGCAGAGTTTCATTGGACTGCGGAAGGAGTCCTGGGCAGGTGTAAAAGTGACCAAAGTGACCAAAGTGACCAAAGTGACGGGGCTCACACAAAAGGCCCTGTACTCCGTTGAGAGGCAACAGCAGGCACTGCACCCAGCACATGCAGCTGCAGTGTCAGCACAGTGAGGCAGATCTCCCAAACACCCTGGCACAGGCTGCAGGAGCTCCATCTCCTTGCTCTGCACTGGACAGGCTGTCAAGGTGCACTCTGGAGCTGGTGCCACAGCAGCTCAGGACAAAGTCTGCCTCCAAACTTCAAGCAGAATGCCAGGAACAATTATTGCTTCATCACTAGGAGAGTCATCTGGGCTTGGAAATGCCTCTCCACACCTGAAAAACGAAAGAATCCTGAGAATTGAAGAGATAAATGTGATGCAATGAGTTACTTATTTGCTACAAGCTCCTGCAAAGCTTTTGCTAGTCTTCAGAAAATGAGCTCAGTGTTCCATCTCTCCCTGGGCTGCTCTGCACAGCTCTGCATCCACAACCAGTCCTAACTCCACCTTTTTCCTCAGTTACACTGACCACCCAGCTGATGTCCTTAGCAGTAGCCAAGAAAAGGAGCAAACAGCTTTCTGAGCTGCCTTGTTAGTCCAGCATGCCTCTGTATGGAGACATTGAAGAATTGCTCTGGATGAAAATACATCTCTGATGTGAGCAGGAGAGAGACTCCTTCCATCACCTCCTCCTCTTCTTCCTCTTCCTGCTCCTAACTCCTGTAAGCTCTGTAAGACCCCAGCAGGATCCAAAGCAGATGCAGCATTACAGTAGGAAATACAGCATGGATGAAAGCTCATCCCTGCTGCACACTGACATTTGCGGTCTTGGGTTCACCAGGTTTGTTCCAGTTGCAGCAGTACCAGCCCAGTCTGTGTTTCTGTTGATTTTAAACCAGGTTCCCTCCCCTCGGTGCTGTGAGACTTCATAGGGCTGTGAATGCTGCTCTAAGTCTCACAGAAAATTATGTAGTGACACTACAGGACTAACTTTAAGGAATAAAACTCGCAAGGACTGACAGTGCCAGCTGCCTCCTGGCACAGGGCAGAGAAGGTTGATGCAGTGTGAAGACTTGAACCGTCATGTCTGTGCTAAGGAAGCCATTCATGTGAAGATGCCACAAAATAAGGGAGGGACCCAAAGGGCTCAGGACTGGTACTGCAAGGCACACTTAGTAGGATAATGGGTACATTCCGGGAAAGCTGCATCCATCAGGACTTTTCTCCAGGGCTTGAAGATAGCCCTGGAGAAATGAAATTAATACTAAGAACAGAAAGGGAAAGAGAGGGAGATACTGGCTACAGAGGGGTAGAAAAAAATCGAGTGAGTGGAAATTTAGCAATGATAACTGGAACATCAGAAGGTAAAAGAATGGGAAGTGGCCAGAAATGAATGTTTAACTCCAGAGAACAGCAGCTGAGTAAACTGTAGTGTCAGGGAACAGGACAGATGCCTGACATGCAGGGGAGGGAGTGCAGGCAGGCAGTGAAAGGAATGAGTGGGATATGTCTTTACAAAAAAACCATGGGCCTGCTTGCATATAAAGCCAGATACTGATAGATGAAAGAAGCAGTGGGAGAAACCATCAATTCCAGAGGAATCGCACTAATTGACACAGACTGTTGCTCACCCAAGGCCGTGCTAAATTCCTGGACTTAGAGTAATAGAACCGAGATACAAAGAAATAGGGGGTCTGTATTAGGCAATTTGGGAAGTCTGTACCTCTCAAGTACCTGAGCAAATGGGGAGAGNTACAAAAAAACCATGGGCCTGCTTGCATATAAAGCCAGATACTGATAGATGAAAGAAGCAGTGGGAGAAACCATCAATTCCAGAGGAATCGCACTAATTGACACAGACTGTTGCTCACCCAAGGCCGTGCTAAATTCCTGGACTTAGAGTAATAGAACCGAGATACAAAGAAATAGGGGGTCTGTATTAGGCAATTTGGGAAGTCTGTACCTCTCAAGTACCTGAGCAAATGGGGAGAGAGAGAGGGAAATGCAGCCAGGAACTTGGGATAAAAAGGAGGCTGCCTCCTCCAGCAATTTGAGAGACCTCATGGGAAATGCTCCATGGCCTCTCCCTTTATTCAAATAAGGTTACAGGACTCCTCTGTCTCCTTTTTTGGACACAAATCTCTGGCATAGTGGATTGATTTTCCTAATAGCTGGACCATGGGAACAATTGTGCCCTTCTGCCAAGAGCAGGGACATCAGGCTGCAGACACCTGAAATTCTGGAGAGGTACAGGTGGGTTGGCCCTTTGGGTAGAAGAAACACGATAGAAAAGTTCTAATGGCTTAGCTCGGACTCAGTCTGACTCAGAGGCGTGGAAACAAGTGGTATGAGTAGGATAAACTACTCCACATCAGTGCAAGTTCCATTTAAAAAAAAATCATTTGTATCTTGAGAAAAGATAGCATGCTGTAAACCAGGAGTTTGTGGGAAGTGTTGTGTAATTAATGTTTGTAATACTTATTGTGTAGGATAATAGTTCCAAGAAAAGCACTCCACAATACCTACTCAAGTTTCAAGGCATCAGAGGAATCAAGTAAAGCTGCCATTCAACTAGGTGCAAAGTAGGACAAGGATAAAGTAAAGGAATACATTCCAAAGTACACTCTAAATTCAAATTCCTTCCACTTCAGACAGATTAACAGAGTTTCATTTCAAATTCAGACACCAAAACATAACCAAAGCCACAACTCAGCTGTGTTAAGTAAGAATAAAGAAGGGGAGTTCCTCAAAGGCGCTTGGCTGACTCATTCGTACTTTGATAGCAGCCGTAGAGCTGATGCCAAGTGCGGATAGCAATGAACACCTGTGGGACACCCAGGGAGGCAGAAACATCAGCTCTGCCACGGCAGCGGGGATGGATGTGCCTCCTGTGCCGGGGAGGAAGGGGACTCCAGTTCCAACCCAAACCATTCTGTGATTCTGTAATGCTGTGAGGCAGAAAAAGGCACTGGGGTGGATGCAGAGACAGATAATGAAGGTGCTCTCAGAGTCTTGCTGAACACATGCCCTAGGCTGAAGAGAATTACAAGTTTGTTTGAAAAGTTGGCAGTGTGGTGCCGCCAGCTGCCCTCAGGAGCCATCCGAGACGGGAACTCAGATGTCACTAGCGAGGCAGTGACAGACTGGGTGCCACTCTGATTGCGACAAACAGCTTAGGCTTCACGTGACAGAAACACGGGTTCCAGGATAGTGATTGTAGAAGTGATTTCACAGGGCTGAGGGGAAAAGGCTGGACTGGGGACACTGCACCCCAAAAGGCTGACAAGGAGATGAAAAGGATCCTCCAAAAGACCTGTTTGAAGGGGTCACCTGTAAGGTGAGAGAAAGGGGGCAACAGAACTACAGGAGATGAAGTACCAAAAAATTGTGATGTAGAAAAGACTGCCTGCCAGTCTTCAGGGTGGCTGAATAGTAAAGGGGGGAAAAAAGCAGGAAAGGGCTGAAAGGTTACAGTGGGTTGTAGGAGCCTGGCAGCACAGCCTCTCCTGTCTTTGGTCATCACATAAAGACACTCCCCCATAGACACCTGAGCAGTGCTTGAACATCTCCCCCACTGATGCTTTGTGTTCTGGTTTAGACAAAGAATTAAACAATCTCCCTCTCTGTTCTTTAGAGATCAGCCTTTACAGATGGCTGAGAATGCCATGTGTAATGTGTGCTTTAAGTGTTTGTTTGTCTTATTTGAGTGGAGCTTTTGATGTTGGACTATCCATTACTTAAAAGCCAGTAAGTTAGAAAACCATGAAGGAAAGTGAAATGGCCTGTATCATTTAGTTCTGCACAGTATTTGTGTGTGCTGAAGATTTCATTTTTTCTGTAAGATGCAGATGGTTTGAAATTGAAAAGCTGGGCTGTTCCAGTGGCAGTCCTTTTGTTCTTGCAATGAGCTTGACTTATTGAAGCAAAGCAGGAGAGCCTCTGATTAATGGCAACATCTATCTTTAAGGAAAAAGGTTGTCATTAGACTGAGCTACTGTGCAATTCTGAAATGTTCTAACATTGTGCTTTGAAAAGATGAGCATGAAAAGATGAGCATGAAAAGAGCTCAAAGAGATTTTTTCTTCTGGAGAGATCAAATCCAGTTGCGGGGGTCATCATTGCTCTCTGGAAGGGGTGGGAAGAGCCCAGGAACAGTGACAGCGGGGAATACCCAACAAGGGAAAACCCAGGGTGCAGCTGGCCTAGAGATACGCCTGTAAAGGCAGATGGATTTGATACTTAGCCTCAAAAGAATAATACTCCAGCTGAAAATGAGGGATTCTGGTTGGTTAATGAGGGAAGGGAATAACCAGGTGGAAGGTATGATGGGCTGGGGCAGTGTATAAGAGCATGGGCCATGGGCAGCCCCAAGCCCATCACTGCATCTGGAGCCAGAGCAGAACTGCTGTTCCCAGGGCAGGTCCTGGGCAGGATTCCCAGAGCAGGGCTGTGTCACTGGCTGGCTGGCCCCGGGAGCTGCAGGGGCAGAGGCAGCAGAGCCCAGCTCCCCCTGCCATGCAGCTGCAGCTCTTCCCAAAGGGCTGGCTCCTCCAGCCCCCAACCAGAGCCGGGCATCGTTTTCAATGCTTTTCATAGTACACCACAAGTGCACCATCACTTCTGCTAAAAACGTCCACAAAGCTCACCTCAGCAGGGGATTTGCTCCATCCGAGGGGCAGCAGGTACCTCGCTGCCCACCCTCAGCAGGTGCTGCCCAGGGAACCGTGGCCCCCACAGCAGGTCCCTGTGGCCAGCCCAAACCACGGCATGCGGAGAGGCACTGGGGCTTCGAAGGGCTGAACTCCATCCCACCAGTACTCCTGCTGATCCCAGCCCCAGTCTGCAGGCTTGGCTTTGCTGTGAGAGTGTGCTCACTGGAATATTCCTGGAAATCTGCTGTTGTTTTCCAAAACATGCAGCTTGCCTGAGTTTTCCCAGAAAGGCAGAAGCAAAGTGTAGGTTTAGAGAACAAGCTGCACTTTCCTCTCTCCATGTGCAAAATGGTTTGAGACCTTGAGAAAAACAATTGAACAGTGGACATTGAAGAACATAATTAAAAACCTTTTAACTCTCATGGGAGAAGATGCATTACAGAGAATGAACAAATGTGGGGTTTTCAAAATGCAAATTTTTCAGGGTGTTTTCTTTTTTGTTTAAACAAGATTTTTAAATTATTATTATTATTATTATTTGAAAATAATATGCAGAACTTAACCTTTTACATTACAGTGATCAGAAGTGGAGATTTAAAAAGCAGACTGGATTAGTGCAGTGCAGGAATGTGAACTGAAGAGACCGAGTCAGGGCAACCAAGTCTGCCTGAGAGGAACTGGCAAAACCAGACCTGGTGTGTCCATTCTGATCTGTGTGGCAGAGGGAAGAGAGGCTGCAGAAGTTGCATTTTCCATCTCAAAGGTTTTATAGGATTTTAGGCAATGTCTGTTGGATTTTACTGAGTCAAAAGGACTTGTACATCTTTGATCTTTTCTGAGAGTCTCAAGTCTCTTCAGACACCAGAGCTCAGGAGTCTGTTCATAATTTTTCATGCAAGCTGATGAGCTTCAGCTGAGACAAAAGTACATGTAAGAGGGAGCAAAAGTATCAGGTAGTGGGAGACGGAGTCAGCAGTTTTAGCAGTAATCAGTGGAGAGGGTAGGAAATGCAAACCCACAGGGGCTGGGGATCCCTCACAGATCCAGCTGTCCTGGTCCCCAGAGCCTGGACTCTGGCATGCTGGCTATTACCAGTCCCTGGGATCCCAGTGCAGGGGCCAGGCCAGGCTGCTTGGTGGGCTGCACCCAGCCTGTGGGTTACACACTTGCTCTTCCTGGTGTGTATAGTATTTTATATAGTATTTTATTTCATTTTACACTGTGTTGACTTGGTGCTATTTCTGTAGGATATTCTGCATTTTAAAATGTCATGCTTTCATCCCTCAGCTTTGGAGTAAGAACTGAACTGAAATACCTCCTCTAAATTCAGAACCAAGGCTCATCTAATGCCATAGGATGTTTTACTCCTCGGTGTACAGCAGACAGTCACAGCAGTGCACAGGCTTTTCCATCTGGAACAGAGTACAGTGTCTCCAGCCCTGGAGACACTCAGCTCCTTTCTCTCAACCATCCAGCATCCTCCAAAGGCACTAAGGGAGCAGCCAGACAGCCTGTTTCACATGTACACACCACATAGACCAGCTTTTCCAAACAATTTTGAGGAAATTGAATTGTTTATTCATCCTGCAACAGCCTCATGAACTGCAGAGAGGTGGTAGGCAACAGGTGAAGCCTGTAGGAAGCTGGGGAGGGCTACAAAGTGTTTTCAGAGGAAATCAACATTCCTTTGGTACCTCTTGCTGCACAACACCAGCAGAGAGATGCTGACAGCCACTGAAGCTGCACAGGCTCTCATTGTCTCACTTGATAGACCATTAACTTTAAGGACACTGCCCAGGCTCCCTGCTCCAGTTGAAGAGTCTCAGTGATTATCTTTCCAGGCAAATTAATCACTGACATATTTCTTTATTTTATTCTGAATGAACTAATAAATGAATTTACTAGGTGATTTCTTCATTTAATACTGCAGTTTAAATCAACAGACAACAGCAGAAAACTGGTTTATTGAAATTTGCTCATTACCTATAGCCATTTCCATGGTGCTGGAGTGTAAATCCTCACTGAGCAAGGCTGAGTGATGCCTCTCAGCTGGAGTCCACAAAATATGTAAATGTACTTCCAGAAGACAAACACAGCTCTCAAGTGCTGTTGGGTGGAGTGTGTGGTGTAACCTTCCTAAACCTGTGCCCTGGACAAAGGGACCAGTGAGACAGTTATACTGCAAGTCAAGCCAAAATTTCCCATTAGATGTTAGACTGTTTAATAGCTCCTAAAGTACTTCTCCTTAGTTCAAAAGTAGACAAAGTAGATATTTATGTGTCAGGAAAGACAGTTCCTTTTCCCCAGTGGAGATGTTATTTGTACTTTCTAAACACTAAGGCTACTAACAATAATCCCATGCAAATAGGAAAAAATTGTAAGGAGAGAGGCAACCATGAGAGAAAAATTATGAACACAGAGAGGCTCTTGTTTCTACTCTCAAAATAGTCTTGATTTTATGTACATTAAAATTTCTTACTGAAACTCTTTCTGACATTGCCACCTTTCCTGGTACAGACCAAAGAGAAAGGAAGCTCCAGGCTCCGAGGCTCTGCTGTCAGTGTGGCCTTCCACCCACAGTGCCAGCACCCAGCATGCTGTGGCACTGCAGGGCACCGCCTGCCACCACCTGCACAGCCAGCTCTCCTTGCCAGGGGAGAGGGACACCCTGCCTGGCACTGCCAGTGCCACAGCTCTGTCCTGCAGCATCCCTCGGGCCCTGCAGGCGCTGCTCGGGGGTGCTGGGGGCTTGGCTCCCCAGCTGCTCAGGGGCTGCATCTGAACCAACGGCGTCTGCCATCCTTACAGCACAGGGCACCATGGCTTGAGAAGCCAATGAACAGGCTTATTCTACCCTAGTTGCATGTGTCTCAAGTTGTAATAACAGTAAATTATTCCATTATTTATCTTTAGTGGCACCAGGTGTGAGACAGCACCTCTGCTGCACTATGTTGTGTCTGTTACTGTAGTCCATGAGTGCCTCAATTTACAAATGTATTATTGTCCTCCTGTACCTGTGGGAAGGATACCAAAAGAACAATGCACAGAACCATTTTTAACCTGTAAGCTGTGATTTTAAAATGCTCATTTCATGCCAAGGAAATGAGTTTTAAGATGTCATTGAAGCTGCTGACAAAATTGAATCCTAACAGACAAACCATTCAAATGCACAGGAAAGAAATTCTTTCAGGCAAGGATTTCCTTTGATTTCTGAATTGTTCCTTTGGAGAAAAAAACAGGCAAAGAGGGGAGGATGAATATTTTTATTCCCCTTGATTATCCCTCAGTGTCTTGAAGAAGAAACAAACATCATTTTGAAAAAATCCCCATTTGGTACAATGCCAGAGACAGGGACATTTCCCAGGTGTCCAGGGCTGCATAGGCCCAGAGCAGCCCTGGGCAGTGTGTGGGTCAGGCAGATCTCAGTGCCTGGCACCAGAATAGGCAGAAATCCCCAGACACGCAGGTGGGGGCCATGGGGAGCAGGACCCTAGCCATGGGACATCCCCAGTGATCCCCGGGATCCTGGCTGAGGGGGTGTGCAGCCCCCTGAGGTGACCCTGACCTTCAGCCCTGCAGCTGTGTTCAGCCATGTGGGCTCTGGAGGAGGGGAGGGATGTGTCAGCCATAGGCTACAAGCAGGCAACACCCTATAACCACAGATCCTTGTCCTTTAGAACTTGGCTGTTCTAGTCACAAATAAAAGCATGGATGACAGTGAACACAGAAATCCCAGGACACAAATACAGCTCAATGAATGACAAGGGTGTTTTGTGCAGACAGAAGAGATGCATCCCACAGCCATCCATGGAACCCCTGTCACAGAGCCTGCCACCCTTTGTATTCATGGGCAGGGAGACCCCGGACACTGCCCTTCATCAGGTCAGAGTGGAAGAGCTGCTCTCCCCTGAAGTACACTTCAGACCTTTCTGATAATAAATGTCACTCACTCCCATCCTCCTGGCTCATCCTACCACACCAGCACCCTGCCAGCCTTCCCTGGGAGGCTGAGGATGCCAAAGAAACACCCCCTGGGGATGTGTATTGAAGGTCAGACAGTGTCAGTGGAATTCCAGGCTGAAAGGACACAGCAGGAGAGCACAGCGTGTCTCCTGTTTGCAGGGATCCTTCTGGGCACACAGGGCCACTGCCAAGCCCCGTGTTCCAGCAAAAGGCTCAGAAGGGGCTGGCATGCTGCACCCTTTTTTGGGTGTCCAGCAAGGTGTGGAGGGGATTGGTTTGGGCAGTGGTGGTACTCTCATTAAAGAGTTGACTGTCCTCTGTCCCTTAAAATGCACTCTGTGCACTGGTTCAGGTGCCATGGGGCCAGGAGAGTGTCCCTGTGTCTCCGGATTTCTGCACAAGTCATACGGCACTTCAGGGCTTTAATTTCAGTAATTCAGGGTTACAGCAGCAGAGCTGCACTGCTGTGCCCTCCACAAGCCCTGGAGGAAGAACACTGGGCCCATGAAAGTCACAAATTCTCTGAAGTACATGAACAAAACAGTAAATATTTCAATGGGGTACTAACAGTTGACTTATAAAAGGTTACACTAATCTACAAAGTGCAAGACAGCTATGTCTGCTTACACATAGGATTCTAGTCTTCTAATAGTCCTGTAATTTTAGGTAAAGCCTGTTTCCAGAGGATTAGCAATTGTCTTTCTGAGTATAAGTTGTAGAAGGCTCTCAGGAGTCCCGCACGTATTTCAGTAGAACTGGGTTACACAGAACACACACCCTATTGTCATTGTGGAGCAGGGAATATGGGAGTGCAGCACCTGAAAAATTGTATGTATGTGTTTTATTGTTTCAAATTCTGAGTTGTTACATAAGTGTCTTCCACAAGCCTTAAACATTTGTAAACAACTCATTTAGTCATCACTAGGCATTTAATACTGGTGTTCTCCCCGATGTCTGTTCCAGGAATAATAGAACAGAAATTCTCACAATAAAATATAATTTTTGGCCATATATTCNAAAAAAAAAAAAAAAATCTAGAGATCATTTATTATACAAAGTGAACTCCAAAAAGAAGATACAGATCAAACACAGAATATAAGACAGCCTATATCTGTAGTTTCAGTCCATGAAGATCTACCAGTTCTCTCCTCCTTTCCTCAGGATATTACCTATATGGGGTAATATCAACAATGATGGGGTCATTGTTGCTTTAACAGGCCGTAAAAACCCTGCCTGGAGGGAACACCTGCTGCTGACACCAAGGCTTTCAATCAGATGAGATATGGCTTTGTCCACCCAGAATCCTTCAGGGATGCTGACTCCACAGTCCTCTCTTAATCACCCAGATTTTTCATGGGTGATGCAAAATAGCTCCCAGTTGCATTGACCAACCCTTTTGGCATCCTCTGCGAGACCGCGTCAGCTCCCAAGTGTGGAAAAACCTAGCTCCCTGCTGCTCCAGCTCCCCACTCCTGCCCGTCTCAAGGCTGTCCCTTTCCCCACAGCTCTTCCACTGGCTGTGCCTGCACAGACGGGGAAAACACATCTCAAGTCCAAAGAAATTGAAATAGGGTTTTAGAACCTGATTTATGGGAGGTTTGGAGTGTTTGTGTGGTGCTGAATTAGCCCTGAAGCTCTGCTGGAGCATGGGTCTGTCACATGTGGGTTGGGATCAGCTCTGCACAGGGATGGGGTCACGGACGGTGGGTGCAGGCTGGTGTCTCAGCCAGCACCTTGCGCAGAAGCTGAGCTGGCCTCACACTAAAACAGACTCTTCTCCCCAGTGACATTTGGCACGGATGGAATTTCTTGCTGAGTAAATAAATCCCAGGTTGCCAGCGTGAGCGCTTTGGGAACTCTCCGAGACAGCAATGAGCTGCGTGCCCTGATCTGTGAGCGCCCGGCTCCTCTGCAGCGCCCGCCGCCCCTCCCGGGCAGAGGCAGCGGCTCCAAGGGGAATTTCGGGTCTCGCATCCCCACCTCCCGAGAACCAGAGGCTGTCAGCAGGGCCACGGCAGAGTGCACCGCAGTAACCACATGTCCTTGCAGAAATTCCGTCTGTGACATGTCACGAGTGCCATCTGCTGTCGCTCCCCTGGCCCCCAGGGGTCCGGCCGAGGGCGGGTGGTGCAGCCAGAGATTCCAGCCCCTCGGGTACTCACTAGGGAGGATGAAGCCCGGTGGCCGCTGTCTCTCTGCCAGGTGCAGGTGGGAGGCACAGACCTGCCCCCGCAGCACCTGGCAGCAGGGTCACAGCCCTGGGGACCGGGCAGCCGGGAGGGGCAGGCTAGCCTCCGCTCTCCCATCACAACAGGCAGCACCAGATCATCCCACAGCTCCACTGCTGAGTCTGTGCCCACAAACGGGGTGCTGCTCTCGCAGTGGGTCTTTTTCTTCCCAAAGGTCACTTTGTCCTGCAGAGAAAGCAGCCGGTTGTCAGCAGCCCAGCAGTTGTCAGCATGCCCAACGATGGCATGGCCAGCCAGGCTCAGTGGACAGTGCCTGTTTTCAGCTGGATCCTGCAGCCATGGTGTGAGCTCTCAGGACCGGGAAACCTCTGAGCTGCACTGACATCCTCTTTCAAAAGCAGAATCCTTCATAGGTACCACCTGTCCTGTCTCCAATGCCTCATTTACCCTGAGAAGATGTTAAGGAAGTCACCTACTCACCTTGAGCGACCTAGGCTGGTTTCCCTGCTAGGCAATTCAGTCATGGAGACAGAAGAAGTGTTTTACTGTCACCATGCAGATGAGCAGTAGCTATGGGAGCACAGGGGAGCAGAACCACATGCTGGGCAGGACACCACAACCCCCGGGTACCTGCAGCAAGCCGAGCAGCAGAACCATACTTCAGGCCCTCAGAGGATGGAAATTGAGATCCAAATCCTTTCACCTTTGTTCTGCTGCAGTCTGTGCTCCTAGTGGCTCCTGCACCCGTTCACTGACCTTGGCCAGAGGCTGGGAAGGAATGGAGGTCTCGGAGGCAAAGGGGCTCTGGCCCTGGGAGATTGGCTGGGCAGAGAATGGCAGCAAAGGGCAGGGGGACACTGGAAATTGCTCCCTCAGAATCCAGCAAAGGCCACCCCAGTACCCCCTTCAGGGAACCCACTCTCCCACTCCACAGGAGGCTATCCCCACCTGCACAGACAAGATACCCCACACTGGCCCTGGGAGTACAGAAAGTGGCAAGAGAGATATTTAATGGGGTTTTATCACTGCCCTACTCCCCTCAGTCAGATAATCTCCTTCCAGCAAGGTGCTGTGACAAAGGCTTCTGCCCCCAGCCCCAGCATGGCGGGACTGATATGGTGTTAAACCAAGTTCAGCACTGCTGCCTGGTGCCACTGAAACAACCTTCACTTACTGCAATACCAAGTCTAGCAGTCATAACTATAAAATTCAAGTCTTTTCTCTCCAGAAATAAAACTAAAAGGGGATATTTAAATTCTACCTAAGAAGGAGAAGGAAGTGAAAGCAATGAAATAAGTAGCAACTAAGTGGTACTACAAAGTACCACTTTGTAAAGGTTGGATACCAAAAGGTCAGTTCCTTTAAAACAGACATTCAGGTATGGAAGTAGCAATGTGGCATTTAGCTTGCACAGACTCAGTGTTCAACTGAGCAATTACACTTCAGGTTGCTAAAATGATGGGATGCAAATGAAAAATGTGTTTACATGTCCATGATCATTAAGGCTTTGTACTTCTGTGGAGATACAGGTAGAATAAGTGTTTAAAAAGTAAAAAAAAATTGTTGTGAACCTCTCCAATAACATAGTCATATCAGTCAGATAATCCCAGCTGCAATGCCTTTAAGAAGTATTTTGCATTCCAATTTAAAGCAGAATACCTGAAAGACAAGGTGCCAACTCTCAGAGCACCAGAGAAACTCCTTTGGATCCTATTCTAAAATAGAATTTAGGAAAAAAATCCATTCAGAAGTCTAGAAACATTTTTTGTCTTGACTTTCACATTACTTTTGTTATGTCAGAGAAGTAAAGTCCATCTTGGTGCTATACGTTCCACACAAACTTCCAAAAGCCAAGTATTCTGCAAGATTAATGCCGTAGAATGAAAACATCTCCATGCCAAAAGCCCTCGCAGTGCTGCCCAAGGAATCCATCAGCTAGAGATTTCTTGCTGCATTTGCGTTCTCAGATGTGAAATATTGAAGACAAATACCAAAAAGAGAAAGTGCAATTCCCCTATAAATGGAACAGGAGTATCATAACACCTTTACAGAAACATTTGCTTTAGAGGACACAACAGTGAAGGACAACTACTGCTCTCAAGTCAGTGGGTTTATAAACAATTTGCAAGAGTTCTCTCAAGCCCAGAACATTGACAGAGCTCCACTGGTGTGTAGGAAAGCTCAATAAAACACACAAAAGGCACTTGGAGCCCCAGGTTTATCTTTGCAGCAGCAGCTGACACTAGGCAAATCTCTTGCAGTTACCTCTGACTGAAATACAGCTGCAGCACCCAGTAGTGTGACACTGAGCATGTTTGGGACAAAGATTATTTGATTTTCACCTTCTCCCTGAGTGGATCAACACAAAAGCATCACTGAATGAAATTAGGTTATTTTTTCTGAGAGTGAATGCCACCCTTCTGGCATCAGCCTCTCTGTCCCACTCTCCACTTCCCCAGTGTCATTTAAAGCAAGTCCAGCATCAAACTGGAACCTGCTCTGCAGCCTGACAGGTATCAGGGCTGCAGTCCACGGGCCTCCCACAATGAATAATTGAGGACAAGCCCACTGAAAGGAATGTGACTAAGATTCCCTCCTGGAAGGGCTCCATTCCTACACACTCACTTCAGAGTGCTTGGGTACAGAATTGCAGGAACCCCAAACAGACAGCTCCTGAGCAGGAGAGGCATGTAGATGATGTGCTGCACCAGCTAAACTCAGCCCAGTGAACACAACAGATCACTGAGCTCAAATTAAGGGCACCTCTACATTTTTTCCCCCCCTACATTTTCTGGTATCGCAGTGATAAAATAAACCAACATATTTTATTACTAGTACCTTAAAACTGCCCAAAATCTATTCAATTTCCATACACATTATTTCTAAAAAAATATGTAATTTAACATTCCTAATTTGATTATCCGATATGTGACAGAGCTAGTGAAAACCTGTTATGGAGATTTGACAAGGTTTACATTCAACAGAAAAGTATAAATTGATTCCTTAGGTTCCCCTCTCCCCCCAGATTCAAATGAATTTCATAATTCTATTACCACCAATAAAATCGCCAAGTACTTTTAANCAGGGCTGAGCTCATCAGCAATGGTGAATAACAGAATAAGAAAGGGAAAAAACTCCAGTGCAATGACATCTGCAGACAGGAGTGAGAATACATGAGGGGAACAGCCCTAAAGGCCCTAGGTCTCTGCAGGGGGGGCAGGAGATACTCCAGGCGCCAGAGTAGAGACCCCCCCACTGCAGGCCCAGGGGATCTGTGCCAGAGCAGGGGGATGCCCAAATCCATGGAAACCCATGCTGGAGACTGGGTCTCACACACACTGCTGATAAATTGAGAACTAGTTTATCTTTTCTCCAAATCCCCTGTTTCTTTTGCATCTCAGAAAAGTTTGTATGTGAGAAATGAAAAAAATTGCCTAGGAAGGGTAATGGACTGGTCTAACCCCTGCTGTAGCCTTCATGGAATCAACATTTCCATCAGGCAATAAGCACCCCATTTCGCCCAGTGTTGGCCTATTGTATAACCTCACAAACTAAGGGCACCTCCCAAGCCACGTGAGCAGCACTGCACTGACAGGCAGCCAGACAAACCAGAGCAGACACACACAGAGGAACTTAGATACCTTAAGATAGGGAGGAAGAGGTCAACTAAAGCCTATTCTTGCACAGAATTTTAAAAAATGAGACTGGGTTTCAGTCGGAAAATGCTTCAAGGAAGTTTAACCTTCACTTTCTTCATTAACCTTAGTTTTCTGGTCCCTTTTGAGGGCTTACGTGGACCGCCATAAAAGCCAAAGCAACGATTTGCTCCTTCAGCCTCACTGAACATATCAGGAAGCCTTGCTCTGGAAAAAACACTCATATAGTATTTCAGCAACACTTTGCAGGCACAGGTGTGCTATACATTCAGATTTTTGGACATTGCAAGGAACACTTCAAATGTCACTGAAAGCCATTTCCAAATTATCTCTGAAAATAATTGTAGAAACAATGCTCTTAAGCACATATTTGTGGAGTGTGTGATTTATACATGGGACATGAATCCACAAAGTTCCAAGGATTCCAGTGTAGCCACAATTCTCTTCACAGAGAAAAGCAAGGCACAATTTCCCAAGAATTTCTTCTGGGAACGGCAGCAAGAAAACCTCAGAGAAGAAGGGAAAACAATTCTTATCTCTGTTCTCTGCTCCTGTTGTTTTTGCACATTATGGAATTTGTTTACCCAAAGTGATTTGGCAATTGGATTCTGCTGAGGATTGGTTTGTTTCCTTGGCCAATTGGGTCAGAGCTGTGTCCTGGCTGTCTGCGGACAGTCACGGGTTTTCTTTAGTCAGTAGTAGCAGTTAGTAGTAAGTATGATACAGTATAGTATAGTATAGTATAGTATAATATAGTATAGTATAGTATTGTATTGTATTGTATTGTATTGTATTGTATCTCTCTTTAATATAGTTATGATGTAATATAGTATAGTTTTAATAAAGTGAGTGTTCAGCATTCCAAAGCCTTGGAGCCAGATGCCAATCATTTCACATAATCAGAAATGATTTCTATATTCCAGAAAGCTAATTAAAAAAATCTGATACGGTTACTCAGACACAAGACCATATCAGTAGAAACTCCTTTGCAGCTGGGCACAGGGAGAAGGAAACAAGCACAGGGGGGTAGGCGAAATTTCAGAAGGGCCAGTTTTGAAAATAAAAGTATTTTTGGCTCCTTACTGACTCTCATGCTTTAAGCAGTTACAGGTCAGTGCTGTGTTCAAGCATCTCTCTGAAATGACAGCTCTTCAGCGAGGACAGCAGCCTGTCCCCAGGCTGAGGCCTCATCCAGCTCTGCCAGCACAGACAGCTCAGGGTGAAAAAGGCTCCTGACAACTGCAATGCACATGTTTATGTACACCTCTATCACACTGGAGGGAACAGATAGAAGGAAGTACTGCTGAAGTACTGCGCATTAATGGGCAGCGTGAGGACTTGGCACAAACCTGAACTCATGGGTGAAATGAGCTCTTCCCAGGGTACTGGGCAAATTTGAGTCACTGCATCCCCTGGGACTGGCACTTTCCCCCTGCCTTTATGTCCCTGTGACCCAGCACAGGCGTACATGGCACTCAGCCACAGCCTGTACTACACACACCTCCAGGAGCCTCTCACAAACCACAGGCAGCTATGAGACAGGTCAGGGCAACGAGAACTGGGTGCCAAGAGAAAAGTGGTACAGGATGGGTGGGTCAGATTTGAGGGGAAGGTCGTGACTTTCCACAATCAAGACCCCAGAACCACACCTCATGTTCCTTCTTACACTGGCTTTTGCCAAGTAACACATTGAACTTCCAGAAAACAAAACAGAACCAATGCTCCTGACCTGAAATCTTACTCAAGCAAAAGGTTTGGAGGGTTTTTTTTACCACAAAAACCAGGACTCTTTTACTTCAAACTGCTTGTGTCACAATAGAAGCAACTGAATACGGAGTTGGCTGCAGCCCAAAGCATATCAACCTGCCCTGCTCGAGGAAGGCACAGCTCATTTTCCTTCAGCTACCAGGTGTGCTGTTCAGATAGCCATCAGCTCAGCATGCTCCAGAAGGCAGTGATAACCGAGGCTCCTCAGTTGGAAGGGAGATCAGATATGGAACTAAAACCACTAAGTGGTCTGTCGTCACAGAAAAAAAGCATGAAAAGGAAGAGAAAAGGACCAAAGACCTCAGCCAAACCTACAACACTCAGTACAGCACACTGGCAACATGGACAGCACTTAGCAAACCTCTTCCTGAACTGTAGATGGTGCAACAGGACTTGTGGGATTTGGGATTTTTGTGGTTGTTGTTGTTGAGGGTTGGGTTGGTTTTTAGCGTTGCAAAGGCATCACTTCAGCTTTCCCACAGCAGGAGCACATGCCTGTTCCTGGGGAGGTGGTGCAATGAGCCACTGGACCCTGACCCTGGCTCGTTGGTGTTCCCAAGCACTGTGAGTGGCTTGGACTTGCCAAAGAGGGAACAGTGACATCCCCTGGCACCAGCTTTCCTCTTCTTTGATCACATGCTCTGACATATCCAAAATCCATGTTTCATCCAGCCCTTCTTGTATAAGCATCCATGACAGTATTGCAAGGCTGTGACAGTTGCTAAAAAGAAAAACCAGTTGTAAGAGGGATTGCTGCAGGCTCAGTAACTCTCTCCTTTATCAGTCACCAGCCACGTGGGGAAACAAAGAAGCAAGGACGGTTGAACCTGAAAACAAAGGAGGCAGGGAGCCAACTAAAGGAAGGTGGGATGGCCTGTGCTGGAGTGAAAGAAAGAAGTCCAAAGAATGGTTACTAATATCAAGGGTCTGGGAGCAAAATTGCTAATTCAAAATTGCAAGGAGCATTGCAGAGACTTCACTGAAACAGCATCACCCTACAGCAGCTCAGGGCTGTGCAGGAAACTGTCTCAATATACAAGGCGTTGGTGCTGTGTAGTGTCCTGGGTGCCCTCTGCAAAGAGCAGATGGAATGAAACACACCTGGCAAGGAGCAAATGGAATGACACCCAGCTGATGTAGTTACTACTGCAGTTACTAATGACACCCAGCTGATGAAGTTACTACTGCAGTTACTAATGACACCCAGCTGATGCAGTTACTACTGCAGTTTCTAATGACACCCACCTGATGTGTGCAGGTGCAGTTATTGTCAGTGCTTCCGATTTATGGAGAGTCAGGGAATGCCATAATCTGCCAGGCAGAGGAGAGACCTCATCTGGAGGGGCTGGAAGAGTCCTCCTCTGTCCTCGCCGTGGCCATCCCTCCTGCAGCTGCTCTGTGGGACTCGGACAGGCTGGCACAGCTCCACATGGGATGCAGACCCCCAGCACAGGCCGCAGCACGGCCACGGGCAGGAGAGGCCAGAAGTGTCAGAGCTCCCTGCGTGGCCTTGCAGCCCTCTAGCATCTCTCATCCAGCTGCTCCAACGTCGCTCTGCTCCCGCTGCTGCCGAAACACGCTGGCACTGCGCTCCTGCTGCTGCCCAACATCCTCGCCAGACCCTGACCTGATCCCTGGGGCAGCAGGAATGCCGGGAGGATACCAGGACCTGGGCAGCACACTTGGGACAAATTTAAATCAAAATAGTCCTTTCACACCTCCCCTGAGTACAAAGGGAAGGGCATTTCTTATGCAGACCAGTGTGATCGATGGCCTTGATATAACACCTAGATCGGCAGGGGACTTCAATTAACATTTAGCAAACAATACCAGTAAAGAACAAGGCTTTTCCCACACACACATGCCGTTTATGTTGTTTTCAAAACTCCTGCATTTCCTTCAAAGAGAATAGTAAAGAAAATTGATAATATCTCATTAATCAAAAAATTGACCTTCAGAGCAGAAATAGTTTCTTTCCAAAATATTACATTGGTCACTGAAATTTGAAATCTAAGTTGAATTAAAGGCTTAATATGCCTTTATTCAACTTTACTTTTTTCATGTTGGTCTTTGATCTGTGACATTTCTGTGCCATGGAGGAGAAAAAAAAAAAAAAAAAAAAAAAAAAGAAAAAGCCTACAAATGATCTCTCCATCGCTTCAAGCCCTCAATTTTAGATTTACACAAAGGCCACAAGGCCAGGAAAGACCTTCCCGTTTTCTGCATCTGGTTTTTCTGCTTTCATTTTGATAGCTTCTATGCATTGCTGAAGATAGAGAATAAACGTACTAATGTCAGAAACAGTGATGTGTTCATGTGTTAATTATTAAGGACTCTAAATGCTGAATTCATTTGTGCTGAATGAGTGCAAATTATCTGATAAACCGTTGATTATGACTTTCTGAGTTTCCCCTCCATACGTTTAGTCTTCTCATTTATAGCCATGTCTAAACTATAGACTATTTGTGCATCCATATGGAATAAATCAAGCTCCCCAGAAATCTGCTTATCAAACTGCTTTGCAAGGACCTACCAATCCACAGGTGAGGGGCATCTGGGAATAAGCTGCTGTCTTCCACACAGTCAGAGCAGCCTCAGCAGAGGATCTTTCTGCTTTAGGGAGCTCAGGATTTTTATAAGCCCTGTAAATTATTTTGATTCAGGGGTTTTAGGGGTCAGATTAAGGTTTTCATATGCGTTTCTATGCAGTTCATGTGCAGTTGTGTGAAGTGGTTTTGTGGTTTGGTTTTGCAGCAGGAAGAGGAATCTCCCACCCCGGGGGTCCCAGCACCCCCTGCCATTAGTGCTGCTCAGCCATCCCCCAGCCACCCCTGGGGAGGCATTTGCCCTTTGGCTAACCCAGATTACATTCCCCTGTTCAGAGAGCAGTGTGCCCTGTCCCCACTGAGCCTGCCCAGCACACCCACATTGCAGGAGCCACCCGCAGAGGTTCAGCTCACTTTGGGATTTTTTATTTTTGCATCTTCATACAGAACCTCTCAAAACAAACCAGCCAGGGGTAAATCTTGCCCCAGTTCTGCAAAACACTCAACACTCCCTGCCTCTGGGAGCATCTATCACATAACCCATGTAAAAAAAAAAGTCAATCTTAAGTTATAGGCATAGAAGCTGAGACTAAAGTGACCTAAACCAGAATTGTCAGGTGTTGACATTTTTTTCTTTTTCTTTTTCTTTTTCTTTTCCTTTTTACATTTACAGGCAAGGGTAAATAACCATTGAAACAGTGTAATTTCCCTGGCCAAAGAGTGGGGAGTCTGGCTTATCAGGGGGTCCTCGCCATCTGCTGTGGTCCTCTCTCCTCACATCACCACACATGACCCATGGAAGGAGAGTCATGAGACACTGGGAACAATCTGAACCTCATCAACTGTCCCCTAAGTTTCACCCAGGAAAGGACAAGTCCTGCAGATGATGGTGGAGCTCTGCAGCTCATAGAATGAGCCCTCCAGGCCAGTGACATGAAATAAGCCAGAGAGGGCCAGCAGGCACTCCCCTGTGAAACACACACAGTGCCATGCCAGTGCTGTGGAAGACAGAGTGATGTCTCATGTAGCAAGTGATCTATTTTTACTGCCTCAGAAAAATGCACTTTTCTTTGCCAGTTTAGAAACTGAGCCTGAAAAACTTACACACAGCCTCACCTTAGCCTCACATACAAAATCTGCCCACTATGAGTAAGGATTTCAATCACATGAGAAGCATCTACTTACACCTACTACATTAGTGCTTCCACCCCTAATACTGAGAGGCAGAACTCAGGGAAAGTGTTACCTTTAGGATGTGCCATCTGTTTGAGAGAAACTCACACATGCCCAGATAGGGAAACAGCTGTCTTCATTCCACCTTATGTTTATTCCACCTTCTGGCACATGAGGACGTGGGGCACCTAATGGTGTGCACTCCTCTGTCCTGAGCCTCTGGGCTTTTGTTCTTTGAGTCCTGGACAAGTTTATTTATGCAATCACAGATGCTGGGCTATGGCTAAGACAAGCTGTTATTTTGCTCTGGAAATTACATTTTCCACAAGCACCTTGAATTCAGAACTTATGATATATTCCATTTGTGTGTGTAACAAATATGTATGTAATGCCTTTAGCTGGGAAAAGTCACCCTTATGGATTCCTCTGTTATTTTTCTTACAGGTGGTGCAAAGGAATCAATAACCATGTCACACATTTGGGCAACCAGAGCAAGTGCCTTAATGCGGAACCTTACAGTACCTGCCTTTACACCTCCAGAAACAAAGAATTTCTCCTAACTTCTACTTTTTAACCGATCATATGCACAGTCATTAAAATTAAATTAAATGCACCTGCTTACAGCTCTTGACCTGTTTAATGTCTGGCTTTAACCAGATTTCATCCAGCCCAGCTCTAAGGAGAGCCTTAGCAAAATGTCAGCAGGTAGCCCCAGTATGGAGGTCACATCTTCCCTTAACTTTTGCCATCCCTTCACACTTCTGTGACCTTCATGCTGGCTCTGAGAAATCCTGATACAAGGGAAGAGCTTCACTGTGTGAACAATACTTATTGCACTTCTTATTTCTCATGTCTTTTCCTCCCAGCCTTTAGAAATCCCCAGGCACTTGCTCAGAGCGTCAAGCCTGAGTTCATATTTGCACAATCCATGCACTGAGGCCAAGTGTCTCCTGTAATTCAGGGAATGGCACAGGGAGCAGCACAGGGCACCTGAAGTCTTCCATCTGAAGGCCTCAGCCCTCTTGATCTGGGTTCTGGGCCCTGGGCAGGGGAAGGCTGCTATCAGCACCAGTGCATTTGTGTACCTGGTCGTTTCTGTGCCCAAACTCATTTTTTTGTAAGGGAAGTTGAACTGGAATTGAAGAGCATGAGTTAAATATTTCATGTCGTGCTGGAATGTATAATTCATTATCAAATCCTTCAGAAAGGAAAAGATAAGATAGAGCTGCAAAAGCTTTAAATAAAGTATTTTCTGTACCCTCTAGACAGACTGATGGAAAAGTGCTTTCCCCCTTTTCTGCTGGTGCTTTAAAGGAAATTAGAAAATAACGTGATAGCAGTAAAAACAAATACTCAAAGTACATTTGAGGAATTATTTGTTATTGTTTGTAAATAGATGTAATTAATGTTTTATACACACTTATCTTGAAGTACTGTGTTGCACTTGGTTCCTCCACAATTCACAGCCTCTTTTAAGAACAAGACACATTGGCCCCAGCCTGTAAACAGCTCCACTCCATGTTATTTGTTGTGATCACCTGGGGAGCCCCGGCCAGGAGAATATGACAGTGTAGCTCTGACAGACCTGCTCCACTCATTCAGAGAGTGAGGTTGTTCCACAGGTCTGCAGTATGAAGGGTTTGTCACACTGGGATGGCGTGTGGGATCACAAAATCATGGAGTGGTTTGGGTTGGAAGGGATCTTAAATCCTATCCAGTGCCACCCCTGCCATGGCAGGGACACCTCCCACTGCCCCAGGCTGCTCCAGCCCCAATGTCCAACCTGGCCTTGGGCACTGCCAGGGATCCAGGAGCAGCCGCAGCTGCTATGGGCACCTGTGCCAGGGCCTGCCCTCCCTCCCAGGGAAGAATTTCTTCCTAATATTCCACCTAGCCCTGCCTTCTGGCAGTGTGATTGTAACAGGCCCTGCTAAAAAGTATTGAAAGGCCACAATCAGGTCTCACAAGACCCTCCTCTCCCAGCTCTCTCAGCCTCTCCTCACAGCAGTAGCCCTCCAGAGCCCTTCCCTGGGCTCTCCTCAGCCTGTCCCTGTTTCTCCTGCACTGGGGTGCCCAGCTCTGGACACGGTTCTCCAGACTGGCCTCACCAGTGCTGTGCAGAGGGGCAGGTCTGCCTCCCTCCACCTGCTCTAGCTGATCATTATCCTTAACAGAAACATCTGAAAAGAAGTTTTAAAAAATCATCAAAAGACAAACAAAAACCAACAAAATTTCAAAGCAATAATCAATTCGAGGGCTGTTTTTCTTTGTCACACTCATAGTGACAAACCAAGATCTTGGATGAAAGGTCTTCGAATTTTTCAGCCCATGGTTCCAGTCCTACAAGATTCCACGGTTACATCTCTGAAGCAGGTCTCTGAGGGCAAAACTTGCTTTTGGAAAATGGAATTTGCCTGGCAGTTTGTGCACTGTCCTTCACCACTCCTCCCTGGTGTTCAGATTTCAAACATTTCTGAGAGCACTCGCTTCTGCTCAGCAGCCCCAAAAAAGTGCTCTGCTTCATTTGGTTTCTGTAGCAAAGATCCAAATTGTCCACTGGCCATTTACAAAGCAGCAAGTTAATGCTGGGCTCCCTTTGGTTTGTGGAGAAAATAATCCCAGAGCTTTGACAACTGAACAACAGACAATTGCATGTTGTCTCTGTGTTTTCTTTGAAGGAATCAATATAGAAACACCAGCGAGATTGTCACATGCAGTTAATCATTCCTAGGAAACACCATCACAGTTTTTGTGGGAGGATGAGTTTGGGCTGTGATTGGGCTGCCATGGACAGAGCTGGCACCCCACATCATGGGTATCAAACCATGGGCAGCTGTTCAGGGATATCAGACATGGAAAAGCACCAGGATTCAGTAGTTATGGCACATCTGTGTGAGCAATGAAGCTGCAAGTGTGCAATTAACCTGGAAATGAAGCAATGTAGAGGTCTTCCCTTGCCCTGCAGAGAGGTGCCTGGTGTGTGGATGGCTGCACTCCAATGGATACAGCCACAGCCCTGCCCAGGGAGCCACAGTGGCACCAGGACCAAGCTCTCTGCTGGGATATTGCTGCCACTCCTTTCCCCACTACTTTTCCATGCAGACATTTGTTACAAGGAATATAGAACTGGGAGGACTTTTTTTCCTCCTTGTTCCTTTTGGAAGACAAATAAAAATTTTAATTAATTAAACAAACATCACAAACATATCTTCAACCTTGGCAAATAAAGTCTTGATGAGAGCCAAATGCTTTGAAACAACATGTGCCTCAAGACAGGCTGAGGGGAAATGCAAACAACGGCGTTTACTTATAACATCTGGCAGAGACAATACATTCTGGAAAATGTTTATAAAGTACATAAATACTTGTAAAATAGAGTGGAACAAGGAGAGGAAGCAACATTTGATTTCTACAGAACACTGTATGTCAGGAATCTTGTGGTGGCTCCCTGCCCATGCCGGAGACCAGAGGGCCAATGTCCACAGGCCTTGGGTTGGGGTAGCCTCTCCCAGCCACACACAGACCCCAGAGCAGGTGCTGTGGTCATGGCCTGACATGCAGAGGGTGACATCCTGGGACACCTCCACTGGGCTCAGATGACGAGGTGAAGATCAGCATTTCTCCTCAGGGAGGACCATGGGAGGACAGCCATCCCAGAGCCATGGGGACACCCCAGCTGACACTCTGCAAGAACCCAGTGCTTCCTGAGGCTCTGCAGTCAGGACCATGATCCACACCTGATCTTCAGACAGACAGACCCACAACACAGTCAGTGCCTGAACAGCATCTCAGGAAAGCAAAAAGTGCAAGAAATACACAGACAAATCCTTCCACAGAGCCAAGAATGCCAGCAGACTTCAAAAAATTGGCAGGAGACATAAGCTAGCATTAAGATGAAGTTTAAAAATTATTGGTGGCTTTTCACACCACCAATATAAAGAAATAGTATAAAGAAATGAAAAACGGTCCTAAAACAAACCATTTGTGTGAATGCACAAAATGAAATCTGTAATCAGGAAATCCAGAAAAGGGCACCAACCTGGGACTCCAGATGCACAGAAAAAGTAGACGATTACTGTAGACCTATCAGTCTTTTATTGTAGTTCACTGCTTTTTCAAGCTTTCTCATCATGATTGTTTTCAGCCTGTAAGCTCCTGCTGTCCATGAAATGCAAAGATTATTGACTTTGCTAAATGAACTCAGACACCAAATCCCTTCTTTCCTCTGCTGAAACAGCGTCTTGGAGAGTGTTAGTGTGAAGCATCCACATCATCATGTTGGTGTCCTTGACGACCTTTTCTTAGATCTTTAAAACATCTCTGGATGAGTTTACACTTGGAATTGAATAGCTCTTTACTGCTCAGGCTGTTAGTGCATTAGAAATGTCAGCCTTTGAAATAGATATCAAAAGAATTTAGTTATAGAAAGCAACACAATTTTATTACCTGACAAAAACAAGCTTAAAACATTTCAGTTAGGAGATACAGCTGATTTTCCCCTAAATAGAGCAGGAGAAATACACTGTCAGTTGTTTCCCAGAGCTAACTTATCACAAAGCTGATGCAGCAAAATTGAGCTTGTGAGTTCCTAGGGGAAAATAATTTTATTTACTTCTTCCTTTTAACAAAACATAAGAGCACATGGGAAGTGCAAAGAGCCAGCCAGACAGCAGACATGGTTTTGAAGAAGTAAAAGGTGATTGGAAGAGGTCAGGAAGAAATCAGACTAGCTATACTTGTAATTTCATTGATTTTCTGGTCAAGCAGCCAGGATCCCAAGCTTTCTGCCCATGGCATCGTTCGTTACTGCATGAACGAGGTCACAGAGGTTTTGCTGCAATTCTTTGCGTTGCATGCACTGCTCACCAGTTCTCATTGCATCATCACTTATATCATGTTGTCATAACCTGTAACATAAACATGCCATTAAGCCCAATGTAGAGACAGAGTTCTCATCAGACTAAAGTTAAAATTAACCACAAACAAGCTTTGAAGCAAAGACAACTCCCTTTCTTACTCAGAGTAGAGGCCCTTGTGCTCAGATGGAAGCTGCTGTATCCCATGCCACAGTGCCACATTGAACTCCACACTGGCAGCCTCTGGCCACAGCCAGCTCCAGTCTCATGTCACAGCCAGTGTTCTCTTGTTCTGCTCCTTGCCCCACGTGTGCTCCCCAGTGACGGACACCCCTCGCCAGGTGAGTGACTGCTGCACCCCTGCTTTCAGCGCTCGCCCTTCCTTCCCAGCTTGGGCCCTTCTCGCACACACGTTTGGGTCACTGCTGGAAAATGTGTGCAACATTCCAGTGTCTCACTGTTCCTTAGTGAATTGGCTTTCTTCTGCTTTTTTCTGCATTTCTGTCTTCTTTGAGCACCTTATGAGACATCCATACAGACTGGCATAGACATTGGCTTCTTAAAGATTTTCACTACCCTTAACCTGACCCTAATCTCAGAATATAAAACTGAGATATAAAACTGAGATATAAAACTGAGGTGCATAATTTCTAATTTTTCAGGAAGGGATATCCTTATATTGTTGATCTATTTTTCCAAACACATAAGTGCCTTCTCATACCAAATCTGCATTAAAAGCAGGAGAGTAGCTGAGGAAAGTCAGTGAAAACAAAGTTAATTGCTGCAGCCATTAAGCGCTGATAAACAGAGCTGGGTGTGAAAGAGGAGTCCCTCGTTCGGGGTTATCAGCACTAGAATCCTGCTGAGAATCTTGAGTGGGAGGCAAACCACCAACAGCAACATTCATCAGCCCAACATGATGATAAAAAAGAACATCAATCATCAGCTTCAAGGTAGAAACAACAAAAATGCAAAGGGAAGACTACACCTACGTTAGGTACTTAAGAAAACTTTAACAAGTCTCAGATAGCTCTGAAAAGAATGCGCACAGGTGTGTCTTGAATAATGGAGAGCTTTTAATGTAATAAATGGAGATAAACTGATAATATAATTACTAGCATTAATTCAGCAATCAGAAATGTTGTCAAACATTGATGCCCTGTTTTCTTCAGAAGTTTGACAAAGAGGTTGACAGTTTTTGCAGGGAAGTGAAACAAGATTTATACAATTTAGTCCAGGCACTCCTTCTGTCTTCTCTAGTGTCTGATTAAAACACAGGAGCAGCACCATGTACTGCACGCCCCACTGACCAAGCCTCACATCCTAAAAAAAGCACTTCCCTAAAGCCCACAGCACAACTGTTTGCCAAAATGTATAAATCTGACCTGGCTATTGAGGATCTACCTATCTCAAGTGTATGTTCAAAACATTTGTGCATGTTTCTTCCTTTCCCACCACTTATCACAAGACCTATTCGTGAGTGTGGCCAACAGATTTGGCAGATCTTAGTTTAAGATTATCAATGATAGGAACAGGTGTAGGAGAGGGAACAGATTTTTTTACCCTGAAGTTTTACAGATATTGGATGAAGCGGCATCTGGATCCTGATGATCACTAGGTCCAAAACCCCAAATCACAGTTTTCTACTGGGCCAGCCCCTCGCTGTCAGGGAGGGGTGAGGAGCAGAACAGCCCCTGAGGCTGTGAGCACCACGGAGCCTGAGAGCTCTGCTTGTCCTGTTGCACCACTACTGTGAAGAACAAGCTATTTGGGCGAAATGTCAGTTTTAACGCTGTTGTAATAAAGAAATGTAAACTCCCAGGGCAGTGCAGGGGCAGCGATCAGAGGAGGAACTGTGACTAGCACACTGTGACAGAGACAGCAAGAAAATGTGAACCTTAATAGGAAATGGTACCATCAAATGGTATTTTGAATGAGGAAGGGCTGTTTCCACAGCAACCAAAAAAAAAAAAAAAAAAAAAAAAAAAAAAAAAAAAAGAAAAAAG